>BLFK01001048.1:126847-160087 GCA_014634185.1 Astreopora myriophthalma | reverse complement strand
GGGCCCCCCCCCCCCCCCCCCCCCAAAAAGAAAAAAAACTGAAGGCTGAAAATTCAACAAATGTCTTTCAGATATGGTTGAATTTGTACGAGCTGTCCAAGAATCCTCTCGTCCCAGCACTGCTGACAGCACTACTACCTCAGATGAGACTTCACGGCCAACAACAGCCGGAGAAGACCAGGGGACTGGTGACAAAGATAAGGATGAAGACGAGGCCATGAGTTTGGACTGAGAAGCAAGGAAATGGAAGAGTTTACAGTGGATTTTCATATTTTCTTCGTCATTGCACGATCATTTGCTGCTCATATGAAGACAAACGAATGTTGCAATGGCAGTTGTACTGGCTAAAATTAAACTTGATCTGTAGGGTTAATTCTTGTGTATTTGTCAGCAAGAAAAGGGGCTTCATACTATAGAGCAAATTTTGTTTGTAATGTTTGACTGCTGATTATACAAGTCATGTACCTCTTACAAATTATAAAAAATACCAAATGGATGTACTGTAACTACGATCACTTATTTGAATATTAGATGATTAAACGCTTTGTTTATATAACATGGCCTTTTATTCATGACTGATACAAATGAGATGGCGTCGACGGAAACGCCACATTTTACGTTACGTTCCGTCCCCTAACAGACGTCGCTCGCAGGCTAACTGCGAGCAGTCTCTCATTCGTCTTTCAGTTTCTGGAGCGAGAGCTCAACGTGAGCGGCGAAGGAACGCAGAAGGAACTCGTTTCACGCGTGACTCATTACAGGGAACTGACACGCATGTGTTTCTCCCCGTTAGCAAAGTCTCCGTCAGTTGCGTGTCCTGATAAGTGCGACTCGCTTCTTTTCCGCGACACCCTCCCCATGTCTGCAGGCGCATTTGTGTACGAATTGCAGCCTTCTTCCAGATCAGCGGGCTCGGATTTGATGCGAATGAGAGCAGGACACGGTGGTGTTCCTCTGTTCTGCGCTCTCAAAGTCCCCCGGCTGAAACTGGACAGTGTCTCCACAGTCCGTTCCAGCCTCTCTCGTCTCGTTTGATGCGTCGGCTCCTCGAAACATGATTGATTTCCTATCCGCTCGCCCTTCGGCTGTACAAACGATGTCACGCCGTCACTGCCACTCACATGACCATTTGAACTCCCAAATAAGGTGTCACTGTTAGCATGAAGATGAGGCTGCTGATGACGCAAATGCGAGTTTTCGGCTGCTTGCTGAAGTCGTCGGATTTCATCGTCAACCAGTCGCATTTGCCAAGACCACTGCGTGTTGTACAGGAACGGTCGTAGGTCAAATCGATTGTCATCCGGAGAGTAATTCTCCGCATGATACGCTGGAGTTAGGGTGGTCATTTTGTGACGGTTGACTGAGTAAGCGCGGAAGAAACGCTTCACTTTCTCAGCCACGTTTAGAGGAGTGTACTGGCCTCGCCATGAGTGGACGAGCTTGCAGAACATACTGTATGGTCCGCAACGAGAGATCTTCCTTAAGCGACCGAACATGGACAGCTCGTCGTATGTCATTCCCATGTCCTCCTGTATAAGGAATGACGATAATGGCATTTTAACATTGCATTTTTATGTGGCATACACTCAAATACTACATACAATACCGAGATGGCGGAGCGTATTTTGAATATGGGTGGCTTACAAGCGAGCGCCGGAGACGCTAACATGTAGCGGGGTCTGGGAGAATCCTCCTCCAGAAAATTTTGAAATGTTGAAGCTTGGAAATGCTACTTTTAGCATTCAAATGTCTATTTTTTGGCTTGAAGTTGGGCGTGGGGGGTGGGGGGTGACAGCCCCCCTGGCTCCGCCGTCCCTGTAATACAACAATATGCGGGGATTGAAGGTCTGAAACAATTCAGCTAACCATTCTCACGCCAGTACTTAAGTTTAAAGTAAAAAATAGTAACCACAACATATCGTTTGTTATTTTCCAACCGGTATTGCTGCTGCTTCTTCTGTGGAAACGGGATTTGTTGTGTATGCATGTCATGAGGTGTCCCAGTCGATTGTCGAGGGTCCCAATCCTACAAGAACTAAAATGCGATTGCAAATACATTCTTCACCTCATCCGTTTGCTGGATTTGACCATCAGCAAGTGGCTCTAACTCGGCAGTTGGCGGGGCACCGAGTATTCTTATAAGTGAACTGAAGTTAAACTTCTCCACGCAGTAAAATATGAATGCTTTCAGATCTTTCTTGCTGATTCCACCAATGGGATTGACGTCGGCGCTTGAACAGTCGTACTTGGTCAGATATCCACACAGACTGAAAAGTGAATGCAGGCAACAAATGGTAAACAATAAGGTGAAATGATAAGATTCACGGTTTTTTGGGAGGAGATGTGCACACAACAATGAATTTTCTGTTCTCGGTCTTAGCTTCATCCGCGTTTATACAAGATACAAGATACAGAGGGTGGAATTCAAATCGCGAAGAGATTACAAACTGGGAATAATCATCGATTATGAATTGCGTTTGTAAGGAGAACTTTGGAGGTTGGAATGACTAGACGAGCCGAGGTGCCAAGAAGACGATGTATTTATGTAAAGAACGTCAATCGAAAGTTCATGTGAGGCTCGTGGGATGTGGTTGAAAATGGAAAGTTTAGAGTAAAGAGGTGATGACGTCACAAAAACTAAATCTGTGACATTCTGGAATTTGTTGAAATTGTGCGAGAGCTTATTGCTAAAAAAATGCCTCCCTGCCAAAACTTAGCGTATCGGTACAAATTTACTCCATGCAAATCCTTGTATCATGTACTTCAAGATGGCGCTGAAAAAGCAGACGAACGACAAAAAGCGCCGAAAACTTGCTAAGGCTCACCCTATGCACAGGATACGCAGGTACCACAGGCTTAAGCTCCCTGCTGAATCATTCTGACTCGTTTATTCAACATGTTACCAGAAAGAAAGTGCTACCTTTCATCGACATTCGCTGATCCCAGAACCAGCAATCCTCCGGGGAGCCCGCGTGCCCACATGATCAGCTGAGCAAACAAGTACGCCAAGACCATGCGCAGACGTGCCTGTACATTTTGCATTGCTAGATTCTCACGATGCGTCCCGCCATATAACTTGAACTTGGGGATTTTACCCGTAACTGCAGTGAAAATCCCGAGAACAGCACTCACAGCAGCGTCTATCGTGACCCCTGAATGGAAAAGATTGTTAAGCACGCATCAACTGCATTGGAGAATCATTGCTGACATCATTGGAAAATCATTGCCGACATCGTTGTTTACATCTTGAAAACTGAAATTCATCGAAGAAACTTAAAAACACAATTTCAAAGATTTTACGGATGGAAGATTAAAGGGCTTTTGTCACAAAATGAAGCCAAAATCAGCAACCAAATCAAGTGAAACAATGAAGAACGGTTTGAATAAAACAGAAAATACGAAACCAGACAGGGATGGGCAAAAATTGGAGAAGATTTAAATGGATTGAACGGGAACATATGACCTCTATCAAACTAATAACAAGCTCACAGCACTTAGCATGTTTGCACCCAGAGACCTTCAGCAGAATCTCTGAGCCCTCTTTACCCATGTGATGACTGCCTATCTCTTCTGCCAAGTCGCTTGCTCGTTTCCTTGTTTCTTCTGAAGAATTCTCTGTACCCATGTAACACGTGACAAACACACGGCTTGCAAACTCTTTGGGGTCTGTCGGGATGTAAGTCCTAAATACAAATCAATAACAAATCAATCACTTGCCGCAACATCCACACTTGGCTCATTCAATACTTTCTCACAAGTCCATTACATTTGACTGAAAAGATGCCATAAATGTGTTCTGCCTCAACTTTGGGTAGCATTTCTTATTCCTTGGGGAAGGAAAGTTAGACAGGTCGGTGAAAGGCAAAGAGTTCCCATTCAGTGGACAAAGGAAGCAAGCTAAACTGCTTGGCAGGCATAAATTATTTCAAAATCAGCAGGGGATGGAGAAACCAGGCAGAATAAAAAGGTGTTTTTCCTCATTTTCCTTGCTCCAGATGGAGTTTGTCTGTTCAATCTAAAGAAGAGCACAGGAACAATAAGATGTCTTTTTGAACTATCTGCTCTAGTGCATTGATGAAGTGACACAATACAAGAGCTAGTTTATCTGAATACAATTGTGCCTGCCCTCACACCAGATGAACTATGAGATGCAAATTGACAGCCACACTTCAATTTTATTTTAATGGTCAGATTTCCATGATTCTGTGACAAACTTAAATAAAGAAGAGAGGTGAGTTTGTCTTCAAATTATCAGACAAATGTATGTTCGATGTTTTAACACAGATGAATTATCAGACAAATTTCTGTCATTTTCCCAAGTTCGTCCAAGATGGATTTTCTGTCTCTAGTATAAATTGGGCCAATGTTCATCCAGGTTTCTTCAGACAGATTCCATAACTTAACTCTAAGAATGGCCATTGACTCACTTATCATTGACAATTTTACGAGCATCTTCTAACACCTGTTGATCTCCATTCTTCACAGCTTGACAAACTTGGTGACACATGGAACTTACGATGCAAGCAGTGGATGAACTGTCAATTCCTAACATAAATAAAAGACAGCTTAAAGCAGTCCCTTCAATTAAAGTCAATGGATTAAACCACCACACAAGTGAACCATCCTCTTCCCTGGGCTGGCTGGCTGACTTGTGTGACTGATGCAAGGCTGACTTTCAAGAGACCTGACCAATAACTAACCCTTTCCTGCCCAAGGGCCGCCCCAGTGACGAGTAAAATCGTCTGGCGTTAGACAGAGTAAAATCTATAAGTGGCACTCTTGGGCATTAATGGGTTAATGAACAATAAAAAACAACCCTACTTAAACATCCTATCCAAGCTGATGGGAAGTACATGTAGCAATGCTTGCTGAGGGCATAATGCTTGACAAGGGTTTTCATTTAAGCAGGAAACTAAGTAACAATAATAATTGGCACCACGTACACTGGGGCATTCAAAGCTTTCAAAATTACTCAGTGTTCATTTTTCTTTGTTTGTTGTTGATTAGAAAACAATTAAAGTGCACCTAAAGGCAAAAATGTTTCATTTTTTGTTGTTGAGATAATTCTATAGCAAACATATTTTACCATTTTCACCTCGAAATTTCGCTTTTTATGTGTTGCAATAGCTATGTAAAGTTAGCAAACTAGCAGTCATATGGACCCACAACCAAGCCATGAGAGGCATGGGTCTATCCTTGATTTTACGTCACAAACTGCTTTGCATTTAAATTTTCAAAGAACTTTTGCATTGCAAAACAGCTTGTGACGTAAAATCGAGACCCAATAAAAAAATTTTAAAAAAAATCGAAAAAATCGTAAAATCAAGACCCAATAAAATAGACTCATGCTTCTCACAGCTCGGTTGTAGATCCAAATTATTGCTAGTTTTGCGAACTTTACGTATCTTGTGTGGCACGTAAAAAGCAAAATTTTGAGGTACAAATGGCAAAATATGCTTGCTTTGCATGGAGACACCTATATTAAAAATGAAAAATATTTGAGTTTTGGTGCACTTTAATACCTCCACTCAGCGGTAAAAAGAACCCAGCCTGACCGCTCCTTCTGAGGTAGTCCCATAACCAACAAGCAGGACCAAGACTTATTTCCTCTTCTGGTGTGTGATAATGAATGTCTATTGGCTCTGCTGGAGAGATGGTTATCTCATCTTCACGGCTCAATGCAAAGTCAACTTTTACACGTGGGTAAGTTTGAGGAAGAGCTGTTGCACTTGAACCAAATGTTGGTGTGGCGCCCCGATGAGAGCGCACTTCTTCTAGGTCAACAGTTGCTGTGACAACTTCCACTTCCTGAAGTGAAAACTGTGCACCTTGTGCAACTATTTTGCCATTAACCGCAATCAATGAGCAGCCATCATAATAGACTCTCTCCCCATCACAGCCTCTGAGATTAGCATACACATAAATTCCACCAGCCTAGGATAACAAAAAAAATGTGCGCTAAATGTGAAATATTCTGAATGTGCTTAATTCTGAATGTGCTTATTTCCAAATTCAAAGGCTGAGAGCAAAAACACTTCAAGTGTCTTTTGAGTGCACATTATTTCCTTTCCGATTTTGCGAAATTAAGGGCACATTGCATGCAGTCATGTTGGGGAGCAGCACTTTCAAATCTTCAAGGGGCCATAAACTTAGTTATCCTATGGTGTCACATACCTTCACAGTTGCATCTTTGACATAGTCCACTCTGGTGTCGAGTTTCCTCAGTTGATGATGGCTAGCGCTTCCATTTGTGATAATTTCCACACCGTCAAGCACCATATCTACATGGGGGCCATTTACACTAAACATTTCCTCACAGAGTTCTGTTCCAACACAAGTATCAAGTGTAGAGATGACACCATCTCCAAATGGAACCGTTACCTGTCCTGTTATTTCAGCTATCATCCGGGGAAGGAAGTACTCCTCCGTTTGTTTTGCCTGAATAAAGAATGGAAACTTTGGTAATGTAAAGTCAAGTGTGTGCTGTTCTTGGCCAAAATTGATGAGTATTACTATTTGCCATGGCTACTACACACTGCCACAGAAAGCTGATTATATAATTAATACAAAAAATGGTACTAAATCGCACACTGTGGACCATTAAGTTATGGCTACACTTGGGAGATTGTGAAGCATTTAAGAAGCTAGAGTCATTCTCCACCATCACCTCAAGCAACTCTCATGCTTCCCTTGTGCTTAGCAACCTCCTGTGTGCACAATAACTCAATAGTGCACGCCGACACATTTTACAACTTGTAAAGATGTAAATAAGTGACAGCGATCCACACAGTCAAATGAAAAACAAAACCTACCGGAGAAAGAAAAGAAAAAAATTTAGGAAGAAAGCCTGGATAAAATGGTTGGATAGGCTTTCAAAATGGAGCTAGAGAGATGCAAACTCAAGTACAAATAGATACTAGAAGAGAATTTGTTGAACGATATGATCAGATGGTGCCAAACCCTTCTCCATTTCACAACCTGACCAAAAATAAAACTATATGCTAAATTCATCACACTTCAAGGATGGACATAAATGGTAGTATTTAGGCAACAGGCTGGCTTAAAACCACGAGACAGAGTGTTGAGACCAGGAACACCCTTGGAAGGCCTCATTGTGGTCAATTCTCCCATTGCAGTGGTATTGCGATAGTTAAAGAACTACAGTATTGCAATACTACTGGGATAGGAAGCCAATGGGTGAGAAGTGTGTATGTGTGTGTGTTGGTGGTGGGGGAGGAGAGGGGAGGGGGGTTAAGGGCTGGGGATAAATTAAAAGAGTATATTAGGGATGGTTGACATTGCACCTTCGTCCATTTTGTAAACCACCGTCCTTCTCTGTAGTTAGCATCACCAGCCAGAGTCATTTTTGGCCGGATCAGCAGTATTTTGCCATTCAGGAAAATTACTCTACAGTTGTAACGAACATTCCTGTGCATAACTGGCATTCCCACATCGCAGATGATGTCTTTGGTAACGGGAGATTTTAACAACAATGCAAGAACTTGGAAAGAATGTAGAAGAGTGTCGCCCTCTAAAAAGTGATCATTGCATCCGTATCCAGGAATTTCCAACTCTGGGCCGAGTCTGTACGATGCGCCATGTGCCCTGGCAATATTAATACTTTGAAGGATTCGTTTTAAGTTGCCTTCGAAATCAAGGGCCCATTGATTTAAACTGCAGGCAGCAAGAGTAACTTTCCGTCCCATAGCAACTCCCAGAATTGATGTCTTTCCTTTAAAGCTTGCTCTCTGTGCCTCGAAAATGATAAAAAGCAGTACGCTGCCACAGAGACTAAAATAATTCCCTTCCGAAGATCTCTCCGTAAACTTCGTGAGGCTGTCGTTCATTATTCGTATGCCGCAAGTTAGAGTCCAGGTTCCCTCCACAGCCAAAGCGTAGGAATCCGGCAGCGTGCATGTGACGCCTTGAATAAATGTTCATTATTTTGTCTTTCGGTGAAACGCAGAGGTCAAATTAAACAAACTATCGGGTAGTAATATGTTTCGATACGGATTACTAGTCCTGTCTCCTTCTTGCATCAGGACTAAAATACCAGGGCTCTTGAAGCGAGCATGCCAAGAAGTGAAGGAAGTATTGTATGTGGATATTTACCAGCCGGATTACGTGTGTGTCCACGTACGCAATTTGTACGATCTTCTCGTCAACGTTTACAGTAAGAACTCTGCAAAGATAGGCCAGTTGGACGTCCGAGTTCTTCTTCCTCAGGCTTTGTCAACGACTGACAGCAACAAGGATGGATTTAGGCGGCTTTTTAGGAAACCTGAAGTCGCTTTTGTGCGAGACTGTTTTGGGAAGGACGAGGGGCCGACCACTTCACAGCTTGGCTTCCTCGAGTTCAAGAAATGGATGACTCAGCGATTTCAACTGCCCGATCTGGACAGAAAGCTGGTATATTTGAAGGATGAAGATGAGGAAACTATTAATAATGCCCTAAATGGCCCCTCTTTGCCAGAAAGCACGGGGAACGATTATTCCAAAACTTACCAGCAGGTCGTTCTTGGGGGCACTTTTGATCACATGCACTCCGGTCATCGTTTGCTTCTTTCTGTTTCTGCTTTGCTTTGCGCGCAGAAGATAACAGTTGGACTCAGCGAAGGGCCTCTTCTGCAGAGAAAGGTCTTAAAAGAACTCATTGAACCATTCCAAGATAGAAGAAAGAACTTGCAAGAGTTTCTGGGTGATGTGAAGCCAGGTATTGTGGATGTTTCAGGCTTTTTTAGTAGTTGTAATATGGTTTGTGGCTCTAAAGCCTTGGCTAAACTTCAGAATATCTGGCAACTTAAGTATGCATCTTCAAATACTGCTCCCGCAGTCCCACAGTCCCGCAGTCTTCAACACATTATTCGACTACACGAGTGCAGGACTGCGGGAGCAGTCGTTTTATTAGCCTTTCTTACTTCCATTCTTTGACTATGGGAGTGCGGGACCACTGGAGCAGTAGTTTTTGGTGTTTTTTTAGTTCCTGTTGGCTGGTGTTTTGGAAAAAGATCGTCATCACATTTTGAGGTCATGTTGCCTGTTGGCAAAACCCCTTGGAAGGCCTCATTGTAAATTTAGGTATGTCTGTGGGGGTTTAGGTATATCAAACAAGTAATTTCCCTGACCTTCTGTGGTGAGCACCATGCTATCTCAACAGATTATTGAGCCAAACCAGGATCAATGCATTCTCTTGGATATCAGTCATGAAGTACCTATTGGATTAGTAGAAAACCATTGGGGTTGAAATGTGAAAATACCACAACACAAAGTATACCATGAAGTGTATTACAGCAAGACCACAGGGCACCCAGACAATCTGCATGTTCCAAATTTGAAATTTAAAGGATTTGTATGGGAATATCATGAAGTTGGCAGCAGAATGATTATCTGGGCCCCTATGGCAAGACTACACGGACTGACGTAATACCTTAAACAAATAATTATTATAAAGAGAATACAACGTAAAATGACCTGTGTAGTGTGTTACACAAGGTCTGGAGCCTGCTTCACAAGCCTGATAAATATATTACTGGAAAAAGCATACTTAGGCTCACTTTCCCTAACCCCTCCAAAGTGCACATAAAACTGTAAATTTAGAGTAATTCCTCTGGGCTCTGAGATGGTACTCGAGTGTAAAATAAACATATTTCTTCCACTGTTTGCCCATGAAATCCCCACTGTTTGCTAGGTAAGGGGGCTGTGGTTACAATTGACAAGTGCTGCCATTATTCCTGATCAGCTCTAATGCTGCTTTAAACAATTCGGCCTGGTATGTAATTAAAGTGTTTTTTCCCCACAGGCCTTGAACACAACATCATTCCCCTGGAAGACCCCGTGGGCCCGGCAGGAACTGATCCCGATTACCAATGCCTGATTGTCAGCAAGGAGACCGAGAAAGGTGGTCTTATCGTTAACGAGATCCGAGAAAAAAAGGGCTTGAAGCCACTGGATGTTCATGTAATTGATGTTGTCACCGATGGAGATGTTAAATTTGTCCATGGGAAGTGTAGCAGCGAAGATGACAAAATGAGCTCGACCGTTGAACGACAGAAACTCTTGGGCACACTCTTGAGACCTGTTCGAAAAGACAAGGCTTGCAAGCACCCATACGTCATCGGCCTCACAGGAGGGATTGCTAGTGGCAAGTCTGCAGTGTGCCAGAGACTAAAAGATTTAGGTGCTGCAGTCATTAGCTGTGATCAGTTAGGACACCAAGCTTATACCCCTGGAAAGAGAGCTTACAAGGAAATAATCAAGAATTTTGGAAGTGAGATTTTAACTGAGGAACAGAAGATAAATCGACGAGCTCTTGGCACCATTGTGTTTGCTGATAAAACGAAGTTGGCATTGCTAAATCAAATAGTTTGGCCAGAAATATTGTCGTTGGCCCAAGCTGAAATGGCACGATATGGGGAAGAAGGTATTAAAGTTTGTGTCTTGGATGCAGCAGTTCTTCTAGAAGCTACCTGGGATAACGAAGCCCATGAAGTCTGGGTGACGTTCGTCCCTGAAAGTGAGGCATTATCACGCATTCTGACAAGAGATGGTATCTCGAAAGAACAAGCTGTTAACAGAATTAACTCTCAGATAAGCAATGAAGAAAGGTTAGCAAAAGCCAATGTTGCTATCTGCACTTTATGGGAACCGGAATTCACCCAGGAGCAAGTTGTAAGAGCATGGGAACGTTTACAAGAAAGAATATAATGTTGTTGAACCTTCAACATTCAAATAATTTGCAACAAGAGATACTTTTTGTATTACCAATTAATGATAATATGTTGATCAAGTTTTGTATTGTTCTTTAAGGCTATCTACGAGATATCATTGTGAAACTTGTGTTCTGGGTAAAACTGAGTTGTATCAACACAAAATTTAAATGCATGGTGTGGTTATCTGTAACCGCTTCGGGATGCGAATACCTCATTCTACTCTCTATATGGCAAAAAATGGCAAGGACTGTAAACAGAGAAAAATGATTTTGATAGTGAATATAATTATTTAGCAAAATAATGTGTTTTCTATTAACATATTCCATACTGACAGGGTGTCCTCTGAAACTAAATATGCATGCTACCTATTATTCTGTTGGCTATCAGATAATAATAATTATTGACTGACCAATCAGCATATGTTTAAAAAGTAAATTTTTGTCATTGCACAGTTTCTTGTGCAATATACTGGTAATGGAACTTTACAATTTCTATGCTTGGAAACAATTATTGGTAGATGGTTTAGCCTTTTAACTTTTTAGTTTGGTTTGGCTTCTATGGTAATTCATTTTGGTAACATCTTTATAAGTATTAAAATTTCAGCCAGACGTTATGTGTCTCAAATATGACATTATTTTAAAACACCCCTAAATATGAGCGTTTTTATGCCTTAGTATTTTGTTTCTGGAAAGCAGAAGTGTCATGAGGCTTGTTAATGTACTGGTAATAGTAATGGCACTGAAGAACAATTTGTGGAAGATTCAGCATACTGTGTAGGTATAGATAAACATCGATCAGCGTTTCGATTGTACCAGGGTAGCGAAAAGTCAGTATTTTCATTGAACAATTACTGTCAACTACCGGTACTGCTTGTAAGCCCCATCCTCGGTTCTAGGTTCCTTCTCTTAATTTTGTTCCAAAGATCTTTGGAACAAAATCAAGAGTAGGAACCTAGATTGAAAAGAATTCAATTTATTATATGCCAAATGCATAAATGGCTGCCAATTAATTATTCTTTTATCTGTATGCTAATTAGCCTCACTAGCCTCGTCAGCATGCGGAAAATTCAAAAGAATTTTTACACAGAAATGAGGTTAATGAGTCTAAGTAGCAGTTATATAAAAGAATAATAAACAGGCCACCATTTATGCATTTGGTGTATAACATTTTACAGCTTTATTAAGTGATTATTGTTGTCATCTGTTCTGGTGGGGTCCAAACAAACAAACAAACGAACTGTGTCTGAAAAATAATTTGTGAAGGCCTGAAGTGACAACGCTTATTGCACTTTTCAAAAACATGTGGACTCTCAACGTCAAAATTCAATCAACAGTTTGGTTTTTCGTGGTCATCAATCACATTAGCAGACCGGGTAAAAGCCCACATGGCGCGTTGTGAGTTTTGGATTTCGATCCATTTTGTCAGTTTCTGTTTTAAACAGTCCGTGAACTGTCACTGTGAAACAGATTGGTGGCTTTAAAATACGAAAACGTCAATTAGTCTAGAGTCCGCATGCTTTTGAAAGGCGCAGGAAAAGTTTAATGGGAAATTGAGTTGTTCCTTCTGTTGTTTTATCATTTTTAGGAAATGCGCATGCGTAGATTCTTCATTCCAACGCGTACGTACAAAACTACGTACCACATGGAAGTCAGAAGTAGCACACTGACAAATATATAATCTTTCGAAACCACATTATTAGTAGAAAGGACCTGCGCTACAAGTACGTAAGGGATCTGTCACATATGGTCTAGGCGCCGACATTTCTCTCCCTCACTGCCTATCGGGGATAGGTATCCGAAAGTAGCGGTATAAGCGATCCGCGGGTCGAAATGTCGGGGAGACGCGTCATGGTACAACGTTCAGGCTTCAATGTCCAGAGGTACTGCTACTGGTTCTGTTTTCTTCTTGGTATTTAGGGTGTGCATGCGCAATTACCCTTGTGCCTGTACGTGACCCTGTACGTACCACTTGGGAGACGCATGGGTGCATAGTTCCCAGTTCCCATTCTTTCCCAAAAAAAGAATGTCGAGGGAGCACTGGCGCCTAATTTTAACAATATGGCGGCGAGTGTGTTGTGATGTGTGCTGTGCTATTCATCAAGTCATCAAACAAATTTCAAAATAATGTGCTGCTTTTCCCTTTGACATGCCTGTTTGAGTGCTAAAGGCATTGGCATCGATGGTGATCATTAAAAAAATATTCACAGTCGAGCAAGGGGATCGAGATTTTCAACTGTGTTAATATATTTGTTGATTAGCGTTTGGTTTTGATACACAGTTGCCATCGTTGTTCCACTACATTTAGCGTGTTTCCTCGTATTGCTGCGGCATTGCTTTGGACATAGTAGTGCTCGTTGAAGGAGAGGACTGTAGGAGACCCCATGTTGAAGATTTCTGTATGACAAACATTCTGAAAACAGCTGAGCAGTTTTGTTGTGGTACAGTTTTGGTCCTGTATGGCGGATTCTCACGTTGTTTCCTTGACGGCATCTCTTGTGAGGGAATATCTAAGTAGAAAGGTGAGCTTTAGAGGTGCTCTCTGAGTTACATTTTGATAGGAATCTGCACGCCACCTTTAGAAATCCTTGCCTAAGAAGAGACATGTAGGGTGCATTCTTTTGGAATTAGGATTAACGGAATAACTAGGAACAAGGTTTTCCAAAAGAAAGCGTATTGTTATGGCGGAGGTAACCTGAGAATTAATGCTTAGAATAGTCTGGACACTATTAAGATATAGAGACATTTGGTCACCTTGGACAATGTTCCTGGAGGAAATATTGCTAAAATTGCGTCCGTAACTGCGAGGATCACAGGTTCATTTGATTTCATATATGCAGTTCAGTATATGATTCATTTCACATATCATTTCATCCGAAGGAAATACTCTTGGTCGCTTCTACCCTGCAAGCAGTGGATTCTCTTCTCTTGTCCACTTTGCTTTTCTTTTCTCTAATATCCACTAGCGAAACAAGAGAGGAGCCACTGCAAGTAAGCGACCCATTCTCTGTTGAGCAGGCGTGGCAGACGACACCCATCACACCATTCAATCACATCACATTATCGCACCCATGCTCGCAGTAGTTTCTCTCTCGTTTCGCTACCAAATTGGATAAGAGAAGAGAAGAGAATCCACTGCTCGCAGGGTAGGTTGCTTCTTGCTACAGACAATTCATGTAGGTTCTCAGGTGCCACTAGGCAGCCCAGTTGTGTAGGCCCTCTTTGCTATTGTACTATTGTCATTATAACACAGAAATAACAACAACATGATATATTACGTAAATTCTAGGAAACACGTAGACTCGGAAAAAATCCGAGTCCCAGATGGGATTTGAATCCACGACCCTCCGTGATCTAGTCGGATGCTCTACCACTGAGCTACTGGAGACTCTGTGGTGAGCAAGGGTCAAATTGTGGTTATTGACTGGAACTGCATCGCGCGGCTACACAGCCACGTGCTGGCTCATATGAACTCACTAACAGCATCGCGCTGTCACATTAAGGCATCATATATATGAACTCACTAACGGCATCACGCTGTCACATTAAGGCATATCGAGATGCGTCCAACCAACCTCCTAAGTGAGTATAACACAGAAATAACAACAACATGATATATTACGTAAATTCTAGGAAACACGTAGACTCGGAAAAAATCCGAGTATTGTCATTATTATTTAATTAAGGCTAATCAAAATTTCTCATGCTTGTTGACACTTTTACAGGGTCTGAAGACAACACTTCAAACTCTTGATAAAGAGCTGCCGCGAACTGAGGAGAGGTACTGCATAATACATTTAATATACAAGTTATAAGTACAATAGGACTCTGTTAGGGTATCCCTGTTTGTTAAGTTTTCCTGGATTCAATTTTGACTCAAATTTAACCCCTCTATTTAACAAATAGATTTCATGTTGCTGTGCATCTGTTCTGTAATAGATCACAGATGACGTCAAACTGTAGTAAGCACAAAAAATTGAAGTGGCCCACGAGCCGTTAGGCGAGTGTGTCGCTGATGTTCTTTGATGTCTTCTGTGGTCTCTTACTGTCCAGACTGACAGCAACATGAAATCTATTTGTTTTATACGATAAGGAGGTGAAAAATAGGCTGTGAGCAGTCTCTTTTGCTCTAAAAAATCTGGGCAACAAACGCAAAGAGCACGAGCGGCAGAGCCATGAGCTGCTAGTTTCGTAGGCACCAGATAGTGACCAATCAAAACACACATAAAATTGAGATTATTGTATAAGTCTAGATATCTACTGGTAGATCTGAAACTGCTACTTTATTATGCATAAACTTCTCTTTTTTGCTGCAGCATCAGCAACCGTGCAGAACTTGCCAAAGAGATGCATATTGAAAAGCTTATGAAGAAAAACAAGGTATGGGCACAGTGTCACCAGCATGTATTAACCTCATTCTGACACGATGTAAAGGTTAAAGGACTTAGTGCAAAGATATACACTCAAAAGACATATGTTACTTCTACGTGTTATTTAATAATGGTGAGTTTTATTTGCGTGTCATTTGATTTAGTGCTGGAGCACTAATTGTGGACACTGAAAATGAGATCAAGAGAGATCAAATCAATTGAAGTGTTGTTTTTGAGGAGAGTGGGAAATCACCTTGAGAAAAACCTTCTCAATCGCCTTGAAAAAAAACTTTTCAGAGCAGAGTAGAGAACTTAGAGTAGACAACTCAGAGTAGAGAACTCTCAGAGCAGGATTGAAAGCAAACTCAACCCAACCTATGAGTCAAATCCAGGCCACATTGGTGGGAAAGTGACCATCCTTCTTTGTTGTATTTGTTTTAGGAGCTACCAGAACCATTTCGCACCATGCTGGAAGTCATTGTTAGGTACATGAAGGACAGAGATGACCAAAACTCCTCTTCATCCATTATGACAGACAGAACAACTCAGAGGTCTAACTCAACAAGGTACCTTGTAGAACTTTTAAGCAGTGTTCTAAATACAAAATCATGGATATATTAAGAGGGAAACCTACATGCTAATTTGTACTACATTTTAAGGTATCCTTAAGCCTGGTTTTCACTAGCAATAAAAGCACAAGCACGAGAGAACTGTGGAAACAGGCTTGATGCTAGCATTAGTGTAAGAACAACTGCAAGGATCTGTTTTTTTTTCCTTTTCCTTGTGCTTGCACTACCAATGCTTGCATTTGTTATCGTTGTGTGAAAATGAAACGTAACGCAAGCACAATACAAGCTCTAATATTAATGTTCATCTAATGAAAACACCCATTCCAGATTCCACTTGCAGTTCCCAGTTATTAGAGAGAGCATGAAACCAGTGAATCCTTTGTCCCTGTGTGCTGTGCTTGTACTTGCGTTACAATTTGTTTTCACTTGACGTGAATCTCTCATACGCTTGAGCTTGTGTCACTGGTGAAAACCAGGCTTAACTTTCATGATAATTCCCTTCCTCTCCCCTCCATTTAATGTTGTGTGGAGGCACTAAGTGTTAGGGCTCATGCTAGCTTGAAATTGCCCTATTTCAGCCCAACATTGATTGGTGAGGAGTGGAGGAGGGGTGTAAAACTCCAAAAATGTTAAATTGTTTGATTTCAGTGTACTTGTTTGTATGTAGGTGGGAGGAGATTGCTTTCACTACTGTGTCATCCCTGCTATGGCTTGAAGATTCCTTTTCTATCTCTGAATATTTTAAGATTCAGTGTGATATCTCATCTGATAATGAAAACATATCTGATTTAACCATAACATCAATTGTCATTTCATGTCAGAGACAGCAAAAAGGAGAGTAGAAATAGGAGAACAGCACGGCCACCAAATGATGAGCACAATACGCACTCATATAAACCAGATGATGAGAATAATAGCAGGGATGACGATGATCTCTTAAAACGACTGGAGAAGCCTGCAGGCAGTTCTTATTCTCCTAAACCAAGCACTAAGCGTGCTCAGGAATTGACACCACCAGATTATAAACAAAAAGGGGAACCTCTTAGAGGAATTCTAGACACGCCTGATGTTAAAGGTATTGTACAATCACGTGAAGCAACATCTTTGTCTTCGAGTGATCCGGCAGCAAAGCTGAAAAGTAAGAAAAGGCTTAATAATGCCGTGGGTGGACCTATTGTCAGCTCTGGTCTTGCTGTCAAAAGAGACGCAAGGACTCGTCACAGCACTGGCAGGTTGAGCAACAGTTTGAGTAGCAAACATATGGGAAGTTTATTTGCGGATGAAGAAAGGGAGACCAAGGAACTGAATATAACGCTAACTCCAAAGCAGGAGGAACTGGATAATAAAGTAAGTGTGTATGTTAATGTCTTAAAAAGTATCCTAATTCAGTTCCCATTGCCCACTCTGGAAACTTTGCGGAGACTGGTACCAGTGTTGCATTGTGGGATCGTTAAGGTGGACGGTAAGTACTTGTTATTAAAGCAAATTGAAAGTACATTGCTGATGCACGGACTGGTCGTGCCACGAAAAAGGGAAATGCCAATTTTCAAAGCCATTGAATGTGAGTTAGGGTTTGCGGTAAGGTTATTTTTAGGTTAGAGTAAATGCAACTGTTTATGTGTAGTTGAAAAGCACAGTTTGGGGGACACCTTTGTGACATTTATTGCCTGTGTTTCTGGACACAAGCCATGTTGAAAGTTTAGATGAAGAGCAAGGGGACACTTGGTGAGGCTTATCAAAATCGGTGTGCATCTAATTACTTGCATTTCTGGACATTGACCTAAAATGTACAATTTTCTTTCTCTGAAAAAGGTGAATGTACGTCCCAGTGCAAGCGATTTCCCCTTGGATCAAATGGGACAAGATCGTCATCAGCAGTAAGTCTGTCAGGGTTTGCACTTCCCTTGGAATTCCGAAAAATGTCTTCTTTTTAACCTACTTCTGAAGAAAAAACAATCTCGAATTTTTTTAGTCATCAGATTAAAAATATTTGGTATATACTTCAAAACTCTTGGGAAGAAATGGAAGTGAATTCATTTTTAGATGATGCGAAATATCTTGGAGCTTGAGTCCTTTGTACATGTACTCTGTAGTTGGAATACCCTGGTCTAAATACTGGCTCCGTCAAGCCCCGGTGACAGATACCACGCAGCTGTTTACAAGCTCTAATTTCATTGGATCCGTTTAGGACGCAGCTCTGTTGTTTTTAGGGTTAGGGTTCATTGTTTCTGTTGTTTATTTGCATGCTTCTATTGTTTTCTGAGCCAATCGCGTGGGCTGTTGAAATAGCTGCGTACTGACCCTCCCGGTGAAACAGACGCAGCATTTCACGCAACGCTTCACGCAACAAGTCACGCAACAATTCACCCAACACTCAGGCATTTCACGCGGGAACATGCATGTTGCGCGCAAGAAGTTGCGTCTGTTTGACTACCCTGTGGCGGCATGTTGCGTGAATGTTGCTTCAATTTTGAATGGGGTCAAACTTTTCATGCACCATCTCGCAACATTTTTATTGCTCTCGGGAAGATTGTATCATGTTGCGTCTGTTTGACTTCATTCGCAACATTGTTGGGTTGGCACATGCGAAAATTTATCATTAAATTTCATCATAAGTTCCGGCAGGATCTCACTGAAACGGCCGTTTTCGTCTCCTCTTGATCTATCCGCGACTTTTGCTATTTTAGGGCAGACGGGTCACTTACGCATTCAAGGAAAGGCAGATCTCATTCAAGTTCGACAAGGTGAACCTGAATATATAAACGCCTTTCTAAACCCGCTCTTACTTCAGATAATTTGCCTCCAATTTAAATGTGACACTGTAGTACGCCCTTTTCATTTCATGCTAGCTCTTAGCCAACGTGGCTGTCGCTGGAGTAAAACAGCACGTGTTTTGTAGAGGCACGCGTAGGAAGATAACACACGCGCATTTGTTCTTTCGCTTTACACGCAGTCTAGCAAACTCTAGACTAGTGATCTCCCTTTTTACTTCCATCAATCACGTTCACGGTGACAATTGACGGGCCATTAAAAACAGGAACTGACAGTGGGGATCGAAATCCGCCAATTAAAACGCCAGATTTGACCTTGGGACCTCGTCCGTTACAGCGCTTGAAGGCGCTGAGGAAAGAAACCGTTGATCGAAATTTGAACTTCAGAGTTTGCATATTATTGAAAAGCGCACTAAAGACCTGCTTTTTTCCCTCTCCATACAGAAACCAACATGCCTCCAATTCTGGGTCTCAAAAGGTAACTAAGGTCATTATGAATGAACCACTTACGGCAAGTAATGTACCTTACAAAAACTGACAAACGACATCATACTCGTCATGCGATCGGTTCATTTGATGGAGCGGTTTTCATCGAGTCTCGTGAAAGTAAACCCAAGCTACGTAATTGTTTTGGCCAATCAGAACAGATGCCGGCAATCTCACCAACCAATCAGCACTTGAAGCAAATATGGGTAGCCGGTGCCAAGGGCGGGAAAGTCAAGAATTATTGTTTACGGTCTTGCTCCTGATTGGTTGAGAAAATGACACGTGCAAAACCACGTGAATCGTGAAATCAGTTACAGAGCTTCTCCAAAAGAATAATGCTATTGCTTTCACAGGTAGTCTAAAATGCCTACTGCATTTTGCTAGCAGGTGGTACGTACGTTCTTCTGACCTGATTCTTTCCCCTTTGTTGTAGATTAAAACCAATGAACTAGTGTTTGAAGATATTGATGATAATTTTGATCAAGAACTTTCAAATCTGTCATTAGGTACGTGCGGTACACCTGTAAAATTTCAGGACCCGCCGCGCTTTTCCTTGTCCAGAATGAGCGCCTTCTTGTCGTTGGGTGCCGCATTCATTTTAGGGGGGGGGGAGTGGGGGCTATTCAACATGACGTTCTTTTCGAGTAACTAATACTACAACATTTGTCCATTGCAAACAGGGGCAGTTCCCACAAATGCCAAGGTTAATTAAGACCCGATCAGCTTCGCCCAATGCAAATATACGGTGATTCGTCTCACCGAAACAACCCATGAGAAGTTATGTACTTATTGACTGAGTGGGAGGGTCGGACGGGGAAATATTTGGCTCGAGGTCATGGCCTACGGACCGAGCCCGGGATTTTCTCAATAGTTTTACAATGAAAAGGGCGCGCGGGGCAGTGCGGGCCATACGATAAACGCGTTTATGTTTTAGGTCCAAGAAAGATTACAGCAGTTGACGTCGAAAGTAAGCCCATCCCGCTGGAAACAGCCATGGTAAGTATCAGCTGGTTGCCTTGTATATACTGCTGTACGCGGTTCCCCTGCCAGAAGGCAAAGTGTTGTGCTAGTTTCAGTCAGTTGATACCTTTTCGACAGTCTTGGGATTGCTTCCCTTTTAAGTGGCCAATCAACCGAAATAAGGCGTTGGATATAGACCGATTTCGTAAATGGCGGCTAATAAATTATTCTTTTCTCTGTATGCTAATTTTCCCCACTAGCCTCGTTTTAAGGCAAAACTTCTTTTCAATTTTTACGTGCTAACGAGGCTAATGAGGAAAATTAGCATAAAGAGAAAAGAATAATTTATTAGCCGCCATTCACGAAATCGGTCTATGGATATATGCAAGTTTGCGGAGGTCGAAGGAAAGGGTATCAACATGTGCACACGTTTCAGAAACCAGCTCTTGTCGTGAGGCCAATTGGCTTGTGTGCCACTCAGCTTTTCCTAACTACTCTTCAAGGTTAGTGCATTTGTTAAAAGGACAGTTCGCCTTGATTTCTCTTCAGGGCCTGAAAACTTTGATATTTGGCAACGCGAAGGCGAGTTTTACACCAGAATGGAGAAATCAGAGCTTTTCATTTTGTGACTTGTATGGACTCGAATATGGCATTGTACAGCTAAAGGTAATTTAATGCTGTGACTTGATAACATCTTGAGTCTCGTGGTACCTTTATAGTGGTTCGGTTAATTAGCTTCCTTCCAATACAGGAGCCTACGAAGAATTCTTAATATTTCTAATTCCGAAGGCTATGGCGACGCCGATGCTTGCTAATGCTGGTCGATGTGGCAGCTTTCGCAAGGTCTCGCATCAGTGGCTTGCTGTAGTAAAACAAACAACAGAAACGATGCCTCTAACCCTAAAAACAATACCAGCTGCTTTACTAGAGGACAAGTTGAGTTACGAGCTTGCAAGAACTGCTACACCACTGGGTTGCTCATTTGAGATTGCTGTTCGTGTCAAAATTCCGAAAATCCCGTCTTTTAGTGTGTGTTTTTTTTGTTTTGTTGTTGTTTGTTTGTTTGTTTGTTTGTTTTTTTGCCTTTTTTGTTTTTGCCAGAATGTTAGATGCATTTTCTTGTCAAAGCTAACACCTAACTATTTCTCTTCAGGGTGGACCTTGCGGGGTGCTGGCCGCTGTCCAAGGATTCACGCTGAAGCATTTGCTATTTGGAGTTAACAAAATAGATAACAAAAAGTATGTTGTTGATTAATTTGTCTTCAGTGCCTGTGTTCCGCTGATTCGGATACGAACCATATCAGTGAACGTTAAATCTTTCCAGTTTTAACTCAAACGAGAATTGCAAAGCTTCATGCCTGAAGACGTCCTCCTTTTCAAGATACGGAGGAATTTTTGGCTCCCGAAATACGCTCGAATCGAGAAACGCTCCCCCTGGTGTCAAGTTGAAATCGATACTGAAAATCTTGATTGTGATGTTTGTACAGGAAACTTCATCCGTCATCACGTGACAGAACCAAGGCTTTAGCGTCGGCTATCAGTGAAATTCTGTGGCGAGCTGGAGACAGTAAAGGAGCCATAGTAGCACTGTAAGTTGACAAACCAATTGACCTTGTAATTTTGACTCTAGCACTAAACCCATTGACACTTAAATAGCGTTCCGTTTCACAGAGAAGTCTTCCTTTTTAGGGCTACAGGTGGTTCTACCGTTCTTGGCGGCGGAAGATACAAACCAGACCAGTTAACAGAGGCGGTAGGAACTCGATTAAAAGTCTTATCGATGCTGAAAAAGCACTAGACTGCAAAACAGCCGTATTTTTGCGTTTTTGGAATGCGTCTTGTCAAGCGAAAGGTCTGGAGCGAGGGTGAAAACGAAGAGTGAGACTGGGGAGAGACACGCCCTACGGGCGTGTGAGGCTCGTGCGCTTCGCGAGCGAGAATTCGAAAACCGACTGTTTTGCAGTCTGGAAGAGCACATACATGTCGTTACACCCCTCTTCTTTATCTCAATGAACACTCGTGTTTTCTATTTTTGCCAGCTTATTTTGTACGCGTTCAAGACGTCAGAAAGTCTCCATAACTTTATCTCTCAAAATATAACACAGGTATGTATAAACGCGTGGACTGAAAAATTGAAACAAAAGACTTCCTGTCGTGAGTTAGTTCTACCACGAAGCGTGTATTGAAAAGCGAAACTTGGGTAGGTTCGGATGACGTAAAATAAAAGAAACAAGAGACAGAAAACAAAGCAAAACAACTCTGAAGAAAGACTATTCCCAAGTGAACAAAATACAATGCTTTCCTGTACATGCAGAAAGACCCGAAAGTTGTGGAAGGTGTAATAACCTGTGAAACTCGCAAGGGACGTAAAATGATGAAAGCAAAAAGGTTGAAATTTGGAATTGCACTGGTTTTGAGGTTAGGAAGGAAAATCGGAGTAGCGGGGGAGGGGAAACCGGAGTTCGAGGGGGGGGGGGAGCCAAAGTGCCCGTAGAAACACTCCTGAGATCGAACTCGTGCCAGTCTGCTCAAGAGCCAGTGCAATAGCTGCGTACAGGTAGTTTTCACATGACTTGATGGCGGCCATATTGGTGTACCTAAACAAAGAAACGGCGGCTGTTTTGGTGTCCCAAAACAGTCTTCGGGGAATTGAACACCATTTTTATGCAAATGTTTCCATTTGTTTCAGTAAATCAATATGGCCACTGGTCACGTGAGTGAGTCCTCCTTCATTTGCTGTTTGATTCAGATCAGTTCTCGTTTGTTTTCTATTTAATGTTTTTGATATCCCTTTTTATTTCCAGTTTGAGTCTGACAGCAGTAGTGGATGCATTTTGCTGTTGTATTCTGTGATATTATCGAGATCAATTGAAACGTGAGTGTAGTGTTTAGTTTACAACATCTTTGAATGCTGTCAAAGTGGTGCTTAATTTGCGACTAATGATTGTTTACTTTGATAAATGTTACATTGTTTTGAAATACGAAGAAAAGAGAAAAATGATTTTTAAGCGCAGTAACACTTCAAGTCAGTCCGTTTTAGTGACCGTAAACGCCCTTTTAGCGTGGACGATAGACCGTAATGGAGAAGAAAAGTTCCATTTTCAGTTTTATCCGGTTTTTCTTTTTGCTTCAGAGTGAGATGTGACATGGACGAACCAACAGGCAAGCTGATGGGCGCGCATGACTACTGCACGCAGGTTCGGGTTGACTTCGTATAGTAGACAACGAATAATCCCTAATATTTGTCGCAACCCATGCTGTTATATTCGTCCAATGAAAAACGCCCGTTCCAGATCCCGCTCGCAGCGCTTCGTTTGTAAGAAAGAGCATGGAGCTGGTCAGTCCTTCGACCCTGTGTCGTGTGCTTCGGCTTGTGCTATGGTTCGTTTCCACTAGTCTTGTGCTTGTGTCGCTGGTGAAAACCAGGCTTACGTCTTAGGCAATCCTGCTGAGTCGTTTCTTGTCAATGTGTGTAGGAAATGGTTAATTTATTGCTCACCGGTAAGGCTGTCTCCAACACGTTTGACAACATCATGGAAGTTGACACTGGCGGAGCGGAAAAGGTAGACTTGAATGATTCAGTAGAGCAGTTTTCACTTGCCTTGATCTATGATTGGATCAAAAAACAACTTGCACCGACTTTTCAACCAATCAGGTGCAAAACTAAAATTAAATTGTGACTTAGTCACTCTCGTTTTCCCGCGCTTAGCGCCGGCTGCCTTCGCTTGTTTTGCGTTCTGATTGGCTAATAAAACCAACTCGTGAATTACCTCGATTGTGATTGGCTGAAGAGTTTACTTCCTGCAGAACGTGATCGGCTGAGTCTGGAATTACTTTGGTTTTGATTTTACGACACTTGAAAACGGCTCATATGAAGTAAACAAAATATGTTGTTCACGTGTGGTAGACGAATTCGTTTTATATTACTCTGTTGTCCTTGTTTATGGTTTATCTCCTCGCGAAGTGGAGTGGAATCGTTTTCCCTAGTTTGTGTTCTGCAATTGTTCTCACGTGCTCACTGAACTAGCCAATGGTTGAAACGAACAGACGTGGACAACCAAATGTACCAATCAAAGACTCGAATCAATTACGTGTAGCCGGGGCCGAACGTGGGAAATGCGCTCGAGTAGGCCAGAATTGTTGTTGTTGTTTTTTTGATCGGTTAAGAAATTCGCGATGCAATTTTTGGCCAATCGTTTAGACTGGTACAGCGCTAACCTCTCCAAAATGTGCCTGAGTTGCGACTCTTATATTCATCAATTTTCCTCCAGAATGTCTTTAAAGGGATAGAAAAACAAAGTGAGATAGGGCTCCTCTCGTTGTTCGAGCACTACAAATCATGTGAGGTAAGTAATATTGTTTGATGATCAGTTCGTGTTACTTTTTACATGTCTGGGATTGCATGATAACAAGATGCCAATTTTGCATGCATGTATGTCGTACATGTATAAGCATGACGACTTCATGTGCTGTTACTTATAATCTGGTTGTAGGTGGGTGTGAATTTCAAGACTCCCAAGTTTCCTATCTGGGTGATTTGCAGCGAGAGCCATTTCAGCGTTCTGTTCTCTGTAGACCGAAATCTTTTAGACGATTGGTGAGCAACAGACTTTTTTTTAGAAAAATACCTACTTTGTTTGACACCTCAGAATGTCCGCGATCTGACTGCCGCATTGAATTTCGAAATGGCTGTCGGACAAATTTACTGTCTGACCGACCGACCGACCGACCGACTGACCGACCGACCGATCGACTGACCGACTGACCGACCGACCGACCGACCATGACGCGCCAAAACGGACAAAAATACTTCCTTAATATATATAGTACTTACTTATATATATATATATATATAAGACTTCTTCCTGATATGTGAAACTTGTTTCATATAAATACAACTAGATGTGGAAATATCCAACTTGTTCCCAAATAAACACAACATCCTGCAAATGCACAAGACTTTCTTTGAACATTTATACAACTTGAGGCGCACACACACAAAACTTGCTTCAAATATTTGACTTCATTCACACAAATAGGACTTGTCTTAAATATGAAACTTGGAACATACATACAAAATTTCTTATCGATTAGATTGTTGATGATCGATTCTGGGGTTTGTACTTCGTGTAAGACCACTTACAAATAGTATCCGGGGCCCTGGGAACAGCGTTTGCCGCCAAATCATCAATCATGGCGGAGAACCGGGGGAATGCACGGAAACCAGCTGAAGACGTCTTCCCCTCGAAGCTCCAAGAATCATTCTTTCTCCCGAGTTTGGAGACAAAGACAAAATTTCACGAACAACAACGTCATCGGAAATCTTACTGAATTCTTCATTTCCAATTGGCCATCCAACTTCTTGCCGACGCCGTCTTAGTGTGCGTTCAGAAATCGAAAGAAACTGCGCAATTTTGGACCATTTAAAGCCAGCACTCCGCAGAGACCAAATTTCTCCGAAAGAGAGCTCAAACTTTGGTCTTCCTTGTCTACCATTTCTGTTTGTTTCAGGAGTACTAGCTTGTAAAGCTTCGCCTCTCTGTCCTAAAACGGGTATACGACCTTCAAAATGTTGTGCATGACTCTCCACGTTAGCTAATAATTCCTGAACCTCTTGCATCAGCATCTCCGGAATTGCTGTTCCACTTTCAGCAAAACTAGCAATAAAAACCCTCAGAAGTCTTGCGTAATCTTCCGTTCTTCGAATGAATAGTTCGCACATAGCAACGTTTGCAGTAACACGATGTCTTTCCATCTCTATGAGGTGAGAGGGCAACCGCAAGATCGTCTCTTCAAGATGACGATCAACGGTTGATCCCCTTCACGCCGCCGCCATTTTTCCCAGGGGCCCGGACGCTATTTGTAAGTGGTCTTACACGAAGTACAAACCCCAGAATCGATCATCAACAATCTAATCGATAAGAAATTTTGTATGTATGTTCCAAGTTTCATATTTAAGACAAGTCCTATTTGTGTGAATGAAGTCAAATATTTGAAGCAAGTTTTGTGTGTGTGCGCCTCAAGTTGTATAAATGTTCAAATAAAGTCTTGTGCATTTGCAAGATGTTGTGTTTGTTTGGGAACAAGTTGGATATTTCCACATCTAGTTGTATTTATATGAAACAAGTTTCACATATCAGGAAGAAGTCTTATATATATATAAGTAAGTACTATATATATTAAGGAAGTATTTATGTCCGTTTTGGCGCGTCATAACCGACCGACCGACCGACCGACCAACGTATTAACCCAGTTGAAACTTGCCCATCACGAATAGTTGAGTATGGCTTTCGGTCGCTCTTTTCACATTTAGGAGATCTGAAAAGAAGTTTGATCTTTACTACTATGATGGACTGGCGCGACAGGACGAGGAAATCAGATTGACCATTGGTAAGAGTGCTTCAAATATTTCACTAGTTAAAAGGAATTATTCATGCTGGGCTAGCTGATGAAAGCAATCCTCCACTCTTAGAGTGCTTTTAGTAGAGTGTCCAAAGAAATGTCGCGATTGCTTTGGCTTTAAGTTACTACGCCTAGTGATTGGCTGAAAATTTTCGCGCCACCCTCTCAGCCAATCAGAGGCATGAGCAAACCAAGTGTGACTTGCTCTCACGCGTTTTCCCGCGCTTCGCGCCGGCTGCACGTATATCCTTTGCGTTATGATTGGCTGCCTTGATTGTCTATGTGTGTTATGATTGGCCATCGTAATTCCTTTGGTTTTTGTTTTACGGTGCTCAATTTGAAAGCCGCTGTATTTGATGAAGGTGAAGGTTGGAGAGTGGGGAGGGGTGCTCTTCATATTGAGCCCTACTCTACCCCTACACTACGGCATCTCTGATCTTTGACGACGCGGTCGCACTCGGAGAAGTCCACATGTTGGCATAATTTGGAGAAAACAAAAAAAAAAATTGGTCTCGCGTGACCAGCGTCCTTCCTCCCCCACCGAACATCACAATGTCATCGGCTATCGGTGTACGCGAGGCTCCATCTTGCTGGAATCAGTGAAAACCGCAACTGAAAATGTTATCATGTGTCTATTGCTCCAGATACAACACGGGAGTGTCCAGAATACAAAGATTCTGATCTAGTCCCTCCACTGGAGCACTGCATTAGAACAAGGTAGCTTCACGTAAAAAATAAACAGAACAATTAAAACGTATTTATATTTGTTGTGCAGTGAATTTCACCCGCAAGAAACAAGCAAGCGCTCTCCACTGTGCAAAAAGCAAAAACAATAACAAAAACAAACGGAAAAAGGAAACATTGCGTAATAATAAGCTGTCGTTAAGTCAGCTTCACGATCATGCGCGGAACGCATGACCTTGCTTCGCTGGCGGGCCACTGTATTTTGAAAACAGCGAATAGTATAGAAGAATCAAGTGTTGGTCGAGAGAAGCGGCAAAAAACGCACTCTGCTATACTATCTGCCATGTTTTCAAAAATACTGTTACCCACCAGCGAAGCTAAGCCTTTCTTCTATGCAAGGTCGTGCGTTCTGCGCATGATTGTGAAACTGGCTTATCGGTGTCATGCTAAAGACGTTTGATTGATTTGTTAATGTGTCGTTCCATAAATAACTCCGTCAACTCTTGGGTTGGCGTACGAACCCAGTTGTGGACTTGTGAGCTTCTGTATTGACATAATTTCCTCCGGAAAAAAGATTGACAAAAGTAACCGCTGCTATCGGCCATTTTACAGTTATGTGCTCGGTAACCTGGCCAAAGAATGACAGCGAAGCTGGAGGTGACCTCCTCATGAAACAAGACGTCGTTCTAATCCCACCGAGTTCGCATTTACATAACATAAGCAGAGGAGGTCAACTCAAGCCTCGCTTTTATGCAAAGGCCGGGGCACTGAGCTTTTTTAATCACGTCATAAGAGGCCATGTTTTTAACTGAAGCAAAGGAAAATGTTTGCGTAAGAACAGAGACCACCTCCCGGAGGATTAGTTTGGGAGATAAACTTGGTGTCTGTTCATTTGTTTAGGGACGCCAAGTTACCTGCCGTGACGTTATGCGAAAACTCTTTATTATCATTATGTATTATTCCCTACAGGTGGAAAAATGCTGTTGTGGATTGGAATGACTCGGAGCCAATCTTGTGACAGGTCGATTCCTTATTGTGTTGAATCGACCATGCCCACGAGGCCAATTACTCTAAATAATCAAAATTCCACCATTCTCCATTCAGTGGTCTTTCTCGTCCGCCTCTTAAACGGAAACAGTTCATCATATACAGATTCGTTGAAATTATTCCCGTATGAGAACATGGGTGCTACAACGAGGCCATCTAGGAAACGTTTCTGGAAACTGGCCAACATTTTTGTTTGACTGGTGAAGCAATAGAATAGCAACAGGTTTACAATTTGATCGGATCTAACGACTGTAATATTTCAACCCGGTGGATCAGTTTGGTGAAAGTCCATCGTTTCCGCGCGACATTGGCGAAACATTTTCTGCAGTCGCCCTCATTGAGGTAGTCCCATTTTAAGTGTAATTTGCAATTCTCATTTGCTGTTCCTAATAACCAAAATAACGTCACGAAATTGTAAATAAAGGAGTAGAAATACTTAGTTGCTTCCTAAGTTACTGTAAGATCTAAACACCTATTCATTAGTGTGGTATTATTTTTGTGTGTAGGTATGTCGTTGACGGTTATTGTGCTTGTGGAACGTGTTAGTCAGGAATTCAGTATTTAATTTATTCGTTTTCTTCAAGTGTTTAAGGTTTCAATGTAGTCACTGTTTAGTTCTGTTCGTTTTCTCTCTCAGAGCAGTTTTCGCCGTGGTTGCAGCTTCCTAACGTCGCCTTCACACCGAATAATCACTAAGTATTTCCTTCCCAACACACTGAATTTTCTACGTCAACTCAACAGCAACAAACAAATGTTAGTGTCGTGTTTTCCGTCGAGTTTCGCAGTAGTCCACTTTGTAACGCTTTGTGCCCCTTTGTCTCTTAGTTTTAAGCGCTTGAGTGATAGATTCAGTGGTCCGCCGCTAAAAGCATCAGTTGTAAATACAGCGAGATGTAAAAATTCTGGAGTCGAGAGTCGACGTACTCTAAAGAAGTCTACTGTTACTGGATGGGGTAATAAGCGTGACGCGTTTTCATTTCCTGGCTCACTCTGGTGGACTTTATCGTAACGTTTGATGTCGCGGTAAAATCGATCGCGTTCAGGTTTCTTTTCTATGCTTAATTTCTGGAGTCCGCCGTGATTCTTGAAATCGAATAAGGGACCTTAAGATCTAGCAGAACCAGAATGAAAAGAGAAAACCAGAACGGAGAGGTTTTTTTTGCGCCCTATGCGACACGTCGCCTGTTAATGCGCAGGACGCCTGCGTAGTAACAAAAGATGGCATCGTGTTCGTACAGGACAGTTTAATCTGAAGTTGGTTACCTTTTGTTAAGTTAGCCAAACGACAAAGCTAAATAATAAGTTTGTTCGGTGAAGATGGCGAAGTCATATTCCGCTAAGCTAGGTCCCTTACAATCAATCAGCCAAGCTTGTGATATTTTGTTAGGTCAGTCCTATGGAAAAAGTCATCTCCTTTAAGAAGTATGGTGGTCATTCAGTCCTTGCGTTCTGCCATTTCTGTATTCACCCGCAGGGGGGGAGGAGCTCAGAACATGACTGTCACAGTAATATCACTGGAGGTGTCGAAGATCTTGATGAAGGTTGTGTTCAGGAAATTGTTGTAGTAATACGCCCCAGGTGTGTCCACGGAGTCTGCGAGAACTTTCGCAGCTTCCTGGTCGGTGGCGCCAAACTTCTGCTGCAGTCCTTTTCCCGCGGCCTTCACGTATTGTGGGGTGAGAGTTCCCGGCATGCTCAGGTAGTAGAACGTCTCAAGTGGCTTGAATTTATCGTACGTGCGATTGATGCGAATCCGCTTACCTCCTGTAAATCCTAGCGTGAAAAAGCAACAAAACGTAATTAGAGTTGAGACCCTCTCCAGGCGATTGATTGTATCGGCTGTTTCTTTCTGTCAGAAAAGGAAACAAAAGAATGATAAATCGTCACCTTGATGTTGGATGCGAGGAATTAAAATAGAAACGCTAACTGGTCTTGAAACAGATCAGTAGGTTCCGCTTATATAATGTGATATATTAATTAAATAGTTTAAAGTCGATGGGGTCAGAGATTTCAGCACAATGTTGTCTACGCTAGATCCCCAAAACTATTAAGGCCGAGGATTTGTTCCCACAGATTCTCAACAGTGTTTATATAGTGAAACTGGTTAATGCCATTTGCTTAAATTGCCTAGGTGGGTACGAGGATCATTTCTTCATTTCAGTATTTATATATGTTTACCTTCATGAGAGATCTGAGTCAGCCTATATCTCCCTCCTTTCTCAGCACCGTTAGTAACGCCATCGTCATCAAGATACAAAACATATGTGCTGTCACGGCCTGGATAGATGCTGAAAGTGACAGGGTTCATTTTTCCCTGAGAATAAAGCTCTCCAATGTATTGCTCCAGCTCTCGTTTGGGGATAATCGCTCCCTCTCTGATGTAAATGGCACAGTTGTCTCTGCTGGGGTCGTCCCACGGAGCATAGAAGTCGAACTCCACCCCTCCATTCACCGGACCATCAAGGGGCATCTCGTCGTTTGTGAAGCGGTACCACTGGCTTCCAGACGGGAGGTATACGGCACGGCTCTTTTGACCTTGAGCAAGAGTATCAATAAGAACCTTACTTTCATTCAGAGAATGGTTTCCTCAATGACACTTTCTCGTGGCGGCCTTATGTGCAAAAGCAGATAAGAGCCGAATGGCTGGCTGGTTGGCCGGCTGCTGACTCGATGAATGGACACATAGATGGACGGACGGCCGGACAGAAGGAGGGAAGGAGAGAGGAAATGAAGAAATGAGGAAATGAGCGAGGGTGGGTGGAAGGGAGGGAGGGAGTATGGGAAAGTAAGATTGACTAATCAAACAATATATTGACCTTGGGATTGATTGACTGATTGATTGATTGATTGATTGATTGATTGGTTGGTTAGTTGATTGATTGCCGGATTGATTGATTGATTGATTGATTGATTGACCGTACTAGTTTACTGACTATTGTATCCATCGATTTAACGTTGATTCCTTGATTTTCTGGTTGATTCCTTGATTTTCTGATTGATTCATGATCGTAAAACGGCAATAGCTCACCTGGATTGACAATTGGAGCCACCAAGATGTCTCTTCCCAGGAAGAACTGATCGTCCAGCCGGTTAGCAGTGTAGCCATTGAATCCCCAGCCGTGGTCATCATCAGCGTATGGATCATTGTGAAACTCACCTGTTAAAGAAATTATTTAAAAAAACTGTTTTGTGTATGGCGTGTGGGAAACCAAATGTCCGACAGAGTCAACATATTAAGCAAGTATCGTTCGGGCCATGATAAAAAGGGATGCATCTTCAGTTCGTGAATACATATGTTCGGTTTGTGGTTTTCACATTTGATAGCAATTCACGGAAAGGTATCAGAGGACATCGCTATGGTGTAAGAGGTTTGGATATATGTATCTGATCCTGGGGCCGCAATGGTTTGAGAGGCTATATCAAACGTTTGAAAGACAGTTTCATCTGATAACTCAACGACCCACCTCTCAGTGTTTGAAGTCTGATGATAATATCTTCCTCATGTTTGATATATAAATTACTTCATGCAACGCGAGTTGCAAGACTTTGTACCCTGGTCGCAAAGGTTTTTCTTCTTCTCCGGGTCTCCTCTTCGCATCTTAATTTGTCCGCGGAGAATAAAAAAGAAAAAGCTCTCGAGCCATGGTAAGAACTTCAGAAAACGAACGAATGAGCGCAGTAAACAAGTCAGTTTTTCCGAGCTACGGACGGCAAGCGGACGTGAAACCGTTTTTCCTGTTAACCCACTTTAGCGACCTTTAGATTAGAGTACGAGTTTTTCGTTCCAAGCATGCGCACTTCGAAAAAAACTTTACCTCCACACCTAATGCGCGTGCTCAGTGTACGGGAAATTCGTACTCGTACTCATTCTCGTCCCCAGAGGCCGCGCTCCTTTTGGTCAGCACCAAAAAGTCGCGATTTTTGGTGCTGACCAAAAGGAGCGCGGCCTCTGGGGACGAGAATGACTCGTACTCCAATCGAAAGGTCGGTATTGACGCAACCACAGTTGTCCTGCTCAGCGTCTTTACTCGTATGCGAACGAAACCACTGCCCAAGAATACAAAAAGTCTACTTCCAGTTGACGTCCGTCGCTCCGGCAGAAACGCCTTTGCTTAAGCTTCCTCGTTACAAAAGAACGCGCCCTTTACTCTCTTACAAGATTCTCTGAGTAGAGGTGGTTTTTACCTGGTTTGATCTCGTCCATGAACATGGGTCTGCAGATGGGCTTCCCGTTCTGAATGTTCTCATACATGGCATCGTAAATGTACTGGATGAGCCTGTAGCGAATCTCGATGTACTTGCGGCAGATTTGGGGAACGGGTTCTGGATACCTGTACGGCTCCTGATATTCCTTGGAGTAGTTGTCATAATGATTACGGAACCACGGCAGAAACGCGCCCATGATGGTCCAGCGAGCAAGCAACTCAGAGTTCACAACCTTCTGCAGGGTATTAAGGGCGACAAGGATTCTTTTAGCATGAACAAAGGAGAACGGGGTTTTAAAGGTAGAAGTTGGTTTAAAGAGGGCAGAACAGTCGGAGGGTCGGATTGGGGATTTTGGGGGGGGGGGAAACGGCGGAATACTTAGATGACCGAGTAACCCACATCCCTCTACCCTGAGAAGACATAAGCATTGAAGGCAAAGATATTTTAAGAAATATTTGCAAGACGCCTGTACAACTGTACCTCTAGGCCTGCGCAGAAACCACCGATGTCGCATCCAGAAAGAGGCTGAGCCGACAATCCGATACCCAGAATCAGTGGAATGTTCATCCTCACAAACTCCCAGTTTGATGTGCTGTCACCTGTTCGTGTAGAGGTCTACGTTATTTATTAGTCACTCCATGACGAAGTTAATAAATAAATAAATAAATAATAATAAAAGTAATTGATAATTAATTAATAATTAGTTATCTACCGTCCATTGTTTCAAAAAATTTGAAATCAATTATTTTAAAACTCTGCACAGTGAATGTCTACATCTAGAACATAAGAGAAATGCAGTAAGAAAAGTGTGCCCCCAGGCTTGCACTAAGCTTCCAGGCTATAGTTCATACCTACTTGATAAATTGTCAACAAAGTTTTTTAAAAAGCCTATACCGTTACAATTGAAGCTGGTGACACAAAGTTTAGCATCGTGCAACATTTGGTGCTCAAAGATGTTGCTGCTACTGGTTGAACGCAAGAGAGCTTGCCCCTATTTAATCTAGTTCAGCTGCGTTGAACAACTTTCAACATCATGTTGA
>BLFK01001048.1:119347-121847 GCA_014634185.1 Astreopora myriophthalma | reverse complement strand
AGCTTCAAGACGAGCGAAAACTTCCCATACCACCAGAACTACTTACCTCCATCCTGTCAGTTTGTATCTTCAAGTACCCTCCCTCTTGCATTACTTTGATCTCAGATGCCTCAATCCGCTCCACCTCCGTTGCAGGTGAGCGACTCTTGACGTAAGGGGCGTCCGGATCGGGATTGAAGCGAACGCGGAACGTAGAGTGAGACAGAAAGTAGATGTACACCTTCAGGCCACCGGCGAAAAAAAGAGTGAATTTGTCTACAATTCCTTCCTCTTCTTGAGTCCATTTGGTCACCCTTCCCACGATCTTCCAGTTAACTCGTGACTCCGGAGTGAACTCATCTGGTTGCACGTAATCGTACGACATTGTACTTCAGCGTTTTCAGAACTGCAAACCAAAAAGAAAACGTTTCTGATCTGCTGCATGTGTATTCTGGGAAACACAATCTCAATGGAAGCAGTTCAATAGGCTTCATTTTTTTTCTATTCCTTGCTGAAACGAGTAATCTTCCATTAATCTTCCATGGCCAGTATCTGAATTCACAAGTAATTTTGAAGCAAGGAATTTACTCGTCCATCCTTGCATTGTTATATCAAAAAGCCGGGAAACAGTGCATCAAGGCAGATGCGCCGGCATTGTCCCATGCCACCCAAAGTAACAAGTTTGAGACACGGAAGACAATTCTAGTCTCTCTCTTGCGATTTGGCCCTTTTAAAATGTTCAAAGTTCAATTATATTACGATAGAGCGGTTTTCTATTGAAGGTCGTAAGACCAAAAACAATTTAATTACAGAGAAAAAAAAAACTGATTTCGTTCCGAAGGAAATACACCATTCAGCCAGCCACAAATTGAAGTAATTCGCGAATGGGTTTTACTAGCCAATCAGAACGCAAAGTGACTGAACACGGCCGTGCGCCAAGCGCGGGAAAGCGAGTGTGAGTAAGTCGCATTTTGCATCTGATTGGTTGAAAAGTTCGCGCAAGTATTTTGATCCAATCATAGAGCGAGTCAAAACCAAAGCAATCGCGTAATTACTTTCGACACTCAAGTGACAACTGGTCTAAACAGGTTTGAATTACACTGTCAACAAGAGAGGCGAGAGACTGGGAACGAGGTTGTCTCAACTGTACGTGACCCTGAAACCGGATAAGCCGGTGAGCTTTGAAGCGGAAGTTGGTAAACCGGAAGACGGCCAAAGCGAGCAAAAGCACACTCACTTTAAACTACATTCCTGAGTGGTTAATTCGGGAATGTAAATAGTTGGGCGCCCGCAACACAAGGGCTGCATACCATACTTCACCAGGAACCAACTAATCGTCTATTAGTCAATACCATGTGAAACGGCTTTGTTTCAATTCATTCTCCACATGACATCTTATGCCCCAAAAGGATTTCACAAGGGTTGGGGGAAATCAGGAAGGATGGAATAATAACATTAATTAGGGAAGAAACCATTGAAGTTTTTCAAACGATTTTCAACACAGTTTCACGGCTTCTCTCGCAGAGTGATCAGTGCAATGTGCGGCCTTTTCCCTAGCGCTCTCGGTCGTTTCACTTGGCGATCTGCCTAAAGCCCCGGTCAAAAATATTGCAACTGAAGGTGTTGCGTGATGTTGTGTCAAGTTCTTTCCCTGCAACATTTCGCAACATTGCGTCCATTGATCTCAGGAAATATATCACGTTGCGTCTCTTTGGCCACCATTCGCAACTTTGTTGGCGTGGGGCGCATGAAAGTTAATCAGTGTACTGAGGATTGCAGAAAACTCCTTGCATTTCATTTGCACCTCATTAACAACAAAACAGCACGTTATATTATGCCAATCGATTTTTTAAAAAAACTGAATTATTTTTTCCGCAATTCTAGATTTGGTATTCACGGCAAGTGCGAAAATGTTCACACGCGAAAAAAGCTTCTGGTGATAAGATATCCGAAGAGTTTCTCTCTTAAGCTCATAAAGACCGATACAATTGAATTTGAATTTGCATTTTTTTTTTATTTGGCAAAGTAGAAATTACGCCATCACCGCCATTTTGGTGGCCAACAACAATCGATCTCTCATTAGCTACTTTTTTCGTCCATCAGCCCAATTTTGCAAATTTCACTGTAGTTATCTGTGTCTATAGAGATTAGTTGCAAACCGGCCGTACATTGGAAAGCAAATAGATGGTCAAAAATGGACGAGTTTAATTAATTGCTGCTACAGCATTTCTGTTACTAGCACTACTACTACTACTACTACTACTACTACTACTGCTGCTGTAGCTCCACAGACATGATATTTTCACGGAGCCAAGCTAAACCCCGTTGGATTAGCTCGATGAGCTCAGTTTTAGACTGTGTCAGCCTCTTTGCCTGATCCACAGATCTTGAGCAAGTAATTTTGCAACTAATTTTTAACCATGAATCTCTATAGTACTTCTTCGGGTCGCTATCGCAAGCAGCACTTTCTTTGTAATGGCGGACGGTATTATATTAACCCTGCAAAGTGCGTGAGTAAAAT
>BLFK01001048.1:96582-119282 GCA_014634185.1 Astreopora myriophthalma | reverse complement strand
GGTTCGAACCCCGACCGGACCAACACTCAGGGCCTTTAAATAACTGAGGAGAAAGTGCTGCCTTTGTAATTACATCTGCATATGGTTAGACTTTCTAGTCTTCTCGGATAAGGACGATAAGCCGGAGGTCCCGTCTCACAGCCCTTGTTCATTAACTCTGTGGGACGTTAAAGAACCCACACACTATTCGCAAAGAGTAGGGCAAGCTGTACCCGGTGTTGTGGTCTGACCTTGTATGGGCCCGCAGTAATTGGCTTCACGCTGTTGCGGTAACCCTGCCAAAGGCATATGCCTTGGCGAAGCTAATAAAATAAAAATAGAAAACGTTTCTGATCTGCTGCATGTGTATTCTGGGAAACACAATCTCAATGGAAGCAGTTCAATAGGCTTCATTTTTTTTTCTATTCCTTGCTGAAACGAGTAATCTTCCATTAATCTTCCATGGCCAGTATGTGAATTCACAAGTAATTTTGAAGCAAGGAATTTACTCTTGTCCATCCTTGCATTGTTATATCAAAAAGCCGGGAAACAGTGCATCAAGGCAGATGCGCCGGCATTGTCCCATGCCACCCAAAGTAACAAGTTTGAGACACGGAAGACAATTCTAGCCTCTCTCTTGCGATTTGGCCCTTTCAAAATGTTCAAAGTTCAATTATATTACGATAGAGCGGTTTTCTATTGAAGGTCGTAAGACCAAAAACAATTTAATTACAGAGAAAAAAAAACTGATTTCGTTCCGAAGGAAATACACCATTCAGCCAGCCACAAATTGAAGTAATTCGCGAATGGCTTTTACTAGCCAATCAGAACGCAAAGTGACTGAACACGGCCGGTGCCAAGCGCGGGAAAGCGAGTGTGAGTAAGTCGCATTTTGCATCTGATTGGTTGAAAAGTTCGCGCAAGTATTTTGATCCAATCATAGAGCGAGTCAAAACCAAAGGAATCGCGTAATTACTTTCGACACTCAAGTGACAACTGGTCTAAACAGGTTTGAATTACACTGTCAACAAGAGAGGCGAGAGACTGGGAACGAGGTTGTGTCAACTGTACTTGACCCTGAAACGGGATCAGCCGGTGAGCTTTGAAGCGGAAGTTGGTAAACCGGAAGACGGCCAAAGCGAGCAAAAGCACACTCACTTTAAACTACATTCCTGAGTGGTTAATTCGGGAATGTAAATAGTTGGGCACCCACAACACAAGGGCTGCATACCATACTTCACCAGGAACCAACTAATCGTCTATTAGTCAATACCATTTGAAACGGCTTTGTTTCAATTCATTCTCCGCACGACATCTTATGCCCCAAGCACTTCACAAGGGTTGGGGGAAATCAGGAAGGATGGAATAATAACATTAATTAGGGAAGAAACCATTGAAGTTTTTCAAACGATTTTCAACGGTTTCACGGCTTCTCTCGCAGAGTGATCAGTGCAATGTGCGGCCTTTTCCCTAGCGCTCTCGGTCGTTTCACTTGGCGATCTGCCTAAAGCCTCGGTCAAAAATATTGCAACTGAAGGTGTTGCGTGATGTTGTGTCAAGTTCTTTCCCTGCAACATTTCGCAACATTGCGTCCATTGATCTCAGGAAATATATCATGTTGCGTCTCTTTGGCCACCATTCGCAACTTTGTTGGCGTGGGGCGCATGAAAGTTAATCTTCGCATTTCATTTGCACCTCATTAACAACAAAAGAGCACGTTATATTATGCCAATCGATCTTTTAAAAAAACTGAATTATTTTTTCCGCAATTCTAGATTTGGTATTCACGGCAAGTGCGAAAATGTTCACACACGAAAAAAGCTTCTGGTGATAAGATATCCGAAGAGTTTCACTCTTAAGCTCATAAAGACCGATACAATTGAATTTGAATTTGCATTTTTTTTTTATTTGGCAAAGTAGAAATGACGCCATCACCGCCATTTTGGTGGCCAACAACAATCGATCTCTCATTAGCTACTTTTTTCGTCCATCAGCCCATTTTTGCAAATTTCACTGTAGTTATCTGTGTCTATAGAGATTAGTTGCAAACCGGTCATACATTGGAAAGCAAATAGATGGTCAAAAATGGACGAGTTTAATTAATTGCTGCTACAGCATTTCTGTTACTAGCACTACTACTACTACTACTACTACTAATACTACTACTACTACTGCTGCTGCTGTTGCTCCACAGACATGATATTTTCACGGAGCCAAGCTAAACCCCGTTGGATTAGCTCGATGAGCTCAGTTTTAGACTGTGTCAGCCTCTTTGCCTGATCCACAGATCTTGAGCAAGTAATTTTGCAACTAATTTTTAACCATGAATATCTATAGTACTTCTTCGGGTCGCTATCGCAAGCAGCACTTTCTTTGTAATGGCGGACGGTATTATATTAGCCCTGCAAAGTGCGTGAGTAAAATTTCGTGCGGAGATTTAGGCTCGCCCATCATTGCGATCGCAGTCGTTTTTTGTTTTTTTGTTTTGTTTTGTTTTGTTTTGCTTCGTCTTTTTGTGAGTAGGAGAGGACAGAAAACCTGCTTATGCTTTCAGTTTCTTCGTTTGCTGATAAGATGTCTTCGGTGATGTCTTTCAAATTTCCAGCCGTGTCCAAGAGGGCAATTATGCCTGGAGTAACTGATCTAACCGAAGTTTAACTTTGAAGATGTAAAATAAGAGGACACCGTTGTAATCGGACGGGGTTCATCAGTTTCGAGTAAACAGCTTATCCTGGGTAAAAGAACAAGAGCATTGGTACAAAGGCCTTAGTTTTCGAGGTATCCGATCTTAACTGCTTTCTAGACACCCGCAAATCTGGCCCAGGAGGCTCACCTTCTTACTCACTGATACAGTAAGAGACTCGGTTCGCAATACCTTAACTTAAAACTTACCTTCAAGGAATCGGTACCAGCGAGCAAAACCGTAGATGTCCAAATACAGTCCAAGGAATAATTAGACGACTGGGCGAGACCCTTTCTAAAGGAGCTTACCTCTTGAAGTCATGAATTAAAGATGACTTGTCTAAGGTTGATCAGAGGTTATGACAGCTCCAAGCAACCACAGACGCGGTGTACAACGAACCTTGCCGTGGCCTGGGTAGTTGTTACCATGTCCAAGGTCAGATTCCCGTCAAACTGGCAAGGCCTCTCGCCCTTTTGCAGCATTCCCGCGTTTCCAAAGACCTTCATTACGCAACTCTTTAACTGAGTACATTTGCGCTCTTGAATTTTTAAAACAACTGACAATGTTATAGGTCTTGAAACTAAAGGAAACTTTTTGAAACCTCAATAGAAGACCTAAGTTTATCATTTCGGGTTTTCTTGAATTTATAAGTAATTTGCCACAGGGGTAGTTGCTAGTACGTGATCAGTGCATTTCGTGTGTCAAATCTGTCGTGCATGGTTTGCCACACGCAATTGAGCAACCGCAAGCTAAAACAAACAGGAAAGATGTTTCGAGTGCAATTCGAAAATTGTCTAATAGTATTACAAGATTTTTTTCATTTTTAAATCAAAGTGTCTCGACGACGAGAAAGATAAAGAGCTGAAGAAAGCAACGACTGTGTATTTCAACTCGAATGCCATGATTTCGGGTTAGCCCGCAAGGACCATTCTAGAGACATATTTTATTCAATTCATACTACGTGATTACGAAGATCAACAAATACATGTTCACGGCTATTAACCAAGGCTCTTGAAGTACTAAAACCGTATTCAACAAATAAGGTTAAGGTTCGCCTATCTTCTGATCATACCAACGCATGCTTGCCAATTAAAATCAAGTGCGCATTCCTTTGGAAATATTTCGGAAAACGAATGCAGCACGGGTTATTCGGAATCGGTAATCCTGTTCTTTTGCGACCTATTCTGTTTTCGGTATGAACGGAATAGTATTCCGTTTATTCTGCTCCCCACAGAAGAATATATGAACGACGTGAATTCACTCGGAATACCAGCGTTCTTTTGGGAAAATTTACTCGCCTCAATGGTAATGATATAGCATTTATATAGCGCATTTTCTATGAATATATTCAAATGCGCTTTACAACATTTTGTGGGGGGCTTTGCCAGACTGCTTTATGGCGCAGTTCACAATCTTACATCTACATAACCAGTAGAATTCACGGAATTCAGAACAGAATGAGTGATAGACCATCACACCGGGACTACGTCCCTTACTCTTCTCGAACAGTGTGTGGGTTCTTTAACGACCCACACAGGTGTTGTGAGACGGGACCTACGGTTTATCGTCCTTATCCGAGAAGACTAGAAAGTCTAACCATTTGCATATGTCATTACAAAGGCAGCACCTTCTCCTCAGTTATTTTAAGACCCTAAGTGTTGGTCCGGCTGGGATCTGAACCCATGATCTTCCGCTCAGCAGACTGGCACCTTATCCCTTTTCTGCTAACCATAGTTAGTCGAGGCGGCCGGTTGGTCTACGCGTCCAGACTGTTCCAAGTCCACCGGCGCCAAAACCATTCAACCGTTCTTTTGGAATTCAGTTAAAAGCACCAGCTTACATCTAGGCTATTATTATAGACTGAGCTAGTACGCTGGTAAAGAGTAGCGTATTGTCCCAGGGAGCATATGTGACGATATTGTTAGTCCCAGGCCCTCAGGGGTTCATGCAGGTGGTGGAAAGTTCCCGGATGAGCTCCCGCGTTCAGTTCTGTAAAACTCGTGTAGTCGACGAGTGTTTACTGCATTAAATGAATTGCGTTCTTCATTTTCGTATGAGCTTATTACCTTACAACAACATTATAGCATACACAAGCGGAGCTTTCTGCGCGAGCTAATTAAGCGCGATCTTTTGCTGTATATATAGAGGCTGTTTACATGAAGGGAGGAAGATCCTAGCACTAGAAAGATCCTGGGAGGTGGATCATCCTAGCGCCATATGTTTTCTGTATTCAGTTTACATGCAAAAACTCGTACATGGCCCTAACGCTAGGATCTTTCTAGTGATAGGATCTTCTTAGCAGAGAGATAGGAAGATCCAAGCACTAGGAAGATCTTAACACTACCATGTAAACTGCATTCACTTGGAAGATCGTAGCAGTAGGGTCAAAGAACCAAACATGGCGGCTTCCGGCCTTTCATGCAAAAGCTTTTTTTTCCTCCAATTATGAACCATAACTGCAACCCGCCGAAATTTCTGCTTGTAAAACAAACGGAAAATTGTTTCGCTTTCTAGTATCTTCCTAGTGCTAGGATCTTCCTCCTTCATTGTAAGCAGCCCCATAGTTTGATTGAATATGAAACACTCAAAACACCTTCAGTGAGGGCATCTCGAATTGCTTGATACTTGATAGCTACCGGCGGGTTTTCAAGTTTCAAGCTAAAGAAGAAGTATAAATGGTCGTGGTTCTCGGCTTGGGACGTAGTCGTTTTGGTTGCACGTTTGTACATTCCCTCGTTGCTAATCGCGCGCTTTTAGGAAGGAAAAATTGTGGTTTCCAACTCAGGGTGGTCTCGGATGGCACTCCAACAATCCTCAATGGGGCTTAAGAGCGGGTCTTTCTGCAGGTACCGGAAAGCTTTGTATTTTTAGTAACTTGGCAATAGTCTTTATTTGGAGTTGTTTTGTTTCCTGTCTTTTATTTCTTTTGTTTTACGTAAGCTTACGTAATCTGTGCTCCGGTACTCACAGAAGCTGCCTTAAGAGCCATCCGTTGTGTTTCTCACGTTTACCGGCTCTTACGCATTTCTTTTAAGCACACTCCTGCGTGCACCATATTTCAATAGTGCACGCTAAGCCGTTTACTATTTGAGAAAAGGTATATAGCTGCAATTTTAGCGTAGAAAGTTGCACTAATATTGGCCATATCCTTTGTACACTGCCCGCATGAGTCACGTAATTTCCATTGTGTTACTGATGACGTACAAACCATAACGAGAAGTCACCCAAGTGTGACAGAGTATTCCTGGCTCAGGCTATTAAATATCTCTCATATGGAGAGGGTTTTCTGTCTTTAGCATAGGTAGCCTGCGTAGCAGCCGTTTCCTTTCCTTTTCCAAACGCTCGCGAAGGGGACGAAAACTGCGAGAGAAAGCGAAAAATAGGGAGTAGGGGGAGGGGGTGAGGCGACCCACTTCTCGCTCACCCCGTCCCCACTTCTCCCTATTTTTTTGCTCACCCCAGGCCCTCTCCCGCTTTATCGCTCGCTTGTTCGATCTCAGGTCCGCCTGGAAAAGGAAAGGAAACGGCTGCTACGCAGGCTATAGCATAGGTAAAATACCATACTCGGCAGATTTTTTGAAACCGTTTCCCTATACTCACCATACTAAAATATGGAGAAACCGATAGTTATGGTCGCAATTCCATGCTCTGTTGAACGTCTTGTATCTACGCGATGTGCGTGATTTATGCGGTGGGAGATTCGTCATGCGTCACCAATAACGCAAACAATTCAAAACTGAATGCATTCAATTTGTGATACCAGCTGTTAAGCCCGTCGTTTGCAAATAGACGAATATTACTCAGAGGTAGAGACGGTGTTTTCGACGAACTCGCAATGCAGCAATCTGTAGAACTAGAGGTAAGCTTTTGTCCCATTCTTCTTAAGCGGTGGTAACGAAGTTGGTAACGAAATCGAAACGAAACGAACACATCTTACGATAGTTGTGTCCGTTCCTTGCTGCAGCTTGGGTAAATATTTGAAGTGGTTGAGCGCCGAATCGTAACCTAGTTAAAGAACATTATAGAGCATTAGCGGGAAAACTTTTGACAGTAACACATATGGACGACAAGATAAACTTTATCTAAAGTAACAACTTTATGCAGTTTTTGTAATACCAAACTTTGTGCCTAAATGATAACTTCGGTTTCCATCTATATTTCTATTTAACAATGGAAAGCAACAGTACTTGCTCAATACCATTTCAACGCTACATAGTAAGAGCAGTGCCTTCCCTGAAACGTTTAAGTTTGTTTAAAATTTGTCATTTTAGGGTCGATTGCTTTTAGAATAAAGTTGTAAAATATCATTTATGATTTATCAGTCGAGGCATCCTGTCTGAAGCTGAATATAGTATTCATGAGGTCCGGTGAACGTGAAGAAGTTAATTCGTTTGCTACTGAACAATTGATGTTCGCACCCTCGGGCGACGAAATTGTTGGCTTAGCTCTTGATTTGACTTCTTCACTCCAGTGCGAATCTTGGCAAACTATTTATGCGCTGCTATTGCAAATAAATAAATACCAAGATGCCCAGCTCCCTTTAAGATTTCTTCACTAACAGTAACTTTCCATGATTCGAAATATCAGCAGCTATGACGATTCATTAACAAGTTCTTAAGGTTTGCGGAAGGTAGCATTTATACCTGTTCAGTGCTCCGATTAGCAAAGGAGAATGCGGATTTACTGTACCGGGGAAATATTGGTTGGAACAGCCACGTCGGATCGACTCCCGCTAAATCAAGTATGCATAATTACGACACAGAGGCGGGCCAATATTAAGACTTGAGTTGGTTCCTTCGATAAAACGAAAGGATTTTCATATCGCCGATAAACGACAAGTAGTTTTTTTAATCAAGTGTGAGTTTAGCCCAACGTGCTACACACGTGTAGCAAGATGGTGGGAACCGTTGGAACTACTGCTACATGTACTTCATGTATCACCTAATATAGTGCCTTTAAGTAGGGGCGAGGCTCTTTCGACCTGTTTGCTTTTCAATTCTTGTGTCAATCATGTTTTATGGTTCCATGGGGACAGGCTATAAATGATCGATGCCTCAGCGGATTACTGAAAATCCGTAGGATACCGGAATTGCCTGCAATTCCACAACTGGTCAAAAATGTCGCTCGTTCCTCGGTCCAGAGTTGTGGTGCATAAGAGTTTAAAGAGTAATGCAGTGCATCAGTCAATCGAAATCCGGCCTCCTGTCCCCCGGCACATAGCGGGGATTTAATGCGGCCATAGCCGTGGGATTTAATGCCTATGTAACAACGCGTTACCCCCCCCCCCCTACGTTGGAAAAAGTCCCGTTTGGACGGGGGGCATCGAGCGGTAATTTAATAGCTTGCGTCAACAGGAGCCCAGACAACAGGAGCCGAGAAAACAGGGAGGATTTAACATGAAGGAACTGAACTAGTTTTCAATGTCAAAAACCTGCACCATAGCTATGAAAATTTATAACCGCGAAACATCCAGTGCACTTGGCAGTATTTATCTTATCAGCTCATTAATGCACCACAAGAGATGCAATCAACAGAGTTTTTATGATTGTATGTGGCGTAGTTGAGTAGACAGATAGCTAAATGGACGGGTTTTTTTACGAGACATCAGCTGAGATACGGTTACTGGAATTTAGTCACTAAGGTTGGTCTTTGAGACCTCACTAACTGTTAGACGCGCGGAACACGCAACTTGGGTATCGCACTCAGTTGTTTGCTTGTGCGAGCAAAACTGCTGTAAATATAACAATAGTAAAGTGAAATGGATATTAAGGAAAACTTCCTATATTGCAAACACTTAGAACTTTGTAACCGATATTAAAGTATGTCTTTCTTGCGTGGAATCCATACCTTTTAGAGGACATCTATGTCTATTGCATCAAGGCGAAGGAGGCCGTCGTGACTAATCAGTTTGTAGTACAGAGTAGGCGTTTACGAAGAACTGGGATTCCTTTTAACTCAGGCGTAAATGTCTTAGGTCTCCAACAAATGCCTAAGATTGTGGGTGTATATTGCGACGTCTAAGTTACATGCCAGTCTCGAGGGTTTACTTTTATCTATATTTTAAATCCAGAATCGCGTCAGTAATTAAATACTTTAAATAAAAAATCTTTATCTTTACACATTATGTCTGAATCCGTCACAATGTTGTTTTTTTAGCAACAAACCCGAACTGAGTTGTGTTACTCTTCGTTCTGAAGTACTGATGCCCCACTCTAGCTGTGGGGTTCTTAACAGTTTACTTGACCGTGGGGACGCGGAATTTACCGGTGTTTTAACACCGGACCGATGTTTAATTTCCCCTGTGACTCGTGGGTTTGGGGGCCCGTGGTTTCAAGTGACTGATGCATAAGTTAAAATTATACTCGCATTTTAATTGGTTCTTTGCAATGGTCTATTGGAGGACAGACGCAAAGATGAGGTCGTAACATGTTGGCGTGCGACTGTGATTCCGCGAGACATGCGCTCGGCCCCAAGTCCCTTTTTGTACGTAGGCGTGATTTAGCTTTGGAGTCGTTTCTGATTAAGTGCATTTTTTCCAGGGTGCCAGCGACGGAGCGAGGCGAAATTCATCGAGGAAGGAACTGTTGTCGCGTGTGAACGATGAAATAAAGACGCCTTACGAAGGGTTTATTAATACTTTGAGGACTGCCGGTGAGAATTGTAGAGAGAAGGAAATACAGAGAAAAAAAACAGAAAAGTACTCACCTTGGAAGTAACAGTTTTTTTACGAGTTTTATTTTATTTCATTTTTTTGAGAGTTTAAGAGTTCTCATTCAGCAGGTAGGAATTCAGCATGAAGCTTCATCCCTGCAATAGAGCAGGGGATGCCACACTAGAAAAACAACTACTCGGTGTCCCAGCCATTGCTGCACTTCTCCATTGTGTGCGGACCGTGAAGAACGAAAGGGCATAGGTTTGACTTCTGTTAAGAAGCAACAGCATTTTTTTCCGCGTATGCTCGAATAATTATAACCACCGATTTCAGGATGTATTTGTTTTCAAAAAATCAGCACGCCCTTACGCTAGTTTTTCTTCCTGAATTCCCCGCTCAAGTCTTACCGAACTCGCTGTCGTCCTACCCAGCTCACTACCCCCACACACTGTGACAGCTTAGCCCCTCCCAGAGAGAAGACAAGCGATTTGAAAAACTAATATATGCGCTAATGAGCTTCAGCGACACAATGATCATTGATCGTCTGGCACGAGAGGATAAGCCCAGTGTAGTCCTGACAGACTCTCAGGCTCAAACCATTGGCCATTTTTAGTCATACTACATGATATCTTCACAGGAAAAGAACCCTGCCTGGGCGCCAGGGGTGGGCCGCAAAACAAATACCAGTGGCTCACTTTTGAGGAGGTAAATGTTATTATTGTTTTGTTTTTTTTGTTTATTTGTTTGTTTTTCTATTGTTACCCGTGTCAGGGGGGCCTTTACATGTCCCTGTGGTAAAGCAAACAATGCAATTCGAGATCAGCTGCTGGTAGAAGACGAGAAAAATCCCAGTGGTCTATCGAGACGTTTTGTCACGTGTTATCGATATCTTGGCCTTGTGACCAACAGTCCAGATAGAACCGAAAGCTTGTGCTAGACAAAACAAAAGAAAAGAAAGGAAACCTGATTTGTTTGATTCTATGTGATTCGATCACTTGGAAAATATCACTATAAGTAAAAATTGCTTCGTTTCTCTTATGTAGGTACACGAGCGCGCCTCCAACCTAGGCTCGGGCCTAGTCAGCCTCGGTTGTGATCCGTCGCAAAATACATTTATTGGAATTTATGCACCAAACTGCATTGAGGTAAGCATACCCGAGTATGCAACAATCCCTGGGATACAAGTCATCTCATCTGCTTCCCCTATCCATACCCCTCAGTCAACGATGGTCCCAAATGAGCCCATGTCGCAACAAGTACTTCTGCACATTCAACATCGACTGATGGAGGAGGAGGAGGAGGAGGATAGAAAAAGGGCGGTTTTTTTTTTTTTACGTGAAACACATTTTGTGGCGCATGATATCTGAAAAATTATTGAAGTGCCCCCTCAATTTCTCTACCATTGTAGTACAATTCTTACTGCTCCACTTTTTGAGCTTTTCGGTTTAATGGTTTAGTATAAAGCTTAAAAAGCCAAGGGCAGGGAGAAAGTAGGAAAAAAATCGGTCGGGAGATCTGAGCAAGTTAGGTGTGGTATAAACTTTAAACTAGCGGTTTGTGTCAATTTAAGGTTACTTCCCACCTTCGCGGGTGCCCTTCGGAAAAAAAATCGTACGCGCCCCAGTTTAACTAAAACCCTAACAAACTATATATCATAAGAAAGCTTAATAAATGCACTTTACGAAAAAAATACAATTTTAGCGATATTTTCTTTCAGGAAGTGTCAGGATCTCGTAAGGCGTGAAACGACCGAGGGTTCTTCTATTGAATTTATCGGCTATCTGATTGATCAGTACGAGCAAAATGACTGCACAGTCTTATTCACAAGGCATCAATCAACAAAAGTGTGTCAGGCTTTTTCGATATTCTGATTGGTTGTCTAGATATCTGCATCTAAAGTTGAAGTAGCTAAAAATGTGAGCTACTTCAACTTTAGATGCAGATATCTAGACAACCAATCAGAATATCGAAAAAGCCTGACACACTTTTGTTGATTGATTCCTTGTGAATAAGACTGTGCAGTCATTTTGCTCGTACTGATCAATCAGATAGCCGATAAATTCAATAGAAGAACCCTCGGTCGTTTCACGCCTTACGAGATCCTGACACTTCCTGAAAGAAAATATCGCTAAAATTGTATTTTTTTCGTAAAGTGCATTTATTAAGCTTTCTTATGATATATAGTTTGTTAGGGTTTTAGTTAAACTGGGGCGCGTACGATTTTTTTTCCGAAGGGCACCCGCGAAGGTGGGAAGTAACCTTAAAAGTACTGTATACTGAAGAGGATAAAAGTGAGTAGCGGTGACATACCGTTGGCCTTACCCATGCGATGCCTTTGCGGTTGTAGACCATTCAGTGCTGGAAACAATCACCTGCTTGACGCTGCAGGAAGTGGGCCAAGTTATTGGTGTAATGAAGCTTTTTCAACGTTGTTAGGCACCTAAGAAGCGAATATCCCAAGTTGTTCTGCATATTGCCACTTGTCTAGTAATTAGTAAGACGTTGTATTTTCAGTGGGATTTGGCAGACATTGCCTGTCAGATGTTCTCTATGGTTTCTGTGCCAATTTATGATACACATGGAGCAGAAGGCTGCCTTCACATCATTGTTCACGGTAAGAGATCATGGATTCCTTGAAGCAGTCACACGTTGCCTAAGCAGTTTGCGCTACAGAGAGTTTTCAAACTGTCTCAACAATTCTTAGCAAGTGTTTGACTAAAACCAGCAATGCGGTGAATATGGGTGCTGGGACAAAAGTGATGATATATCTGTGAGTGGGTTGCGCTCGCGAGTCCAACTACCTTAGTGGTCCTGTTCAAATTTGAAAAGAAAAATGGTATATATCTTGCTAAGACGTTCTTAGACCTCGTCACGAATTTCTCACCCGTTCATAAGGGTCACGTGACGTGCTCAATGAACTTCAGCGATGATTTTGCAAAGTACGGCACCGGATTAAACGCAACTAACATGATAGACCTAACGGTTTTGGGTGTTGTCGACCAGCAATATAATGTTAGGAGAAGTTGTCTGGTCCTTAAACCTAATTCCATAAAGGGCTTTCAGGCTAAGCAGCCAACCTTTTGGATTCGATCCAGGGTTTGCTCTAATATTAAAGCCCCTTTTAATTGGGGCGACCCATGTCCGGACTTGAAAGCGAGTGGTTGGTTGTAATAACGGGTTCGAGGGATTAACAGGATGGCCATATGGCCGGCGGAGTTCGTCAGAAAATAATTCTTACGTGACCATTTCTTTACAATTTCAGCGGACATCGAGACAATCTTATGTAACGGGAGCAAACTTCGATTTCTTTTCGACAATGCTAAAACGTGCGATAAACTAAAGACGATCATTAAAATCAATGGCCGAGTACAACAGGAGGAGAAACGTGAAGCTGAGTCTCTAGGAATAAATCTGTTGGACAGTTTGGAAGTGGAGGTTTGTGTTCTACGATAGGCATGTACTAAAACAGGGAACACCGGAATACCGGAATACCGGAATACCGGAACACTCCGGAACACCCGGGAACACCCCGGAACACCCCGGAACACCGAATTTGACGGTGTTGTTTTGTTTTCCCATTATAGACCATGTAAAAAATAAAATGTCAATGTAATTTGTTTACCCACGTATAACGAAAGAGCTTAGAGCTTTGTTATAAAGTGTACGTGTGTGAGATCGAATTAGAATTTAGAAGTGTTGGTTTTTGTGGATTTCGGCTGTTGGGGTGTTCCGGGGTGTTCCGGGGTGTTCCGGGGTGTTCCGGTGTTCCTGGTTTTAGTACATGCCTCTACGATATGCCTAGTTTACAAGTCCTGGCCTGAGTTGTTCGAAACAGGGTTAGCGGAAAACAGGGATAAATACTATGACAACCAGGAGGGCATAACCCATTCTAATCAATGACGGTTATCTTTGTTTCTTACTGACGAAGCACTCGTAAACTAAGCCAGTCAATATTACATGATCTTAGAAATGAAAACAAACTAAATAAAGCAACAACACATAATTTATTAATTAATCCATGAATCAATGTTATTGCTTTCAGCAAATTGGCTCGAAAAACCCCCAGGAGAAAAAGGTGAGCGTTGCGCAGTTAGGTTCTTGGGATAGGGTCATGCATGACAGAAAACCAGAGATTTTAAATGACGATACCGTGTGACCCGACGCAATGCTATCTCAGATGTAGCCGGTGCTTAGCGAGAGATAAAACGTGTCACAATCTGTTGACAGCAATCAGTCTGCCATCAAACTGCACACTCGCTTTGAACACGTTCTAAGCAATGGTAGACTTTGGAACATTTCAGCATTTCAGCATTTCAGCATTCAGCATGCGTTCTAAGCAGCAGTTGGAACGGCAAGGCTTTAGGGTGGAGAGACTTCTCTTTATTTTTACTGGGTAATAATTGACACAACTCGTTCTTATTGGCATGAAAGTTTTCGAAAAACGTTGTGATTTTGAAACGTGCTAAGACTCCAATGACCTCAAATACACATACAAATAGAATATAGGGTTCATTGCTATGTTTACAGTGGATTTGGGTTTCATGCCGTCTTACCTTGAGCCTCAAGCTCTTCACTTATATTAAGGATTTCTGGGATATCGCAAAAGCAAACAGATAATTTGTTGTTTTACTCACAGCCTGGAAAACCGGAGGACTTATTTACTGTCTCATACACTAGTGGAACGACAGGTAAAACATTTCCTGCCCCCTAACCACTATAGGTGGTTTGCACGTTACGTCGTCGCTACCATGTTGATTGACGATAACAATAGATCTCTCATTTGCTCCTCTTGTTCGTCAACCAGCATTTGCACATTTCACTGTTGTTATCTGTGTCTCTAGAGATTGGTTGCAAACCACCTATTGCTACATAACATCTCAAAAGCAACGCATTTGACTAAATCATTAGTAATTCATTTTACTGCTTCGAGTAGGCTCGTAGACATCAGGTGATAATTATTACTTTGAAGGAAGAAAAAAGAAAGGATTCCAAAGACCAAGAATCAGAAAGGAAACGCCACCAGCACTTCCACTTTGTCTGCCACTTTTTTGGGATGTTCAAATGCGCGTGCGTATCTCACTGCGCTTGTGTTTGTGTTGGACGTGTGAACATCGCTTGCATTTGCGTTTGCGTCGCACATGTGAACCAGCCTTATCGTTCGACGACGCAGTTTGTGCCTCACCAAATCAGTCATAACATTACGTTTTCGACCACGCTGAGAGTTTTATTATTTCTGTGCGTTTCTCGCAATGCAGGGACACCAAAGGGAACCATGATTACCAATGCCAACATGACGGCAGCGGTTTCTGCTGTTCACTGGCATTATCAGCAGGTTTGTGGACTGAAATTCTTGTCGACCTCACAAAGCAATACCAAATATTCGATACGAGGGCAGTTGTAAACCGGAAATCAGAATCCGGATTACGCTGGACTTTCACAGCAGGCACAGACAATCGTACGAACCAATCAGAACCTGGAGCCGCGGGTAAGCCAATCTCGAGACCAGTCTCTTTCTATTTTCTCCCGTCGAAAAGACCGGATCCCAGTGGCAGCTCATCACATGATCACGTGGCTACAAGAGTGGGCAGCTTTCTGGCAGCAGCAATTTCACACCGCTACCACCCGTCCCTCTTAACAATTTTTCTTGACCCTCTCCCTTCTCCTCCCGGTGGTCATGTAACCCTGTCTTGACGACAGGGTAGGAAAAGAGAGAGAGCCTGGTTTCGAGTTTGGCGACAAGCTAAGCAAAAGCACGCGACCAACATGTTTCGTAAGGTGCAAACGGGAGTCCAGTGTCCACTACAGTAACAACGTCGAGTCAACAAAAATAGATAAAATAACGAAAACAACAACAGCAACTGCTAAAGCACCCAACAAGGCCTTAGTGTCCAAATTCACTTAATGTAAACGTGTACGCCTTAGAACGTTGGAAGAGTGCGCAGACCTCACTAACGGGGGCTGGGTCATGTTGAAATAGTCCTTTTAAAATACATGACTGGTATTCTATTTTATTTCGCTAAAGGGAGGCATTAAAACACCAGGAGGTGACTGCTTGATCTCTTACCTGCCTCTTGCTCACAGTTACGAACGCTTGGCGCATGTGAGTATGAATTACACGTTACCTAGTTCCTAGGCCTCCCTCTATCCTTCTTCTCGGGATCACTTGGATACCGTATCCAAGTGACGTTACCGAGACGAATATCCGAACAGGAACTAGCAATAATTTGTCTTCGGTGATCCAGATGTCAACTCCACCAAACCTTTTAAATAGCCAACTGGTTGCATTTCTTAACGCCGTTATGTTTATTTAAATTGTTTCTTTCTTTACACGGCCCCACAAGCTTCAATCCTCAAAATACCACCTTGTTTAAGTATAGGTACTTCACCTTTTCTACAGACTTTCTAAGAAAAAGCCTCGGTTGTCTTAATGCTAGCAAGGAGGTATCCATTCTATTAGCATGGGCCACCTCATTACCTCTTGTTTTGCTTCAGCAATACTGTTTTTCCAGTGGTTTTCGGATTGGATTTTTCCGAGGTGATATAAAACTTCTTCTAGAAGACGTCCAGGAGTTGAAGTAAGTTGGTCTTTTCATAGTAAATTACAACAGGACCATCTTTGATCACGTCAGAAGTTTCCATTTTCCGCGTTAATTATAATAAAGTAGACATAAATTATCATAAATTAAAAACAAAATTATAATTATCTTGGCAAGAAAGACAAAAAAAACAATTTAAAACATTCTGAACATGTGTAGCCAATATGATAGCAAAATGGCTAAAATGGAAGGAAATGCGCTTTTCTATAACATGTTGTATTATGACTGGTAATCAAATAATAAAAACTCTTATCCTTTTCCTATCAACTTCACATATTAATTAACAGAGGTCAATATGCTCTTTAAAATTATTTGCGCAATAAACCACACATTTCTGTGGTTTGTAAGGTGATAAACCACGCGGTATGTTGGAAAAATATCAGGCCTAGAAAGAAGATCACGCCTATAAACCTTAGAAGTGTGCATTGATTTGCTTATTACATAAAGTGCTTTAAAACTATTTGGAGAATTTCAACTTTCAACTTTTAAAGTAATGACGCCAGAACTGATGTCATTGCTTAACATTTTCTAAACTTCAACCCCCTACTCAACAGGCCAACTATATTCCCGTCTGTTCCTCGATTGCTCAGTAGAATTTATGACAAGGTAAGTTGACTGTTGAAAGGATCGATCTTGCAATACTGTTTAATTTGTAGCCAAAACTAACTGATGTTTCCTGCGAAAATTCAACCAAAAAAGGTAAAGGCTCTAAAGGCAGCTAGAGGGAGCGCGTAAGCACCGTACGTGGGAAGGTCTCCAGTGAGCCTGTAGAAATGTAGGTGTCCCTACTTCATTTTAATCTGCTTCAAACGTTTAAGCAGATTAAAATGCGTTTCGGAAGGTGTTAGTAACTACAATTTAAAAATCGGACTAGTTACAATGACGACAGAGGGTTTTTAGCACTTCACGTATACCGAAGTACACTCCTACCTCTCACACGAATCGTGATGTCGTTCCCATATATATAGCAAATGTCTAAGACAGACATCATTGGGACTGGCACCAGCTGTCCGAGCTAGAAAGGTGTTCGTCTTAAAGGGAGTCGAGATAGCCTGGCGTTAGTAAATCTGACTAATTCTACAAAGGCAAGAGAAAATGAAGCATCTTAGGTGTCCGTCTTGGGGAGAGTACAAGAGAGGGGGGGGGAATCCATTCTAGTGTCTGCCTTGGAGAGGTTCCCCGTTAAGAGAGACTCACTGTATCTTACGAAACGTTATCCATCCTTGTCGGTTTACTGCCAAGCATAAAAGAAAATAGCCTCATTCACTGATCAAAATTTGACCTTGAATTTCAGGTAATGGCCCAAGCATCACAGAGTAAATTTAAAAGCTGGTTGTTGAACAAAGCTTTGGCATCTAAAGAGGCGGATCTCAAAAGGTTATTGTTTGTCAAATAGTAGTAACAGTCAACTGACGAAATGATCCTCACACTTGCTGGACAATTTAAGCAATCGTCCTTTATTCACTTGAAAAATTCAAGTGACTCCAACGGGATTCGAACCCACGACCTCTGCGATGCCGGTGCAGTGCTCTTACCAACCGAGCTATGAAGCCACACAGTTGAGAGCTGGTCATTTTGTTGGGCTCGTGCGTGATGTCCCGTGAAAGGAATGAATGAAAGGAATGATTATGAAGTGCGGTTTAGAAATCAACTGACGAAATGATCCTCACACTTGTTGGACAATTTAAGCAATCGTCCTATATTCACTTGAAAAATTCAATATAGGACGTTTGCTTAAATTGTCCAGCAAGTGTGAGGTTCATTTCGTCAGTTGATTTCTAAACCGCACTTTATAATCAATTCTTTCACTAGTAACAGTTTTCAAAATTCGCGTTAATTTAATGTATCTTTAATTTAATGTATTCATGTCGATGTAAATTTAATGCATGCTATTTTACAACATTGTTATTTTAAAGCACCTTTATTTCATTACAAAACGTTATTAGTTCATGACTCCTCTATTGGCTCTTCAGAGTCACTATCTGACAGGACGTCTTCGTTTAAAATCGAGTTCAAAAGATCTTTTGAATTGATAGGGTCTAGTTAGGCTTCAAAACCAAATTTTCGGCCTTAAAAAAGACTTAGAAACATCCGTGCACTTGTCTTGGAAGGTTTTATTGACGGAAGCCAAAACGCAGTTTGGCATTCAGAAATGTAAAGTGCGAGTTTGCAGAATTATGAAAATCGCAGTAAATAAAGCAAGATGCTTATCGAAAAATTCGCGTTAATTTAATGCATGTAAACCTAACTTTTGAAAAATTCGCGTTAATTTAGTGTAACGTTAATTTTCTTCGCGTTGTCAACGTGCATTGTTAATTTCCTATATTAAGGTAGTTTTCTAAGCCAATTCACTGAAATTACGTCTCTCCTTGCCATCTTATTCTTTATCAGGGGAATCATCAGGGGAAATACATTTTGGGATAAAGTTGTGTTCAAGAAAATTAAGGTGCGTATATGTCCGTTATTAAACGGGTTCTCGATGCGCCGCGAATCATAAGAATGGCTAAATATTGGAATGAACATACTTTTTGTGTTTCTGTGTCTATGAGAACGCAAAGAACAACATTTGTTCAATTACATCCATTTCCGAACCAGTTGATTAAAGCACCGACCAGACAACTCTTGTTGTGTGAAAGAAGAGGGAAATTACGCGTCAGTGGGACGCGTCAGTTGGGTTAAATTATGAAAGAGAAAATTAATATAACGAGGATGAGGGAAACATTATAGGCTCACGCGCTAGCTTACTTCTGTCCGTGATCTGTATATGCTGGGCTACACTCCGCGACCAATTTAAAATGATAATTTCTTTCCCTGACGTTTATGCAACAGTCAATTGAAACCCCGGCCCCCGACCTCCGGGACATAGCGGGGATTTAACGCTTCCATAGCCGGGATTTACCGCACTTTTAACGGCGCGTTGGCCCCGGTGGGCGGTGGATTTAACAAAATGCAATTGAAACCGGGACCGTGGGGCGGTGATTTAACAGCACGCGATCATCTAAAGCGGGGGCGGCAGCGGGGACTTAACATGGAGGACTAAACAGCAAAGCCTTCAATCTGTTGAAACAATCTAATATGTGTATCTCAGGACTGAAATGAGTAAAATCCACCTCTGTTTTCATATGTGTGTAGATAAAGTTCATAGTAACCAAGATAGTAAATACCTATTCTCTGCAAACTATAGGTTATTGCCTGGAGGTAGCTTTGGTGTCAAGTCAGCTTTCGCTAAGAACAACACCAACTGATACACATTTTTTTAGGGAAGGTTGCCTACCCACTTTGTTTTAATAGGTTTTTAATAACAGATTGAATCGTAATGGAAATATTTTTGAAGGAGTGTATTTTAACAGATTGAATCGTAATGGAAATATTTTTCAAGGAGTGTATTCACATTTAGAGGGAAAGTTGCCTACCCACTTTGTTAAAGTGGTAACAAAATCATAATGAGAATATTTTTGATGGAGAAGGTACAGTCGAACCTCTCCTTACGGACACCTCTCTACAATGGACACCCGTTTTCTAAAAAAAACCCTCTATAATACGGATCCTTTCTAATAAGGACACTAAATCTCGGCCTCAGAGAGCGAAGTCATATAAACTTAACCTCTTTATTACGGACACACTGGTGATCCGGTGTTGACATATAGTGTGCACGAGTTTGTGATTACGCAAGCATTAACGTTTTGTTTTATTCACTGATCTTCAACTGGCCGAGTTTTGAAAATTGTACTTTTATTAGTACCTTTTTAGGTGAAGCATTGCGTTATACGTAGTTCCTTTCGTTTCAAATAACTGACTCGTATAAAGTATTACTTTACAGACAGCTGGATTCTCTGTTAGGTCTAAACATTCTTTATTCTCAATCGATTAAACTGCATTTTTAACACCGGAATAAACTCAACTAAAGGAAAACAAACGAAACAAAATGTGGACGTTCTACATCTTCATAGCGATTTTACATGTTGCTGTTCTTTCACAACAACCTTTTTGAACAGATGCTTATGGGAATATACCATATAAAAAAGAAACAGTGTGTTAACCAACCAATGTCCGGGAGAGTCCCTGAAGGCACCAAACTTTTAACACTAGTTCATTAGGAGCTATTGCTCTTTTTGAATAACTTGTTAGTTCTTTTGTCCATCCCCTGTCCAACCAGACAAGTTAATGTCATTGTATACGCTAAATTATTGTCCTCGTTTGTTCCCGCGGAATTCAAACGATAAAACAAAACAAAATATGTCCGAAAAAGCGACAGCGTTTGAAAGTTTTACCAGAAATTGCGTGGTTCCTCTTGTTTTGTCATGCTTAGCAAACGCGCATGCGCCAAGTCTGTGTATTACAAATTAGTACCAAAAAATATCCTTACCATATGGAAGACATGACAACTATAGTCGCAAATATATATCGCTCCAAATCATGGTATAAAGTAGAAGGAGCTGAGCTGCGAGTACGTAAGGGATCTGTCACATATGGTCTAGGGGCCGACATTTCTCTCCCTCACTGCCTATCGGGGATAGGTATCAGAAAGTGGCATGTAAAAGCGATCCGCGGGCCGAAATCTCGGGGAGACTCGTGATGGTACGTCGCTCAGGCTTAAATGTCCAGAGGTACCACTACCGCTTCTGCATATTTTTTCTTTAGGTATTTAGTATGCGCATGCTCAACTGCCCTTGTGTAACAATATGCCACGTGGGAGTAAATTAATAAAATTCCAGTCCGTGATAGATCTATTGTTGAAAAGAAGAAAGAGCGGAAGAATAAGTCGTAATGAGGGTCTCTCCGTTGGGAGGACCACAAGTAGTTAATATTCCAGTTAGCAGCGATAGTTTTTGACAGCATAACAAGTTCGCATTTTGTTTCTGTTCGTTCGTTCGTCGTATCATTGTGTAACCCCGTTAGTTGGTTGATGACAAAGAATTGGCTATCGCAGTTCTTTGTTTACTGCACAGGGTGAATCCCATTTATCTGACGAGCTATGCAAGGTGATTTCAAAAGCCCAGTCGCTGTATATTAAACAACGATCCTGTCGCGAAGGCCGTCCAGAGGAACCTTACAGACTATTTTAAAGCTTGAATGATTAGAATGAATACAGGACATAAAGATTAAAAAAATTACTCCAGTTACTGTTCGCTGCACTTGTTAACTACGGAAAGACGTTTTTCAGAACTACTTTTATTATCAGTTACCTTTTTAGGTGAAGCATTGCGTTGTACGTAGTTCCTTTATATTAATTTCAAATAACCGATTCGTATAAAGTATGTACTGTAACTGAGATGTACAAATCAATGTGTCTGAATACCGTATATTAGTCAGTTTAGATACACTGGGCCTATTTTTGGTTACTGAACACTTAAAACTGTCAGTGGAGTCTTTAAAATGATGCAATCTTGGTGACCTCTATAATACGGACACCTCTCTAATGCGGACTGACACTTTGGTCTGTCCCTTTAGTGTTCGCATTAGAGAGGTTCAACTGTATAACGTTTTAGGGGAAGTTGCCTATCTACTTTTGTTTAAATTTTAAGTGATTGAATCATGATGAGAATACCTTTGAAGGACAAGGTAATTACATATTTTTATAATTAAGTTTAAGTTGATCAAAGTTTATACGGAGTGAATTATTGTTGAGGATATTTGGAATAAAAGCATTTAGAAGGGTTTTCATCACTACCAATTTGAAATTTATTTTAAATAAATAGCTTATTATCCACCTTATTGTACGAAGCGTTTGAGATATCGGCTCAGGTATCTGTAGAGTATCCTATAAAAGGTGGGTCGTTAGCGACGTTTTGGTGTCGTTTTCCGGCTTAAGACAGGTCTTTTTATGTGCTGAACCTGTTGTGTTTGACGTTAAAAACACGCGCCATTTGCATTCATATAATACCAAGATCCATATAATTCTGAAGTCGTTTTGGGGATGACCCATTGGCTATATCCGACACAATGCCGATTTTACATGAACTCTGGCTTTGTGGATTTCTGCCGCAAATTCGGCATATTGAAGCCAGCTTTCGGCGCAAATGGAGATTGCAGCTTACTAAAGAGGCTGCAGTTTTTAATAAAAGAACGAAAAACAGTTAAAGTTTGACATTTACAACGAGTAGACCAACGATCTCGATTTGAGTCGAGTTTCTTCACTTGGTTCGGATGTCCCTGCTATGCGGGTCTTTTAACAGAAGTCTTGGCCCCGGGGGCGGGGTAATAAGCCGTTTTTTGACACTTGGTAAATGTTAAATTCCCCGCTAAGTCTCGGCGGTCGGGGGGGGGCGGGGTTTCAATTAACTGGAGCATTAAGAGAAAAAGATCACTGTTTTGCAATCGATCTAATTATCGATCCCTCACAGCACCTAGTCAAAGGGAGGAATTCGTAAAGTGTAGGCACGTAATTAAGGTCTAGGGTTTACGGTTATCGTGGCTCTTAATTGAATCGATGATTTTACAGATGCGTCTGGGTGGAAATGTCCGGTTGATTACAAGTGGCGCGGCTCCGTTGTCCGGCAAAGTTATGACATTTCTAAGATGCGTCTTTGGAGAATGTTACGTAAGTACTTTTGAACGAATCCCTCGTTGAGATTACAAACTCGGCCTTCGTCAACGCAGAAAAGACATCGGCCACCGGCCACCTTGCACTGGAAGGAAGAGGGGAGGGGAGGGTGGGTATAGCCACAGCGTCACGGGAGTCTGGTAGCTGGCTCCTCGCCCTGTCCTAAACTAACGGGAAATTTTAGACAGCATCGGGAACTGGGCTCAACACGTTTTGTGAACAGTCTGTGTGTTGGGGGGGGGGGGG
>BLFK01001048.1:93586-96572 GCA_014634185.1 Astreopora myriophthalma | reverse complement strand
GGGGGGGGGGTGTTTTAGTTTCGGCTCTTTTCACGTTTTGCGTGTGGCAGAGGTACAACAGCCTATCTCAATGGCTTTAATTAGCGTGTCGTCCGAGTTACAAGTGAGCCATAGCCGGAAATGGCTTTGGAAGACTCAACTATGATTTGCTTGCGCGCGTTCTCTCGCCGTTGTTGCCGGCTATGGTCATTTGCGACGTGTTGTGACACCAACTTTTGGTGTATTTCTTCCTATTTGGCTCCTATTTTGCAAGGTGGAGGTTAAAAACGAAGCATTTTAAGGACCGTGCTCCACTTAGCTTTCTATATGGTTTATTTTCAGGTGTTAGAGGGATACGGGCAAACTGAAACTGCTGCTTCAGGCACCCTTTCTTTGGCAACCGACACAACGGCAGGTATGTGTATCTGTGCTTTCGTCAGCTTAGCCAGCACTGATAAGCTAGGGGAGGGTTCCAGGGGAGGATTTCAGGGCTTCCGAACCGCCCATACCACCCTTGTCTCGCCTTCTTCTCTACACGGCCAACGCCATACCGCCCTTTCGAGTTCGCGATGATTAAGCGCTCGTCCTAGTGACTCTTAGAGAAAAAACCGGCTGCCAGCAGACTAAATCAAGTGGACTTTGCCCACTTCAGCATTCAAATGGCTACTGGAGTTCCAATTTGAATCCCAATTTCTCGAAAGAAAGATCATATTAACATTACTCGGTTTATCAAATTTGATCGTGTTTCGGTAGATTCTTTTTTTTTTTTGTAAGAACCTTTCTTATAAGAAAGTTGAGGCTGAGATGAACCAAAATTTTAAAAACATGCTAAGAACATACCTCAGGCTGGGAGTCAGTTAAGAACGTTTTTATTTTGCTCGTTTGTAGTATAAATAAAAGGAAAATAAATGTAAAACGGTAGTCTAGAGCGAAATGCTTTCGTTTTTTTAACATTAGCAATGTGGGTTTCTTATTTCATGATTCACTAGAGTCTAGTGTCTAGAGACTCAGTTTGTAGTCGAATTCTTCGTACAGTGTTCTCAGTTTTTCTCACTTGAAACAGTATCTGAATAAGAAGAACCTAGAGGAATCTTTTCAGTAATGATGTACGTATTTTCTGTATATAGTTTAATAATTTTGGAACTTTGCCTGGCGTGTTGTCACTCTCCTTTGTGAGGCTCAGCCAATCAACTCTCTATCTTATTGTCCTTTGTAGGTCACGTGGGTCCGCCTGTAGCGTGTAATGTGATAAAATTGGTTGACGTCCCAGAGAAGGATTGCCTTGCTAAAAACGGCAGAGGGGAAGTACGTTTAAGGAACGGTCCTTGGTGGGGATCACTAATCCGGATTAAAGAAATATAACATGGAAGCAACTCTGTTCGCCATTTAAGCTAGCCTGCGTAGCAAGCGTTCCATACGAGCGAAGGTTTCTGTATTCTGGTCCCGGGAAAATTGGGACAAGTTTTGGCTGCATTTGAGCCTTCTCTCCACATTAGCTATAACCATATTTCTGGTCACCGAAATTTGAACCCCAGATGTTCAAAAATTTTATTCTGGCTGCCAAGAGACGGCGAAAACGGTACCTTCTGAAATGTCGCGGATGTCGTACTGTTCTTAACTTTATCGGGATTATTAATAGTAAGGGGCTTAAATTTGTGTTCGCAAAACATAACTTAATTTCCACTTACAGGGTCTTAACTCTTTTCAGATATGCATTAAAGGACCAAACGTGTTTAAAGGCTATTTGAAGGCACCGGAAATCACGGCTGAGACTATAGATAAAGAAGGATGGCTACACACGGGTGACATTGGGGAATGGCTTCCGGTAAAATTCAGTTGCCATCAAGGAAATTATCAGCATTAATTAATATTGTTAGGAAAAGTCAGTGCAACTTCGAACTAATCGTTAGGCCGTATTTGTTTGTTTGTTTGTTTTGCTGTAGAGTGGCGCTTTGAAAATCGTGGATCGCGTCAAGCACATCTTTAAGCTTTCTCAGGTATTTATCTCAAATGAATATGGTGGGTGCACATAGAGACACAAGAAGCGATCATCCCTCAAAATCTAAGTATAAGCTAAGTGGCAAATGCGCACGCGTAAAAACACTGTAAATGCATACCTAAAAAGTTTGCCTACCATATGGAAGACACAATTGCTATTTACTCAATATATAATCGATCGAAATTACATTTAGAAAGACCGAAATTGCAGTAGAAAGGACCTGCGCTGCAAGTACGAAAGGGGTCAGTCACATATGGTCTAGGGGCTGACATTTCTGTTAATAAATGCCTGTCGGGGATAGGTATCTGAACGTTGCAAGGGGACTTGCCGAGACTAGTATAAGCGATCCGTGGGCCGAAATCTCAGGGGTTATCATCATGGTGCAGCGCTCAGGCTGGAATGTCCAGAAATACCCCTACTAGTACTGGTTTTGTTTTTGTTTTCCCTGTTTTTTAAAAAAGTATTTTCTCTGCGCATGTACAAATGCCCTGGTGCTACAATACGTACCACTTGGAGAAACATTGACTCACTTTTATAACACAACACTTTTAAGTGACTTGAGGTGGATTACCACCGTCCCGTAACGATCATAACAATTGGACAAACGGCCATTTGCATTGTGGCGTCATTTTACTACAAAGACCAGAATGCTTTGTAAAGATGCTTTCTTATGCAGATTTTTTTACTCGGCTTCAGGGAAAAACGAGACAATTGGTAAAATTTGCCTGACAATAAAAGCTACTCAATGCATTGTGGTCTTGGTAGTAAAATGACGTCATCATGCAAATGGCCTATTGGGCGTGAATAATGCAACAGAGGAGGGACGCAATTTATTCCATTAAAAGTCACATCCGCATGCAATGCAATACCATGCTCCTTGCAATACTCAAGATTGCAAAATGATTGGACGCGAAGGAACATATTTCATAAGAAGTATTTGTTTCGCAGTTTTGTTGTTTTGGTAGAGTGGTTTTCAAATGACTGTCGAAAGTAATTACGCGATTACGA
>BLFK01001048.1:73586-91086 GCA_014634185.1 Astreopora myriophthalma | reverse complement strand
CCTGCTGACCCCAACTTTCAAAACGAAACGTCCTGCCGTTCAGAAGGTCTTCGAGAGGAAATTTCAAGAACTTAATGCACAGGCTGAAAACCGTGTGTAGCACGCATCCCTGGAGAGGTTTGATGCAGCGAGTGCATCAGACATTGTATAGTTGTGTATTTTTAACTTTGTAATTTATTAATTTTTTTTTGTAACATTCGTATCGTTGCGTCTTGTAATGGGGTGACTTTCAAATGAATGTCGTAAAACAAAATTAATAACCAAGGTACGAGTAAGAAAAGAGGCGAATATTCCACAGTGCATTAGCCAAACTTTACTTCTCGTAGTGGAAAACATTTTGTGAACCATAGGAGAAAACTTGTGTGGGTATACACAGCTTACGTGTTTTTGGCTCGTTCTTAGTCTGGCCACAACCTTGCGATATATCATGATGCACCTCTTGAGTGATTTCGTCCGTTATCGATATTGATATCGGTGGTAAATAGCAAACATCGTATCATGTCAATTTGAGAAAATCGTATGGTCCAGCTCTGCATACTTCCAGATCGATTTTCTCTATGCATACACAATATTTTTAATAATAAACTTTATTCAAGCACTACAAAATAAATAAAATCAGTCAACTTAAGTTGTATCAAATCTTAATTTATGGAGGGGGCAAAAGCGAAGTGGCCGAATAAAAGCCTGTTTGAGTAGAATAGCTATAGAGAACCAACAAAGTCAACCCATATACGACGCGTAGTCTGGGTATCGAGCCCGAGACACTGGTAGAAAGCGTCACTCGCCACCACGCCAACCCTTCTTAATTCTCATACTCTGCGTAAAAATCGTTGCCCCCCCCCCCCCACAATTTGGAACAGGCCCAGTTCTAAATAATGACCGATAGTAGGAGCCCATCAGGGAAACCCTGTATATCCACTTATTCCTTAAGTCAACCCTTTCCCGAGTAGATTTATTTTTAGAACAGGTTTTTCCCGCGAAAAGTCATAATTTCCCATGATCAACCGCTAACCGCAAAAGCAAAGAAAAGTTTTGAATGGTTCTTTGAACTATGGACGTGCGAAACCTCCCCAGGGAGACGTTCTGAGAATAAATCTACTCGGGAAAGAGTTGACTCGAAGGCCAAGTATGGGAGATGGCAAGTATGGGAGATAGATGCTCCCCATGCTGGGCTCCTGGCGATAATAAAGATCAAGTGAATGATTGAAGAGCGAAATTGTGTTCATACGAGAGAGGGGACTGGCGAGGGTATCCAAATCTCGTTTTCTGATAACCCGGATGGAAAGTTCCCATTTTAACACTCCAGCCTGGTTACCGGATGAACTTTTTCCGCCTACGCATGCCTTGCGTGTATTTTTAGTTCAAACGTCTGGCTTTGGTCCAAGACGCCCAAGAGCGTTCGCAGTTGCGTGTCTGTCGTTACAAAAAGGTGGTGTCATTGAAACAAAGCAGACAGAAACAAGTTTGGTTAACTTTCATTGAAGTTGCTCAGAAACTTTTACCTACCAAATCTGGATTCTGGAAACTTGACCTTTGGCTTGGGAAATAATAATCTTTTATGCCTGCTCATAAAAATTTAACCAAGCAGGGCATCCTAGATGGTACCTTACCCGTGTACCAACTGTGATCATCAGGACTTAACTTCAGTGACAATCGGAACTTTTGCGGCTGTCGACTGATTTTAGACATGACAAAATGGTATGCCTGTGGCATTCCGCATAATGAAATGCAGCAGTAGGAAATTTGTCAGCGGCTGTCAACAGCAAAGGTCATCGAAGGTCCTCGAGGGGTGGTTCCAAGCTGTGCAAACAGCATTTCACCGCGGACGGGCGAAGGAACAATATCATACTCCTAGTAAGTTACCTTATACAGTCTTTGTAATGTTTAATCATCCGCGAAAAAACGACGCATTGCGAGAACAATGAGGTCAATTGATGTAAGCATTTTATAAATCGTATATAAGTGACAGAACCAACTTACTTTAATTCGTAGTATTTAATATCGCACGTGTGTGGAAACTTACTCCAATTCATCAATTTCTTCGCAGCAAATCGAAGTTAAGAAATGGCAAATGATGGAGCAGAGACGATATTAAGATATCTTAGAGACCCGACCGTGGTAGCAAGTCTTGGTGCAGTTGCAGTTTCGACAATGTACTATCTTGCTTCGCGACCTACTCCTCAACCATGTCCGGTTGATCCCCAGAAACAGTCATACGAATTACCGGCAAGTATTTCCAACTCTTAAGTATGTTCGCTTTGATCTCTGTATTGAAAATGGCTGGTAAGTTAAATAGCCTTCATTTTATTGGCACAAGTTCGGTATTACGTTATGCAAACTTTTCTCCCCAGATATTGTCGAAACGATATATATTCATCCAAATTAACTCCAATAGTATTTACGTTATATTGACGCTCGGTCGCTCTCCTTGTATCGCAAAATTTCTTGTTGGTTTTGATTTCTTTATACGCATGCATTATTTATCCTAACATAAGAGCACTTGCCTTTGATTTGCATTTAAAATTATTATCTGAGGGAACATTCTTTTCGGACTGTTCACAGTTGTCAAAAGAACACGATTACTGTTCCGGAATAGTGCTGTAAGATTGGTGCCCACAGACACCATTGGTATAACAAAACGGGCAGATCTCGAACAATTCATATTTTTCCTGGTTCAGTTATAAGCTTATCTGTCGTATATTGAAAAGCCCCTCATTTCAAACATTTAAGGTTTTTAATTCCTTTGACTTGGAATCTTGGATCGAAGATTTTCGTCCAAAATGTTCATCCCTTAACACGTGCACGATGTTGGACGAAAATGTTTGATCGTTTAGCTGGAGCCTAACACTCAGTTTGCCAGAAAATTTCAACGTTAATTTTAGGTTTTTACAACGTAAAATTTAGTGAACTTTCTGGCATAATTTCATAATGCATTTCTATTGCTACATGTATTAAGTCAGACAAATTATTGTGACACAAAACAGTATGCTATTTCACGAATTACCATCAAGAGACCTGAAGCAAGGAAAAGAACATCACAGCATGAATATCAGATGATGACCTTTTGAACCTTGGTAATGTTCTTTGATCAAGAGGCCACAAGGACTCTAATACTCCAGCTAATTTCCGGTTCAAAGTTCCCTATCGATGGTGTTTCCCGGCCACCAGCAGTTGAAACTTTGTAATTGAAATGCTTGTAAACAAGGGCAAGTTCTTTTTCATTTACCATTTTGTAACACTATATAGAGTCAAGTGAGGCCTTTAGCTAGTGTTGTTAAATTACTTGAGCTTTCGCCAATCTACTGCATCATCATCATCATCATCATCTGGGAGATGATGCCATCAATCAGCGAAAGCTTGGGTATTCTAGCGACAGAGTTTAACAACGAAGAGTAGCTACAGGCCTCACTTGACTCTATATAGTCGTTTTCAGAAGTTCCACAGATAAAAATCAATGAAATTCCAAAAGTATAATTGTTTGAAAAATGTTTAATAACAAGTAAAATGGAAAATTGAAGAAAGAATTAAGTCTTACAGCTGTATGCACACAAAGGAAAATCAGGACTTAAGATAAGTTCTAAAGTCTTGGCATTTTGCACTCTGTAGGTGTTTGACGTTCAACAGGCAGTTTCAGAAGCACTTATCTCTGACCTATTGTTTTCGCCTGCGAGGCCTGCTTTACATCATCACCATCATTAATAAGTTGAATAGCAATGAACCTGAACTTGGCCCGTGATACAAATATTATTGTTGGAAACATTCAGCAGATAATTAGGAGGATTTAGAACACTGCAGTACATGGGCATAACAAGTAAATGATCAGGAGATATTTGAGGGAGGGGATCGATACAAACTGTGTATCATTTTTTGATATTAGGCTAACTAAGCTTATGACGGGATGGACCATTTCCAAATTTTGCTTTGATCTCTTGATCTTCACTTGTGTCACCACATCATCCCTTATTTAATATATTCTTGGATGTTATTAATCATTGATCTTCAAGAATCTGGTTGAAGAAATGGCAAGCATTGTCAAGAATTCTTGAAGATAAAAAATTTGAATTGCATAGGATTAAAATTGTGTTGCAAATAGTAATTGTGAAAGGAATCTATCTTCAAGCTGCACTGTACACCTGCACTTGAAATTTGCCTCAAGCTTTGAAGGTCAAAGCACATAAACCAACTAATGCAAACCAAAGTAAATTTCAAGTGGCTTAGCATAATAAAAAATCAAAGGACGTAACATACCAGTGGATTTGTTTGACAGGTTTCTGGTTAATCTTTAAAGTATGCTCCATAAGATGGTGGTGTGTCTATGTGTTGGAAAGGGGAGGGGCAGAGATATTAGCTGTGGACTTTGCCCCTCCCCGTAGTAGTTGTAACTAAAGATCATTGTCTAGTGCTAAAAATAATTATTGTTGCTGCATACGTTAACTGTACATGTGTGACGCTGTCCAGCCAATAGTATTTTTGTTTATCATTAATGTCAGGGAGGGGATCATTCCAGAATGAACTCTTTAACCACAGAGCTTGTTGACAAACTGTTTGATGATGTAACCACAATTCATGAAGCTTTTATGCGTGGAGTGAGAATATCAGGTACAAGGATTCAGTGTAGCTGTGTATTAGCAGTATAATAATTGTGTAGTTGTATACCTGTTGAGTACTTCTTGAATTACAGAAGTAAATTTGTTATTTATTTTTCGTAAATGCTCATTTAATAATAAAATTCCACCCACATGTAATTTTAATTAAATTGCAAAAACTCATAATATATGCATGTCGCATTCCAATCTAAATTTTGATGTCAATATAATTATCATAATATGGGATGTTACCACTTTTGTTTTTAGGGGATATGCCTTGCTTGGGCTATCGCAGTAGTCCAGGTGGACCTTATGCCTGGCTAACGTATAATGAGGTATGTTGTGAGTGTTGTTGCAGTATTGTTTAAGGTGGGGCATTCCATAAGAAAGAGTGAATTTTGTGAGATTTCCCAAAATTATGCTTGTCCTCACTAAAAACTTTATATTTTGAGATTTTTCAATTTCAACCATCTCATTCAGAATTTCAAACGAGATCTGTGATCAACAAAAGATACAGTATATAATATTTATAGAATAATATTATTCACGATGCAATAGTATGTGTAATTAAAAGATTTGTTAGTGCTCAGTTTTGGCACTAAACTTGCCTGTCGTGAACAAAGTTAGAACTTAATCGTCATTGCTATTGTCGACCTAATGTTGTTGCCCTTTTACACGTACATCCCTGACCACCAGTGCAGTGGTTATTGTCATATTTATCTGATGATCTTCACGTTAAAATGTGTTAATATTTATGTTAATAGTTATGTTAATATTCCCTCATTAGATCCTTGAGCGATCCATCAATACGGGCTCAGGCTTGATGGAGATTGGCTGCCACCCTGGGGACATTGGACACACATTTGTCGGTGTTTATGCACCAAACAAAATTGAGGTTAGCGTAAAAGCAGTTAACTTTTACATGAAAATTATGTACAAAAATTCTAGGGTTGTTTGCACTAATGTACCATGGATGTATAACACAGCAAATAAAACAATGTCTGTCTGTGTAACACCCATGTTTTTTTTTTTTAAATTAAAACGTAGAGGCTATCATGGTACAGTGTATTTAATGCTGGTATAGCCCAGTATACACTGTATAATTATCACAACTCAGCCCAGACTAAAGAACAAACATTGGAGCTTGAAAGTTAAAGTAATGATTTGAACTTCAGATCATAGCAACTTTGTTAACAGAGGCTTTTCTGTTACGTAAATTATAGAGAGAGAGAGAAAGAGGGAGGGAGAGGGGAGAGAGAGAGAGTGAGTGAGAGGGCATGAGAGTGAGAGTATAGAAACCCTATGGGAAAATTTGCTTTAGAGGGAAAATATTTCTAATTAGAGCAGCATATGATGTGGAGTTGGGATCAAGCCTGAGCCTTATCATTTGGCAGCCAGCTGTTGCCTCACCACAGGGTGATGTCCATCCCCTCTCCCCACCTCCCTACTCTTAGAGTTGATTGCTAACTTATTAGGATTTCATCCATTGTAGATGGTCAGTTTTGTTGTGATTATTTCAGTGGGTGCTTGTTGAGCAAGGATGCAATCTTTACTCTCTGTCAATCGTCCCTTTGTATGACACTCTTGGTGCAGAGGCTTGTGTCTACATTGTCAATCAAGGTAAAACCCATATGTACAGTCAAGCAAATTTTGTGGTAATTTACAGTATATAAGATGAATACATTTTCTTATGTGTTAATGGGGACAGAAAACCTGCTGGAAACTTGTTTCGTCATTTTTATGCCAAAAATGACCTTGGACAGCAGAGGCACACCAAAATGAGCGGTGCATGCCTGCGAAGCTTGTGGGATCCTCTGAATAATTTTCTCGCATTTTTTAAGAGTAATCACCACTAACAGAATGACAGAATATAACAGAATGTATCACTATGGGTTGCTTGCATAAATTGAAAGAACTTGAGCACAGTTGGACTTTTCATTTATATAAGCTGTCCGTGAATTCCAGTTATTTTATTCACGCACATAAAGCCATTCAAATTCACGTGTGTTACAGTAGCTGCGTAAAATTAAGTCCAGTTTATCTTATTTGATTGATCAGCTATTTTAATTGGATTTATGTTTTATTCTGTTTTAGCCCAAATGACTACAGTGGTTTGTGATGAGAGCAAACTCAAAGTTCTTTTGGAACAAGCTGATAAATGCTCAGAGTTGAAAAATATTGTCAAGATTGGTTCCTCAGTCACTGATGAAGAGAAAGCTGCTGGAGACAATGTTGGGGTCAAAATCATCTCTTTCACAGAGCTAGAGGTAGATTGAGCGTCTCACGTGTAGTAAAGAGGACACAGACTTTATTTAACGTGAAATACATGTAGGAAGGATGGGAGAAATAATGAAAAGTAGAATGCATTGAAAAGAACCTAATACCCAATATTATTTTATGACAAACTAACTTACCCTAAAAGCCCCCTGGCACTTTATTAAGTAAGGGTTACTGAACGTTTAGTCCATGTATATGTACAATTATTTGTTACACCTTTTGAAATTACATACTTCAGTTTAATAGACAGGGTAATTTCCAAAAATATGTACGTAGTCTGTTCGTTTTGTTCAAGAGCCTTTGTAGTGGTAATATAGCTTCTGAAATTGACATTTAAGTATTGAGCTCAAAAAGCAAGTTTACCTGAACTTGGATAATTCAATCTAGCAGGGTCTTATTTGATATTTTCCCTTATTTATTTATTTATTTGTTTGTTTGTTTATTTATTGTGTTAATACAGGAGTTGGGAAAGAATCACAGACATGACAAGAATGTAAGACAAAAAAAAACATTCCAGGGCATAATTATTGTCGTCATGATGGTGGTTGTACTCTGAAATGTTGTTGTTGTTGTGAAAACTTATGGTGAAAAGTGAAGATGATAAAATAAATGGTATAGGAATTATATAGTGCATTTTCTATGTGGTATATTCAAATGAGCTTTACGACACTTTGTGGGGGACTTTGCCAGACTTCTTTACGGTGCAGTTCACAATTTTATATCTAAATATAAATAACCAGTAGAATTTACAGGTGCCACCAGAACATAATGAGTGATAGACCATCACACCGCAGACTACGTCCCCTACTCTTTTCAAACAGTGCGTGGGTTGTTGAACATCCCACTCAAGTGTTGTGAGACAGGGCCTACGGTTTATCATCCTTATCTGAGAAGGCTAGAAAGTCCAACCATTTGGAGATGTCATTACAAAGGAAGCAGCTTCTCCTTAGTTATTTTAAAACCCTTAGTGTTGATCTGGCTAAGATCTATACCCATGATTTCCCACTCAGCAAACTGGCGCCTTATCCCATTGTGCTAACCAGGCAGTTGGGATAAGGTTTCTCAACTGAATCAGGGCAGATTGTTAGAAAGGCATAATTATACTGCATACAGTGTATGATTTTCACGTAGCAATGGCAATATTGTAGCTACAGGTGTACGTACAGTAAGCCGTAACACTATGTTTCACCATTGATGTTCTTGTTTTATTGTGTGCAGCCTCCCAAACCAGATGATATTGCTGTAGTATGCTACACCAGTGGAACAACAGGTTAGTTTTACTCAACCACTGTTTATTGCTCATAACTTTTGGTGGTGATTTGAGAAAGTACCCAAAAATATCAAAATTTAACACCCTTAGTCGAAACAGGTGACATGCATAATTAATGAGTGGATTATGAGAAAAATTAATTCATTACTTATTTTGAAACATAAACCGCAGTGAAATGATTGTGAAGTGCGGGTTAGAAGTGAATTAAAGAAGTGATCCTCACACTTTCTGGACAATTTAAGCAATTGTCTCATATATGCACTTGAAAAATTCAAGTGACTATACGAGACTATATGAGACAATTTTTCAAGTTTGACTTTAAATAGTTGTCTACAGGTCTAGTCGTCAATATTATCTGTTATAGGTTTTCAAAGCATGTGTCGGTCCAGGTAGAGTATCCCCTCCCCCCTTACTTGAAGACCACTCTAATACTGCTTGTGCTGTTTCTATTTAACCAGGTAACCCAAAGGGAGTGATGATGACTCACAAAAATATAACTGCCACATTAGCTTCGCTTGTGTATATTGTTGAAAAGGTATTATTTTATATAAGTTGAATTACATTGTACACTAAAAAATTCTATTCAGTGAATTTGAAAAAAGGAGCATACCTCATATGTACCACTATACCACTAATCGTGTTGTGCATGCTGATTGCATAAGCGCTCTTGAGCTGTTTGAGGAGTTGCATAAAATACACCTGCAATGTTATGAAACAATGGAAGGGCTATCGGAAAAACCGTCCTAAATGGCGTTTGGTTAGGAAATTTGCTAGTTTGTTAAGTTGCGGTGAAATCGCCAATATATATTTTTCTTTCCTTTGTTATTTTTTTCACACCACTTGGGAAACAACTTAATCGCCATTTATTGCGCGAAACTTCGCCACAATCTCGCGAATATGACCAAACGCACTAAAAAAGTTTTTACTCCGAACCCTTCAATTATAGGGTGAAAATGCAGGAAAAGAAAAAACTGAACTTCTTTTCATTATTTTATAAAAAAAAAACCCGCATTATTGAAAAGATGGATCCTTTTGTTTGCCAAGCGCCAGCTTTCAATTCTCTCCCAGAATCTTCAAGTGATGGAGTTGACTCTCACGTGGTTTAGGATGGCGCAATAACAGATTACAAAACGTCTCAATGGAAGCTCGTGTGAAGAACATATTTTTAACTTGTGGTGGTTGTCCTGTTGTTTTTAGTGTGGTCTTCGTCTCAGTGAATCAGATGTTCATATATCCTACCTTCCCTTGGCACATATGTATGAGCGCCTTGCCCAGGTTTGTGAAACTTGAGTACCACTGTGTACTAACATGTAGCCTTGGAACAGGCTCGCCTGTATTCAGCAATCTCCTATCAAAGTGAAAGGTATAAAGCCACCCGTAGTTAGCAGTCAATCCGTTATCTATCAGTTTAAATGTGATCTGTGGGATACAGATTATATCGGCTACACTACTCGTCATCTCCATCAACGAACAGAAGAACACAAAACGTCCGCCGTTGGAAGACATTTGAAAGGATGCCATGGGGTCGAAAATCCAGATCTAGCGAACAAGTTCTCCGTTTTGAACAAATGCAAGGGAACACCGGTGTGTTTGATTTACGAAATGCTATTTATCCTTCATAGGAAACCGAAATTGAACACCCAATCTGACTCCATTCCCGCGAAAGTGTTCACGTAAAACACTTTACCGCGCGCACGCCGATTCTTTGGTTGACGAATCACACAAACACTTAATTTTAATTTGGATTCAAACGACTGTCATTTGAGTGACTTAAAATGAAGTCAAGATGACTTCGAAACGTCGTCTTCTATCGCTAATCTTTGTTACCAAATCGCCTATCAGGCAATTTTTGTCGTGCGGTGGACGGTCCCTTGTATCTCAATTATTAATTTCAGATTGACTTTTTATTCCATATAGCTAATGATGTTTACCTATGGCGGAAAAGTTGGATTCTTCGGTGGAAATCCCAGAAACATTCTGGAGGACTTGCAAGCTCTAAAGTAAGATCTTGTGACGTTTTAGTTTTTTCCATGCTAGAGCTAGAGAAAAAAATGACGGCGAAGCCGAACAGCACCCCAGCCTTGGGTGCGTCGAGCGTCATATTTCGGAATGTCTTCAAGGCGAAGCCAAAGTAATTTATAAGCCAATCACAGCAAGTGTAGAATCTATTGTACTAATTAGGCTTCGGATGTTCAAAAGCTGCATAACGCTATCCACCGGATAAGTCCCTCTCCAACGGATAAGCTCTGGCAAAACCAATTGAGTTATCCGGTGGATAACGATTTGTTCACTATATAGCGCTATACACTGTTCGAACTACTGGGGGCAGAACACAAATCAAGTAAATGTACATGTAGCCGATGCGAAGCGCGGGAAACCCCGTAAGAGCAAGTCCTGCTTTTGCCTCTGATTGGCTGAGAGTGTGGTGCGCAATTTTTCAGCCAATTACTTTCGAAAGTAATCACGCTATTGTATTGCTACGCCCAGTGATTGGCTGAAAAATATCGCGCCTTTTTTTCAGTCTATGCGAAGCAAAACCAGAACTAATTGCGATTTGCAAGCACGCATTTACCCGCGCTTTGAGGCTGGTTACATGCACCGGTAATTGCTGTGAATTTTGATTGGCGCATTGCGGTGTTTGCGACTCTCGTGATTGGCTGGAGTAATTACTGCTTTTTTTTTGTTTTTTTTTTATGTTTTGTTTTGTTGTTTCTTTTTTTGCGACAGTCAATCGAAAACCGCTCTAATAAAGCAATAGCAAAATTACTTTTCACACTAACTTGAGAACCGCTCTATTTTGGGAAATCGATAAGCAATTTATTACAAAGTCAATGAGAGATTGCGCAGTGGTTTTTAGGCATTCAACTGAAAACCGCACGATTAAATCCTTAAGATCATTCATTGATTTGCGTCCATCTTATTTCAGGCCGACTCTCTTCATCTCGGTCCCTCGAGTGTTAAACAGAGTATATGATAAGGTATGCAACGCAACTGGATTATGTAGTCTTGGTGATTGTTTTTATTTGTTTGTATGTTTGTTTGTTTGTTTGTTTGTTGATTGGTTGATTGGTTGGACCAGTGCTGCCTGAATATGTAGAAAAAAAAGAATGCTCTCTCGTACCCGAAGTCTTGGCTTCTTACATCACAGGTACGAAGAAACAAAGGCGTTAGTGGGGGATTCGCCTTCACCAAGATCGTCATCTCCTTATTCTTTATTTACCTTCCGATTTGTTTCTGTTTTCATCTCCAGTAGTGATCAATTTGAAATTTCTCTTTACAATTTCCTCACTTGATCACAGAAGTCATGAGAATGAACGAAGTGGTCACCTTTTTGTTCTTAGAAGACATTCTCCTTCCCAATACCGTGGGAAAAGCCGTGGTGTACTGTAAGGAGAACATGCATGTTGATATTGGGAGTTTAAGGGTCAACGAGAATTTGGTAATACAAGCAGACGAGGAGAACCTCAAAAAGAGCTTTGCGTTCTTGCTCCTGTCTTTGTACTGATGTGGTATGTTTTTCTTTCTTTTGTCATCCTTTCAGGTTATGAAGCAGGTGTCGTCCAGTCCGATAAAGAGCTTCCTTTTTAACCTAGCGATGCGTTACAAGAGAGCGGAACTCGAGAGGTTTGGCAGTAATCGGATCTTTTGACGAATCGGTTCACAACTTTACAAAATCTTTAATTTTTTTTTGTTTTGTTTTCCTATTTTCAGAAACATTGTAAGAAGAGACAGTATCTGGGACTATCTTGTGTTCAGAAAAATTCAGGTTCGAACTGCTGTTTAAAATGGGTTGTTCGGGGTGAACTCTTTGACCATTTCTTAAGGGGAACATTGTCACAGATGTTCTGCTGTCTTAGGTGAAGTGCTGGGTAAAAATCATAGCTTAGTATTTGAGTTCACACGTACGTCATCCTTTCGAAGATCGTTAAGCGGAAGCGAAGGAGAACTGAAACGCTCCGATCATTGCAACTGCAATTCCGTCGAGGTTACGACCCTGCTTCTCTCTCCGTTGTTTGGTTTTCACCTGTTGGTAAGCGCGCTTATGAGTCCGTCACTAGTGACAGCCAACCTCAATGCCTGTTTACAGAGGTGATTAATAAGCGCTTGACTGAAAACCGCTCGAAAACAAACCTCGGCGTCCTCACTTCAGAGACGCTAAAATAACTGAGATTCGAAAATGTATTCAAGGGTTCGTGTTTAGAGAAACTGTGGTGCTGCGTTGGTGGGATTGAATGAAATTTCCAGTTAGTGATTCACCTTCTAACTGCGTGCACGATTGAATCTCTTTGCAGGATTCATTGGGCGGTAGAGTCCGTTTTCTTATCTCTGGTTCAGCGCCACTCAGGGACGATGTCATGATTTTCCTGCGTTGCGCTCTTGGTTGCCAGGTAGGCACAATTGAATTCCTTTGCAATGAACGCCTAATTTACTGACAATGTTGTTCGCCAGGTTGGGAATGAGCAGGGAACGAGGAACGAATATTAAAAAAAATGATTGAATCAGATAGATTTGTCTGCTCGGGGGGCTATTTTACCTTTTTATGCTATTACATAACCACAAGCCAAATAAAGTACTTAAATCTTTTACTTCTCAGCTCGTTTAGTTCTTGCTATTCTGAGTAATATATATATTTTTCCAATTAAGTTTCTTACTTTACAGTCAAGCTACGTCACGCGTAACCAGTATTTTTGAAATTTGAGTCGAGTGTTCAAATATGCGTGACAGTTTTGAACTTTCCTCTCGAGATTCTGAATCTGATTCCCGCGGATATTTCCTACGTATGTCGAAAACAGAAAGCTCTGAAATTTCTTTTCATTTTTCGGCCGGGCAGAATTTAAACCTATTCGAGCCCATCATGAAATTACTTTTTAGGTATTATGCATTTTACTGCGAGATTTTTATAACTTTCAAGATTCCTATCAAATGTAGAAGTTCCATAGAGGAATAGGAATGTTCATTTTCAATCTTGCAGATACTGGTCACGCGTGATGTAGCTTGACTGTAATGTTGTCTTTCTTGAGTATTTTTGTGGCAAAAAGTCAATGCTTGTTGTTGTTGTTGTTGTTGTTGTTATCAACGAACGAAGCCTGCCCCACTTAAGTCCTGCGCCTTTCTGTGGCCATCCTTCTCTTTGTGTTCTTAGGTGTTTGAAGGCTATGGTCAAACTGAAACAACGGCTGCAGCTTCCTTACAACTGATCGGAGATCAAACGTTCGGTAAGACTTCTTCTGATCCCTGTTGCGGTTTAGGATTAACGGAATAGCTGGAACAAGGTTTTCCAAAAGAAACGGAATGGTTATTGCGGAGTTGACCTGGGAACTAGCGCTCGGAATAGTCTGGACACGACTAAGACTGGCATTGCGTCGGCCGCGCACGGTTTTCGCGCCAAAATCATTCCAAATTCTGTGTATCCTTGTTTAGTCCCTTCATTCTGCTATGGGAAGCAGAATAAAGATAATCAGTGGGAAACCGAACATTCCGAAATAATCTGTGTGCTGCTATTCTGGAATAGTCCCAAGAGAATGCACCTTTAGGATGCTTTCTTCGGTCTGTGAAATTAGCCGACTGACGACGAGGGTGATAATAAAAAAAGTGACTTATTCAGGCTTTGATCAACTGGGGCCTGGAAAGGCTACTGTCAGTGGATCCCACTGTTTTCAAAGGATTGGCGGAGTGAAAGTTGAAAAAACAACAACAACTGGTCTAACAGTGTTTCTTGTTTCTTTTGGTGTTTATCTTAGGTCACGTGGGTCCGCCTCTGCCTTGCAACAAGATCAAACTGGTGGATGTACCGGACATGGATTATTACGCAAAGGATGGCAAAGGCGAGGTATGGAATAACACAAGGCGGGTGAAATACGAGTTGTACATAGTTGTCATTGTTGATTGTGGTCATCGCCACTAGTGAACTAATCCGACTGATTGCACGGCAGTGCAAGTGTTCATTACGGTTTTGACTCAGGGCTGGTAAGACCTTTCCTTTGTTTTTCTTTGGGATCCGCGTGTAGGAGGAGGAATCGAGGCTCTTTGACATCGTACGAGAGTCGCAGAGCACGACATTTTAACATGTCTCAGTCAATTTGTTGCTATTGTCACCCGTCAGATTTGCTTTTACGGGCCGAATGTGTTCAAGGGATACCTCTATGATGAAGAGAAGACGAAAGAAGCCATGGATGAGGAAGGCTGGCTGCATTCAGGGGACATAGGAGAATGGCTACCGGTGGGTGAAGTGTGTTATTTGAAACTTTAGAGCTCAATTTTGAGATTGAATGTTAACTCATAGCCACGTGAAACCATAGTTAATTGTGGAACTGGATGTGGAATCTGAAAGCCTTCGAAAGGTGCTGCAGTCTATGTTGGAAAGGCCACAATCTTTGTTTAACCTTCACACCACATCTAAAAGCATTTTTTTGTGGTCGCGTGCCTCAACGCATTTCAACTTCGAGCACTGCCTAGACAAAGAAAAAAACCCGGTGCTACATGAAGATGACACAAAGTCGATTGTCTCGCGTCATAACCGTTGTCGTCTATAAAAAGACAATGTCCTTTATAGCGTCATTTGACTTCCACTTCTCAAACTCATTAATACTTCATGAGCCCAAAACAAAAGAAATCACTACCTGATGTGATCTTAATTAGCATAAAATTTTGGAAATTTTAAACTCAAATTTCTCATAAAATACTGATTCCTTTGAGAAGCAATATCAAACACTCAAAAGAGTGTTTAATCCTCTATCCAAATACCTCGAATTTGGTTAAAAAACTCGGTCTTCGGCCTCGTTTTTCAACTCGCTTTTCAACTCTCTTCTTCGTGTTTGATATATTACTTCCAGAATTCAATTTGTGTTCGCTTCCAACAGTGCAACAGTGCTGATAAGCAAGAGAAAAGTAAGAGCTGAATGATTCTGTTGTCAAATGACACCATGGTGAAGCTACATTGGTCTCCCTGCCGAAGACCCACGAATAATTACGCAGTTTGTTTTCGACTCGCATAGTACACTAAGGGCACTTTCCATCTGATAGAACTCACCGGCCAGACCGTACATTAGGAAGGCACAACCGTACAACGCCTTCAAATTAACACACTTAACGATGATATATATGTCCCCTACGAGAGAATCTGAGGCCATATCATGCGACTGTTCCTTCAGATTGTTAATTTCCTTTGCAAACTGATAACTGGCAGGCCAGTTCCGACAAAGGGAAAGCGCAGTAGGGCTGTTTGCTGTCTTTTGTTGTGACTGACTAGATGGCAGCGTAAGAAATCAGAAGAATTTACGCATGAGGAAAGGTATCAGGGAATAATTTTTATACTGGCTTGACCAGAAAATAGCAAAAATAACGCTTTCGTAAAACGATCAAAGTTAGCCAACACCTATTTCTTGAATTTGTTGGTTCTTTTTTAGAGTGGCACGCTAAAGCTGATTGATCGTAAAAAGAACATTTTTAAACTTTCCCAGGTAAGACTTGAATTTAATTAAATCTCTCCATAATTCCACAAGCACACAGACGCTGGTTCGACATCCATTTTTTTATGGTGGAAAACTGTGAATCGAAGACTGATTCCCTGCTAAAATGCACTTGATATATTCCTTTAAGTCATGAAGAGCATTTGGTTCTTGAGCTGTACTAAGTAAGGGTTATACTAGTGGTTCCATATTGGAAGTAAAGTGCTGCCCCTTGCAGAAACCGTAAGGGTTGGGTGGTAAATAATGATTTCGTGTACCCGGGTTTGGCGAGACACGTAAATACAAAAAGGTGTTTGAGATCGCTTTTAAAAGGGGAGACAGTAAATGATGCATGTCACGTATGTAGTAAATATGTCATTGCTTGAAGGTCCTATTTGCTGATATAAACATAGAAGAACTGAGAACTGGTGAAAACTCCCCGAAATGATTAAATTTTACACCCGAGATAAAAATGTAGTGCGTAACTTGCATCCAGACAGTGGATCATTAGCTTGCCCAACGATTGGAGTGAAGCAAGTAAATTGCCAACCGAGTCGAACAAACTGAGTTATCACTTGCCTTACAAGACGAGTGAAGGAAGTAAATTGTCCAGTGAGGCAAGTCAATCAAGTGATTCTCCCAGTGAGGCGAACAAAGCTGTGAACATGCAAACGCTCATTCGAGGCTACGCAGCGGGGCCTAGGAACTGCTAACAAACAGCGAAGCAAAGAAACAGATAACTTCAAGTTCGAGACTCGGAACAGGAATAGCAAGCTGCCCTGTGCGGGCAGCAATTGAAGTCAGTTTGGTATACAAATTTGCAAAACGCCGGTGTCCGCGATATCCCTCTTAACCTTGCATTAATTGTACAGGGTGAATACATTGCGCCGGAGAAGATAGAAACGGTCTACACTCAATGTCCAATGGTTCATCAAGTTTTTGTACACGGAGACAGTAAAAAGGTTGGTTTGTCTGTCATTTTGTACACTGTCGTTTTATCCACGTTTTATCGGAGATGGCCGCATTGTGGAATAGCTGAGATCAAGTCAAATGTGTAGAATTTTGCTTGTTTTTCCGATTTTCTTGTCCGTTGGTTTTTTTTCTCTAGTCCTGCCTCGTGGCTGTTGTAGTTCCAGAGCCTGATCCCGTGCAAAAATGGGCAAAGGAGAATAATGTAAAGGGAGACGTCGATTCCTGGTGCAGCAGTGAGGTATGTACTTAAATGAGCAGCCATTTGAAAGAACACGTTGCCTGCCCGCGAGCTCGTCTTTAACGGGAAACTGTCTGCCTCACGCAAGGTGGCTATTTTGGGCGGGAAATGTTGCGTGCGCTTTGACTTGGTTGTTGGCGGGAAACGGATGACCGTCTCTGGCGGAAACCGTCACAAGAAAAACCGCCTTCTGGTGATCTTTCAAACGTGTACCGAATTGACGTTTGGTCTGTCCGATGTACTCATGATCACAGTCATTATTACAAGGAATAGAATAAACTGCATTAGATCTTAAAACCAGAGCTAGTAGCATCAAACTATGTCTGATTGTCCACCTGGTTGATGTTTGAACTTAAACTAAGCCTTGTTCTCATTGACGAATAGTGTCCTATAGCATACCTCAACTTCTGTCTGGGCGGGAAATAGGGCCATGCAGTTCTTTGTTTTTGACAGCCTTTTCAAAGAGGGAAATCCCTCCTAAGGTGAGGGAATACTGGTGGTCCGCAAGGAGGCTTGAAACTAAGGCCACCTTCCATTTGACAGAACTGACCGGCCAGACCGGGCATTTGGAAAGGCTAACTCTACAACCCCTTCAAAATAACACACTTCGAGCATGATGTTATTAGATACTCCTCCTCTGACAGAAGGAAAGCGCCCTAACTTTTGGAAGCACTGGTCTATGGGCCAGTCCATTCAAATTTCAACTGGC
>BLFK01001048.1:57824-73576 GCA_014634185.1 Astreopora myriophthalma | reverse complement strand
GTCCACCTGGTTGATGTTTGAACTTAAACTAAGCCTTGTTCTCATTGACGAATAGTGTCCTATAGCATACCTCAACTTCTGTCTGGGCGGGAAATAGGGCCATGCAGTTCTTTGTTTTTGACAGCCTTTTCAAAGAGGGAAATCCCTCCTAAGGTGAGGGAATACTGGTGGTCCGCAAGGAGGCTTGAAACTAAGGCCACCTTCCATTTGACAGAACTGACCGGCCAGACCGGGCATTTGGAAAGGCTAACTCTACAACCCCTTCAAAATAACACACTTCGAGCATGATGTTATTAGATACTCCTCCTTCTGACAGAAGGAAAGCGCCCTAACTTTTGGAAGCACTGGTCTATGGGCCAGTCCATTCAAATTTCAACTGGCCAAGACAGAACTCTAAGTGGCCGGGACCACTGAAAAAGATTTCAGTTTCAATGACAAGGGACGTGTTTGCAAAAAAAAAAAGTGGAATAAAGAGTTCAAGTGTTGTTGTTGAGAATTGTCAACTATTATCTTCACACACCTCGTTAAGTCAATTCATCTTCAAGCAACCATTTGGCCATACACACTAGAATGATTGGAACACGTAATCGAAAAATGAAAATCAATTTGGTGTTTTCCCTGTTAAATGTGATGACATTTCTGTTTTTTTCTGTAGAAAGTGAAAAAGGCGATTTTGGATCAAATGATTGCCGAAGGCAAAAAGGAGCAGCTCAGATCATTTGAACAGGTATGGGGGATACACCGAACTGACTTAAACTTCTAAAAGGATACCTCTTTTAATACTCCTCTTAGTGACAGACTTAATCAGCATGCTAACACTCTCTTTTGTGTTCATTCATCACAGGTTAAAGCCATTTCACTTACTCCAGAAATGTGGACACTAGAAAATAACCTACTGACGCCCACACTGAAGCTTAAGCGACAGGTCTTGAAGACCCGCTTTGCACGAACATTTGAAGAACTCTACAGTGCATTACCGGAATGAGAACTTTCCCGAGTCTGTCTCCACTTGAGCACAGGCCCTTTTCAGTGACATTGTTTGATGAGTGACCCGGCCTTTAAGTGGAAGCGAGGCTGAAGATGCTGTAGTTTCGATGCAATCCTCGCTGCTTTTCGCAGGTATAAGAGATCTAGTCAGCTTGAGAACAGAATGATTTACATAAACAAGGTCAGCACCAGCCTCGTTTCTAACCGAAGGCCAGGTCACTAAGAATACGTGCAATGGTCAGCACTGATTAGATAACACAGGATCTAGTTCACCCTATGTTATTTAATGCTAACCACATGCAATGTGGGTCAACTTCACTCACTGGAGCAACAGTAATGCTGGTTCATTGAAGAACATATACTTTTCTTTTTAATGAAAATATGCCCCGCAATTGACATGGCCACCTCTGTTTGGTTTGGTGAAGCTGCGATGGCGTCATCTGAGGGCGCGTTCGTTTGGGGCTCTTCTGTTTATTGCTATTTAACAATTATTCGCCGAAGGCGAAGTGAATATTGGTGATTATCATTCGATGGATTTTTCCCTCCTTTTCATTGGCCGAGAACTCACCACGTGACCTGCAAATAACTGCCTACAAATAAGTGTTTTGCTGCAAATAATATTCTGCTCATGCGTAATTGAAACTACGCTCTCGTGTGAAAATGGCGGATCGGTTCCCAGAGCAGGCAGAGAGTGATTTGACATATTTAGTTGATCAAAAGAACGGTGATCGAATGATAAAACAATTATTGAACTCGGTTGTTGCAAAATATCGTGATTTGTCAGTGTCTCGCAGATCAATTATTTGCCTCAGCCTTCGGCTTCGGCAAATAATTGATCTGCTCGCCACTGACAAATCACGATATTTTGCTCAACCTCGTCCAATAATTGTTAAATATTTACCGAGACGTAGTCGAGGTGTTATTCACCAATATTCACTGAGCTTGAGGCGAATAATTGTTTAAGTATAAATTTCAGCGGTGAATATCAAGGAAGTGCAAAACAATCTGCCAAAACACGATAAAAAGGCACGAAAAGTGCTCGCTTAGCTCAGCAGCGGTGCCTCCAAAATTTTGTATTAACCGGGTAGCGTGATTATTATAACACCGAATTCTTATATTCACCGCTGAAATTACACTCGGTTTAGAATCAAGAGAACGACTCTGGTAAGGTTTTCCAAAGGAGCTTGTAATCGGAATGGGCCCAAAACGAACAACATTAACGAATATTTCGAATATTCGATCCTTATGCGGAATAGTTTCCAAAAAAGCGCACACACACAAAAAAAATTCATATAACTTGAACAGAAACCCAGAAAAGAACACCGACGAAATATGCAGCCGGCGATAAGCGCGGGAAAACTGAAGTCACAGTCGTATTGATGTTTAATTAGATTGGTTGACTGAATGGGCTGTATCTGGTTATAACTACTATATTGAGTCTTTATTATACTCATATGGGAAACCATTTTTTTTGTAACGCAACCGACGCAATGCCAATGCGAGTTTCGTAGAGATTTACGGGTCCATTGCGTTGTAGTTGATTGTTTTGAAGTGTATTGTGCGCAAGGTACGGAAAATAACTTTTGCTTATCTCGTGTGTGAAAACAACATAAGTTTTATAGCCTTTCACACCGAAGTAATGTTACTCATAAGGTAGGACACTTGGAGAAAAAGGCTTAGGACGTACGTGTAAGCGAAGGTTGATGGTGTATCAAACGTGACTTGTTGGTGATGAATAGTCTAAACGAATCGATTGTATGAGTGTGGATATTCCCGAAACCGAAAACTGAACGTATCGATGATCTTTCGAGACTCTAAAGGGAATGATGATTGCTGTGTGACATGTAGAATAATCGAGAGTAGATGGAATACCATCCGGTGAAACGTGGTTTAATTTTAATGTCTTTTTCAAAACCGAGGGAGAACGGATGGGTTTAGGTGCACATTTTTGTAAGCGTCGGTTGATTGACTTTTGTTGGCAAATAAAACTTCTTAAAAAAATGATTCTTAAGTGAATATTTACCGTATAACTTAAAATAATCACAAGAGGCTACGGGCAGCCTTTACTCTAGCCGATTTCCGGTTGAAAGGTCGCTATCGTTTCCGGGTCACTTACAATTGAAAATCGGAATATTCAAAATCCTCTTTTTTTTTGCTAAATTATCCGCGCAAAGCCCAAGGCAACAGGCAATAAATACCCGTGAGTACGGTCAATAATGCATGCGAACTAAAATTGTAATAGAGTTTGCAGCGCATTGTACCCAGTTCTCTGCCCTGGTCCCCTGTTAATTAAAGCATCGTGGCAAATTTTCCTCTAGAAAATGTGAGATAAATTCGTGATACTGCGAAACCGACATCAAGATGTAAATACTGCACTAAACGTTAGTTCCTTATGGTTCCAAATTGGTCAGGTCCCTGTTACACTGTATGTCAGTCGTGACCAGTGCTCGACGATTCCTAACCGTACCCCGCGCACTGGAACGAGAAACGAGACCAAGGCAGAAAGTATTGAACGTTGAGGTAACTGACTCGGGCAACAACATACATGTTAGATTTCTATGAAGTCTCTAATTTGTTCAAACACTAAAGAAAAACTAAAAACCCGGTTTAAACCCCCGGAAAAAAGACGCGCTCCTCAAAACTGAATCGTGGCACGGTCTCGAGTTCATCCGTGCACACCGCCTGAGGCTCGGCACGTCGCTTAATACTCCTTCTGCCCGTTCTGTTTAGACGAATATACTGAGCCGAGCCCCAAAACCTAGTTACCGTAGGAAGATTTCAAAATTTCTATTCTTTGTATTACGGTTGTAAATCACCGTGGAAATTTTTTTATCAACCCCTCTTGATCGAACGCGGACGATTGCCCATAATCTTGGCAGATCGTGGCATAAAATTCGTCTGAGACCAATAATGCTCCTTAAACTAAAGGCTTTGTTTACCTTCAAAGATTATTAAAATGTAAATTTAGTATAGAGCGAATATGCGGTAGCGTAAATGCATACTTATTTCTGTTTTCTCTTGCATTTGCATACAGAGTTATTCTCTCGTGCAATATATTTTAAAGTTGGGTCCGAAGTCCTGCATTCTCCTATTGAAGCACTCGTCACAAGACAACTCGAACCAAAGCTAAAAAAAAGGTGCATCATGGGTTCATTTCCACTCGAGTTGCATGGCACTTTCATCTAACAGCTCAAACTGATTTGTATTCGATGGATCTCGTAGGGCATCTCTCGTGACAGGTCGGGAGCGCCCGTCCGCGAAGGAACTGAATGGAACGGCTTCTTTACAGCCTCAAAGGTGAGTGAAATTGCAATTCATATCCCGCAGTTCTTTTGCAAATTGAGGTCCAATTTGTATGTCCGATTACTTGACTAAAGAGGCAAGTTTCTAAAGAAAATTTTGTACTGTGTTGGTGTGTAGCGCAGCTGGCTAAAATATGGGATCAACAGGGTCGATATGGTGAATTGGGTACCTTAAAATAATCTAAAGAGATTCAAGAGCTGACATTGTTAACTTTTGCTAATCGCTTCGTGAAGGAATAAATTCCGTTTAAATCTCTCCTACGGAGGCCTATTTACCAATCAACTGTGTTGATGTCTAACTAAGTTCAGTGCATGGGAAGGCTTGTCTTAGATCAACGGATGGCTTTCGCTTCGTTATTTTAGTCTTGTCGGGAGTAAACATGCGTAATATCCGCGTTGATACGTGCCAGTGAACCCAGCGCATACTTTCAGAGTCTGTATTATTTAATTACATCTTACCCTCGTAAAGCTCGGATCTCTCAGTCTGCTATTTGGATTTGCAAACACTTTTAAGTTTTTTGAGTTTTACCACGGTTCTTTATTGACTTCGATTTCAGCTGTTAATATTCTTGCTCAGGCTCAAGTCATGTTTAATGGTCAATTGTAGAATGTACGATCTCTTAAGAGAACACTGAACAATACTCTTCTATTTTACTCGGTTTATCATGGAATTACAAGAAGTGTTGAAATCGTTTGATCAGCTCCTGTTAAATTTTATTGACTCAATTGAGTCAACGATCAGTGAGTGCACTTTGTGCATATTGCGAAATACCGTAGCTCTAAACACCTCGACCCCTCCCACGACAGATACAAGCCCCCTCCCAGCGGTTAAGGGAAATGATATACCGGTTACAAGTGAAACCTTGGTTTAACGAAGTGCCGAGGGATCTGTTGGTGCAATCGTTGTTAAAAGTAGAAGTCGGTTCTAATTTCGGCAGAGATTCTCACCACGCTGCAACGAAATTTTCCGAAAGTTTCGCAGTGTAACATGGTTCCTTCATTTTATGTCGCAACGCTTTGTAGCATCAGCCAATGGAAATGTTCCTTTGGCCCGATTGTGATCAGCAAGACCGAGCCGGACAATTTGCATTAAACCGTCGTTACCCAGAGTAACACCTGTCGAGTAACTCAAGTTGTCTCGAAAACGTGGGAACTTGTTGCAACAAAATTGCGAGACAATTTGGAGGGCAATTGCCTAGTGTAACTCCACCTTTCAGTAGAATCTCCGCTTTTGGAATCGCTGCATGATTATGCTGATCATTCCACCAACTTTGGGAAATTGTCGGATGCTTTCGGAAAGTGCTAGGCACCAAACGTCTCTCAAGTGGTTAAGTGTTTAACAAAAAAATTTTTCAGTTTCCCCTTTTACGGCGAACAGCAACTTGTTTGTGCTTAACTCTACTATGAACTGCAAGTTTCATGAAAGGGCCACAGTAACGTCACCAACAACATTTGGTAAGCCACGCGGCAAACGATCAAATGACAACCAACAATTTTTATGCAAAGGTTTTTCTTTCGTTGCCTTGAAAACCAGATGTCTTCCAGGTGCTTCTCGTTGATATGACAACTGATAAGCACGGAAAAAGCAGGTTGGGCGTCAAACATCGCCGTGACCTGTCACTCTGTTATCAGAGTTACGTTTCAGTTCCTAACGCGAGGAAATGCCTTTTCATACATCCATGTGTGAAAATCTCTCCTGAGCACAACATTCCATGCTACACAATATTTCATTAATTTTAACTTCGTCCTGGTACACACTAACTTGATTGACAAAATTAACTTTTTCGCAAGATTAACCATCATGTAGACAACAGTTTTTCTGAAACCTCAAAATCAGTGGACAAGGATGCTTCAGGATCGAAAGAAAATAATAGCATTATTATCTTCTGTATCAGGATTTTATCGATCAAAATTACAACATCTTAGGAAGAAGGGCCACACTCATTTTTAATCCACAGAAACACGAACGGGTGTTAACAGTAAATTTGATTCTAAAGGGAACGACTTTTGTAGTTTTTACTGCATTTTTTGGTCATGCCCAATTTTCGCCCGTGAGCGATATATCTATAAGCGGGCAAGCGGTACACCTTGAAAATATATACGGTCTCTTAGAACTGGCCACTACTCTTGGAAATTAATCAAAGTAATCGATAGCACGTAAAACTGAGCCATTAAGCTCAGCTCAGCGAATTTCTACTTCTCATGTTGTGGGATGCCGAACACTGAATCACTAATTACAGCTTTGAAAAAAAAGAAATTTCTGTCCATTGGTGGGAAAAGGGTAAGTTAATTTATGCGCCGAATACTATTAGCTTAATGGAGCAAGGTCAGGCCACGTTGACAATACACAACAGTCTTTTGTCTTCTCATACAACATTGCCCGGACATTTGCCTCACCAAAATTCCGCCTTTGAGTTTGTTGCATTGGTGGAACTGGGGTCGACGAACATTGCACAGAACCTCGCCTTTAACGAAGTGCCGAGGAAGCGGGGAATTTAGTTCTAAGTATCTGCGTTTCCTTGTATCAAGGTTCTTTACCGTACATTTACTGGCGGTAAGTTATAGATAAATAATTTTCGTTCGTTATCGAGAGGCTCATAACTGGATGAAATTAATTAAAATTTTCACAAGTACTTTTTGGTTTTCAAGCCGTTTTCAACGTTACCCCGGCTTTTGTTTGCTCCAAGTCCTTTCCTTGTTTATTTTGTTTTGTTGAGCCGTTATCGAAACGCAAAATTCAGTGCCTTATTCCTTCATTCATTTGGTTGAAAAAACGTTCCGACACTTTTTTTACGAGATTGCCTCTTGACTGGAATTCAATGTTATTCAAGGCAATGTTCTCGACTTGTGGCTTGCTAATTTTGAGGGTCTCCCAGTGGTTTTGGGGAACAAGGGAACATAGACCATTTCAGGGATCAAAAAGCTGAGAACAAGTTCGGAATAATAATAATAATTTCGGGAACAAGTGAACACAAGCAAACTTTTAAATGGGACAAGGGAACAAGTACCAACCCTGGGAGGCCCTCAGTTTTACTGAGAATAAAGTGTTGGGCTTCGTGCAAGCGAGCGCAACAACTTCCAGCAATGTTGGATAATGTTGGCAGTGGTGTGCAAACGGAGGCAACAATTCCCAATGTTACAATGATTTATGGTATGATGGGTAGTTAATTTGTCACTGTCTCCATGGAGACCACATGTCATGGCCGTGTGTTGCCTCCATATTGTTGGAAGGGCTGTGCAAACGGATCCAACAGTGTTGCGCTACGCTTCGGCCATCACGGAACAAAAGAAATGTTGGGAGTTGTTGCATCAAAAGTTTGACCGGTCTCGATCTTCGCACAACAGCGCGCAACAACGTGCAACAGAGGGTGCAAAGGGACGCAACATATAACACCCAACAATGTTGCGTCCGTTTGCACGGTTTCCCTTAGATTCAGCCGAAAACAATGTTATAATTAGATACCCAATTACAATGTGAACGCTTTTTCAGGAATCTCGTCGGCAGCAGTGGCAACGTTTACTGCGGTATCTGGTTCAGTCGTGATTCTCATCCTGGTACGTTATTGGCGGAGTCGCTCAAGGAAAGCGATGGTCGAACCACCTCCCAACCCACAATCTGTTGAGGTCGAGGTAAGCTGAAAATATTATCGCTGGTGGCTTTAAGCTAGTCTAGGCGGGGCAAGTCAAGAGCGATTACACAGATTACAGTAAGAGACAAAGAAACACTGAAAGGTTTTGCAAAAGTTACACCTAAATATTAAGTTAGCCGAGTACAATAAGCATATTAATGTGTTAAGAAACAGTGGAGAGAATTTGCATATATTAGAGTTCCATTCCCAAAAGAAGCTCTTTCTCTTCCAACATAAGGACCGTTCCTTTCTTTTGTCCACCAAGAGAGACAGAAACCCTGGTTGCAACTGGCTTCATGACCACCCAAATTAAAAAGAAAAAAAATATTGAAAGGGAGGGGTAGTAGAGTTGTGAAATTGTAGCTGCGAAAAACCCCTATGTGGTCATGTGACCAGCTGCAGCTCTCGATGACAAGGGAGAAAAAGTGTAAGTGGCTGGGTTCAAGATTGACAATCATATCCTTTCCCCAGGGTACTAATGGCGCCCGAAGATTTGCTCTGACATCTGAGATTGTCACTAGGCAGTACCCTGATGTCACTACAGTGTACGAATGTTTCCTGCGAGGAATGGCAGTTTCGGGTAAGTTCGTAAGAACCAGTTGAGCTGTAACTTTTTTGTTCGGAAGAGTTTCTGTCGGGGAGTACACGCATATCAGTCGCGGTCGCTTGTCTGACTTAAATACCCTGAGTCCCTGTTGACGTTCCAATATCGTTCGCCAACATTTGTTAAGTAGAGATGTAAGGTTCACCTTACACTCTCCTCCCTCCCCCACCCATCCCCGCTCCCCCCTTCGCCGTTCTTGAGTGTCAAGCATTTCTACAGTCTATTAGGGACATCAAAAACAGAGGTCGCTTTGGAAGAACGCGCACACACGAAAATTGCGAGAACGGATAGTAAATCTTTGTCAATGAGCGCGCAAGCGTTCTGGAAGTTATTTTAAGGGAGTCCTGAACCATTAACTTGCCCCGGTTTTTCATTTTTTAAACCAAGATGATGGTCCGTGCTTGGGAACGTGGGACAAAAACAGCAAGCAATACACATGGCTTACATATGGCCAGGTAAGACTAGAACCTCGTTCTCGTTATCTGGACATTTTCCTTCGCTTTAGCGAAGGGCCTGGGAAGGAGGTTGATAAGACCAAAACAGAACTACTATGCATGCGACGCTTGGGAGTCTTTGCATCGTTGTTGTTTACATTTTATTGTAAGTGTAGAATATAGCTTAATGTACCATACTAGGTACAGAGGCGGTTTTGTGGGGAGGTGCGACCGGGCGCCAAGCCAAGAAAACGGCTGCTAGACCTGTTACAATCACCTTCTCTCTTCTCTTCTGTTTGCCTCACTGTTTTGAAAGTCATTGTGGAGAAAATGACGCGCGCTACCCCCGCCTCCACCACAGGAAACCAACGCAGTAGCTACGCAAGCTAATTGTGCGTGCAAGCCCTGTCGCCTTTTTTCATTGCTCAATTGCTGTTTGTGTGTAAATCTCGAATGTTCTTCTCCTGAGGTCCACGAGCGGGCGACTCAAGTTGGCGCTGGCCTGGTGGCCCTCGGCTGTGTACCTTCGCAAAAGACTTTCATTGGTATTTACGGACCAAACTGTACAGAGGTAAAGTGAATTCACAAATTGAAAGCAACAGACAACAAAAATAAAAGAGCACTTACTGTGACTTAGGACGTAGGGGACATCCCGCAGCTTAAGAATCTGTCAGCAATGGCCAATCTATCCTGTCAGCCAGTTGACCAGTATCAGATTTCAATGCTTCTCTCACCATCGACATAGCACCACGGTTCAATTAGTCTAATTCACCCCTTGCCTTATCCATGCTGTCAGTTGTTGAAACTTTCCAATTGGAGTGACACGCTCACGATTAATTTTCTAGCCTGTGTCGACCTAATCTCTTGCAGTGGCCCGTTGGCTTACGTTTCTTGCAGTAAATTAGCACAATTGACTCGCAAGGGCGTCTTATTTTCTCTGTATACTGTTTAGTGGTCTTTAGCTGACCTGGCCTGCCAGATGTTCTCCATGGTCTCTGTTCCTTTGTATGATACTCATGGCCCTGAAGAATGCGTTTACGTCATCAATCACGGTGAGAAATTTTGAATGATCCATGGCTGTTTCAGATAAAACTGAGTCTCAGGCTGAATGTGTTTTTACCACCGTTAAACCAGTTTTAAGTTAGATTAAATGCGTTTACATATCGGTAAAAACGAGTTCAACCTGAGATTCGATTTTATCTGTAACACCTTGGCAACCCAGATGCTCCATTTAACTTACGAAATCAATTTCACGAAAGTTACTCGAAAGATCTCCGCCCTAGAATAAGCGCCGCTCTTACGAACAAAACCTCAAGGGGCGGTACTTCTCAAAATCACGTGGCACTGTCTTTATGACAGAGGGATGTAAGAAAGGCTTGAGAGATATTTACTCTCGTTCAGTTTATAACAGTATCTCCTTGGTCGACTGATGCGACTACTCTTGTGAAAACTCTTCTTGATTTTGTAAGACTCAAACTAACAATTAAAACTTTAAAGGCGGTACTTCAGAAAAATCTCAACTTCTAAGAAAATGGCGCGTGCCTTAAAATTCAAATATCGCGGGTGATCTCGCGCTCGCTCAACGTCTCCTTAGGGGACGGGCTATCAATTTCCAACAACTACCTTTCACTTTCTAAAATCCCTGTGATTCGAAGTTCCCCCGTCAGTTCAAATGACGTCTTTTCAGTAACCACCGCAGATAGGTTTTGAAATAAGTGTTGCTGTGGAGTGCGGACCAGCAAAGTTAACATGACAGTTATCAACATTCAGAGAGCTATGAGTTTAGACGTTTCTTTGTCCTGCAATTTACAGCTGAACTCTCTACCATCATTTGTAAAGACGACAAAGTCCCTCTGCTTCTAGAGCATGCTCACGCGTGCAAAGGACTAAGAACCCTGGTGAAGATTGGTTCCCAGGTCACGCTAGAGGAGGACACAAAGGCAAAAGACCTGGAGATCAACCTCATTTCATTAGAGGATTTGGAGGTATTGAATGGTGTCTTGTAGAACTTCAAACTTTTGACGTTGTCCACTTTTCTTGAGGTTCTTAGAAGTTGTTATAAGGCAGACTATAATTCATTTTCTGGAATTTGCAGGATTTGGGGAAAAATAATTTTGAGGGAAGAAAGGTAAATATGAGAAGCGAAATTTGTTGCATTTTCTTGTGTTCGGTTTGTAACTTCAGTTATCCGTCCCAGGCTTCTCGTCCGACTCTACTTCGTTGGGCTCGCCATAGTTAAGCTGTGTTGTAAACGAAATAAAACAAAACAAGGTGTCGACGCTGGCTTCCTACGAAATTTCAGTCTAGTAGCTACATTCCTATCGAAAATCTGTCAAATACGACCTCTGTGCCAACTTGGTAAAAGTCAGTTGCTTCAAGCGTAATTCATTTTAAAATTACACTGTATAAAACATTTCATCCGTCATGATCACCGTGCAGAGTCTAACCAGCCTGCTTTGAAAATGAGACGCTATCACATGCGTTCTTTAAAGAGTGTCTCGCAGGAAAAACAGATCTAAGAATAAATCCACTTGGGAAACAGTTGACTCAAGAACTTAATGGGGATGAAGGCTACGTGTCATCAACAACAACAATAATAACTTTATTTAAAGAGGGAGGCGCAATAACCCATTACAGTTTTCTAACTTACGGCCCTCAAAAAATAAATTTAAAAGATGATAAGCATATAAATATATATATATATATATACAAAAGAAGCAATATAAAGTCGAGTAAACTGTAAACACGTAACAGAATATAAATATATCGATGGAAAAGAGTAAAATAGGTTTAAAAGACCAAATACGAGTTATGGTTGGCACTCTGAAAAACAGTTACAATGGATAGAATAGCGAAATTCGAGCACAGTAGATCATCGATGCAAGTGCTCAGCAGAGGATAGGCGTGAGAGAAACAGATTTCGTAATTTAAACTTAGGAGAGGTGAGAAAAGATTTAGATGTTAGCAGAGAAGAAGAAGTAGAAAACTCTTTTAGGTCAGAACTAAGACCATTGAGAAGTTTGGTAGCACTATAGGCTAGTGTGCTTTTCCCCGCAGAGTTCCTATGTGGGAATGGCACCTTTAAGTCATATAAAGAGAGGCTTTGTAGATGACTCATATCACGGCTCCTGACTTTGTTTATTTGTTGTTGTTTTCTGCCGATGCAGCCGGCCAGTCCTGAGGACGTTTACACGGTCTGTTACACAAGCGGGACAACCGGTAAGATACATAGCAGCAACGCACTGAGCGAATTTGATTGATTAATTAATTACCCTAAAGGGAGTAGAGTAAAGTCATTGGGTGATTTCTGCATGACGTTCGTAAGACGACTTTTCCAAGTTGTACATTAGAACTAATTCATGTTTACTTCTCGACTTTAATTTAGCTCATTACAGCTAAATTTAGAATTAAGGGTGGTTTGTATAGGTTTAATTGAAAAATATACATATAAAATTCAGATAAAAATATACGCAATTTCAGACAGATCCTGTTGGGTTGTTCTGTTGCTTAAGGATCCTCGAAATTTCGCGAATCAGCAATTATCCATAAGGGAGTTATAACATGTTTTTTAACTTTTCTGTCACTTGCTCTTTATTACAGGGTTACCAAAAGGAGCGATAATAACACATGCGAATCTTGTCTCCAACGCAGCAGCGTTTCGCTCGACATATCGTCAGGTTGGTAAAAGCGTTAGGCACGTAAGGGTACTACTGAGAAAAACCGTTTTTGGTCGGCTTAGTTGATCAACTTTCTAAACCTAGTTGAAATGGTTGAAAACGATGGTAGCATCCGCTGATCTACTAACAGGCACCGAGCTTTTGTGCTTGGCGTCATTTCTCGCGAAAAGTCGAGGAGGTCTGAGAGTGACTATACCCAGTCGCAACCGCGATTCAACTAAAAATGGTCGAAAAAGTATTCTATTGGGAACTTATTCGAATCAACCCAAACCGGTTTTGGTTGAAACGGTTGATCCCAAATTCCCAACAGAATGCGACCTTAATCTTTCCTTGCTGGATGTCTCTACGAAAAGCAGTTTTAATAACCGCAAATCAAAAGTGCTCCAACTGCCCACTTTTAAGAGTGACTCCTGGGTTGAGACTTCAGTCTTAAGGTGGCTCTATATAGTATTGTACAAAGCTTTGGATATTACATACGCATAAATGATTTCTCCCTTGTCAAATGTTTGTCACATAGCACTCGGTTAAAAGGGCAATAATAGAAACCTACAGCCTTAGACTACGTATGGATGACTCTTTCAGAACCTAAATGTTGTTGCTATGGCAACTACTGACGGAAATGCTTGGCTTATTTTTTGAACATACCTGACTTCTAGAGGGTGTTTCTACGTTTCTACACGGTGAATTTTCTTTGTTTTGGGGGAAACAGAGTAAACATCCAAGGAGTTTCAACTGACAAAGCTACAAGAAAATCTGTACATAATTTTCGAAGGAATTCGCAATTTTCGTTTTTGACGCGTATTACATTAATGTGTGTATAAAATTTGATGATTTTTTTCCTAACAGCGAGAAAAAGAAAAATCCTATCCATGTGCCAATTTTAAAAAAAGTTCACCGTCTGGAACGCGCCCAATATGCGTTTCAAGATCTCTCAAAAATCTTTGTTTTTCCTGACGTCATCAAAACAGAAGTTCTTCAAGTTGAGGTACTGCGCTCGCGCCATTCGTACCCATGCTTCGCGCGCCAAAAAACTATATAGAGCCACCTTAAAGCTCAGTCTCAAAATTAGAATACGTTGACGCATGCGCAGATGCTTGAAAGTGAACTAGCGGGATAGAGTTGCTGAACCAATGAGATTCATTCAAAGGTATCGGTACAAGGAATCCTTGAATTCGTCGTTCTCTTGCCAAAAGAAGGTTTGGTAGGAAAGTACAGCTGAAAAGGTTAATTTTTATTCCATTTACACAGGCGGGATTTGAACTGACACCTGACGATGTTCACTTGTCATTCTTGCCTCTCGCTCACATGTACGAGCGAGCAAATCAGGTAAGATCAACGCATGTCCGCATGAGTCGAGTCTTAATATTTGCAAAGCTGAAAAAAAACGCTAACCCAATGGATCATTCGAGAATCGCTAGTTTCTGTAATTCTGAACAATACGGGAAATTGCTTGTTTGCAAATTTGAGGCAAGCCCGTTCGTTCATTCGTTTGTTTGTGCGTTCATTCACTTATTTAATACGTTGAATGACTTCTCATATTTCTTTTATTAGTTGCTCCTTTTTGTCAGTGGTGCAAAGATTGGTTTCTTCAGGGGTGATGTGAAACGGCTGCTTGAAGACTTACAAGAGCTCAAGTAAATCGAGCGTAAAAATAGCCCACTTCGATAAAATAGGAAATAGGAAATATCTACCCGCTAGTAATGCATGTCAACTCGCCTTCTCTTCATCCTTATACTTGGAGACTGGTTTGTCTCCGATTGGTTAGTTTCTTTGATACTTGGAACAACTCCAGTTAACAGTGGGACGTTCACCAACACGAGAAAGCAAATGTTTGGACGAATTATCACATCTCACTTATCCGTACGATGCGCGGCTTTTTACCTTTTCTTTTTTTCTTTTTTTTTTTCACGTGTACCCACGGCAAAAGACAGTTGGTGGGTCTCAGTGGTATTTGAAAAGCCCTTGATCGAAGTGGACGATAACACAGCCCTTTTGTCACCTTGCAATCTTATGAAAAGTGCGGCATGTTTGTATTGGGCTTTTCTAATAGAGCAGCTTTCAAATGAGTGTCGAAAGTTTGGTTTGGTTTAGGTTTTGTCTCTAATTGGATAAAAAAAAAACGAGGGCGAACTTTTCAACCAATCAGATGCAAAACTAAAACCAACTCTCGTTTTCCCGCGCTTGGCGTCGGCTGCCCTGACCTGCTTTGCGTTCTGATTGGCTAGTAAGATCAAGACCTGAATAACTTCATTTTGTGATTGGCTGAAGAGTGTCATGATTTCCTTCAGAGCGTGATCGTGTCTGTAATTACTTTGATTTTACAACAGTCAATGGAAAACCACTCTATTACCTGAGGGCCTCCCGTTGGGGGGGGGGGGTCCTTGTTCCCTTGTTCCCTTGTTCCCTTTAAAAGGTTTGTGTTCCCTTGTTCCCAAAATTAATTCCGAACTTGTTCCCAGCTTTTTCATCCCTAAAATGGTTAATGTTCCTTTGTTCCCTGAAATATTTTGCCTGTGTTCCCCTGTTGCCCAGTTCAAATTAGCCATGTTGCCTTGTTCCCCCAAACTCCTGGGAGACCCTCTTTCCTCGTTTTACCATTCATTGGTTCATCAGAGTTGTCTCTAAGCACTCAGTAATGCTACCCCTATGTTCGTTGTGATGACGTCATAACGCGCGTCCCCTTCCACCAACTGGATTCTGCCTCATCCCTGACAATCATGCTTTGTATTTTAAACCATTCTCTCTCTCTCTTTATAGACCGACGTCTTTCGCCGCAGTTCCTAGATTGCTGAACAGAATTTACGACAAGGTATGGAAACTTTTTATCGAGTGGAAGATAGCGCCGCAAAAGTGCGAAGAAATGTTACGAGTGTCAGTACAAATTACAAAATTGTGGTCGTTGTTTTGTTTTTCATGTAATCCACAGGTCACGGCTGGAGTTGCTGGAAGTAAACTTAAGTCATGGATTTTCCAGAAAGCACTAGAATCGAAGGAAAATGATTTGAAAAGGTGAATGGAGCTTAATAGCAAATGCGTTTTTGAGCGACGGACGGAAACCGGAAGTGAACTTTTTGCATTCTTGGGCTGTGGTCGTTGCCCACATTTCGAGCAAATCGCAC
>BLFK01001048.1:42562-54961 GCA_014634185.1 Astreopora myriophthalma | reverse complement strand
AACTTTCAAGCCCCTCCCTCTGCGCGGTATCTGATCTATCAATCCGTTTTGGAGCCACTTTTGCAACCAAGTTCATCATGATCAATAAATCAGGTATGCAAGTTCTCTCTTTCACATCCTTCTTTTAGATTTGCGTCAAGGGCCCCAACGTATTCAAAGGATATTTGAAGGATCCTGAAAAAACCGCTGCAACCATCGACGAGGATGGCTGGCTCCACACTGGAGATATTGGAGAATGGCTTCCGGTAACTAAAGATCGCCTTGACCAGTGGCCGAGAAATGAATGACTGAGCAATTATAGGTTACCCTTCTTTGTACACAATCGAGGAGAGCGCGGAGATCGCGACCAGAACATTGAGGCGCCCAAACTTCGATTCGCTTCCATACGAAAGGTGTGATCTAAGCAACACAAGATAACAAAAACCTCGGCAGCGCGAATGTCTGTCATTTGATCTGAGTACAGTTTCTTCGAAGGAACGCAAGCATACGATTAGCCTCTAAAGTACAATTAACGTCAGAGTCGTTCTTTTTCATTACAGAATGGAACCTTGCGGATAATTGATCGAAAGAAGAACATACTCAAACTATCTCAGGCAAGATTTTCTGTTCTCTCTTTCTCTTGTATAGCCTGCAGTTTAAATTATCGCCTTCCCATAAGCCCACCCTCACCCACCCACCTCTTTTTACATCACAAGGGGAGGGGAGGGGAGGGGAGGGTGAAAAGACGGCTAACAATCAGAGTATTTTCCAGAAGCTCGGAATGTGGCTTCATGCAATTGCTCTCATATACATTCCCCGATTAACAGCTTCACGAATTGTAATTAGGTCATTTAAAGTTCACGTCTGAAACAAATGTTTCTCTTTTCTTTCTTAAAACAGGGCGAATACATCGCTCCGGTAAAAATCGAGAATGTGTACTTGCGGAGTCCATTTGCTGCGCAAGTGTTTGTTTCGGGAAATAGTTTAAAGGTAGGACAGTTCACTTCGACAACTTCTGGGACCGGTTCGAGTTCTTTGTGCACAATGAAAGTTGCCTTATGTTCATCCGCGGCGGGTAATGGCGGGCAGGAGGTTCTAAAAATTGCAACAAAGTGCCTCATTCCTACGAGGGGTTAATCGGCTATTTTCGGCCAAAGTTAAAGATGTAAAATTCCATGAAAAGGAGATCTTTGCACTGCCTTTACGTTTATGGCCAAACCGTTGCCTCCAACGTTCTCAGAGATTCTTTCCTTGGTGTGCATTAAACTAGAGGCTTAATATAAGCGTTTGAGAAAAGTCCATTACAGAGCTATTAGACCTCGTTTTCATGGAATTTTACACTCTTGAAATTTGGTCATCTTTTTGCTCATTTCGGGCTAAATGATAAGGTTAACCCCTTAGCAAAATGACCGAAAATGGCCGATTTCACAGCCTTTGCGTTTATGGCCAGAACACTTCTTCTAACGCTCTCAGAGATGCCCATTTCGCCTTAAAATTTGAGAAAAGTCCATTTTATGTGTCGTTGGTTTAATAAGGGTTTTTGACACCGTAAATGTGGGTATAAAGGAAAGTTATAATCAACACCGAAAGTATCTGACAACGCAGCGAGGAATTGTACGAAACCTGTGAACAGAGACACGCTAAACAGCTGAAGCGAACCCGAAATTCGCTGATTTAGAAGAAAACGTAAGACTCGCTTCACTCAATTAACCACTGAAGTGCACATCTGGTAGAGAAGGAACTAAGATAAATATGACTTACGACTGATTTGTCTTTTTGGAACTTTCAAGAAATTATTGCTGTTGATCTTTTGCTGATTTTGGTCACTTAATTTAAGCTTATAGTTCTCTATTCGTGATTTTGGGAACGACGCCATATAGAAGAATCGCTGGTTTCGAGGCTTTCGGCACAGCAGTTGAGTTATTGGTTATTGTCAGTGGTTTTTTTGACTGTAAGAACTCATAGTTTTAGGGAGAGGAGTGCAACAAGGGAATTCCCTCAGTCTGTTCTTTGTTTTACACCTTGTGAATGCACTGCACAGTTCTCGCCATTCCTGAAACTGACTTCACTACACCGATCGAAAGACAACAACGCCCAAGTATACGCTTCCACAGTGTCCTGTTGATGGTTTGCATCTGACTTAAGGCAGCCATGTTGGTGAGCAGAACAATACAGCAAGAAGTCTTTTGGACTATATTACACAAAATTTGTGCGGCCATTTTCTATTGTTTTATACACCAACATGGCCGTCTCATCACGTGGTTGCAAACAGGTAATACACGAAGATCAATTCTCGTTCCAGTCTTTCATCGTGGCGATTGTTGTCCCGGACGCCGAAGTCCTTGAGGCCTGGGCCCAAAGTAAAGGACTCAATGGAGACATCAAAGAGCTTTGTCAAAATGAGGTAACACTGCATGAATATAATCTCAAAAATTAAAAACTACGATAAGATTTTACCCCTTAACCAGTCAGGAGAGATAGATAAGACCTATACGAACCTTACTCGTTATATCAGTCCTTTTTACAGTTGCGCGCTTCGCGACCTGGGGCCAGTTCCTCGAAGGATGATTAGGGCTAACTACTGCTTTAGTAGTATCAAGAGTATCAAGACTAATAGGTTGTCATGGTATTTAACGCTGGTTAGCGCTAACCACGCTTCGAGCAACTCAGCCCTTGCTAATGAGTTGAACCCGGGGCTGAAGTTGGCCTTAAGATGAACCATGTTGCTGTTATGTTCGTGAGGTTTGTATCCAAACAAGGTCAACTCCATCCTCGCTTTCACTCAAAGGCCAGCCTTACTGAGCACACAACTGTAAATTGTTCAGAGTACTTGATTTGATATGCAGCTCGCTACACCTCGTACAATACACGCTGAATGACTTATGCTTTCTTACAGACTGTGTATCAAGCCATATTTCAAGACATGTTGGCGAAGGGAAAAGAGGGAAAACTTAACTCCCTAGAACAGGTTTGATTAAATTATGTAGCTGTTATACTTTTTTTAGTCAGGACTTTCGAAGGCGATTGAAACCTCCTACCCCACGGATTTGCCTCCAAATGGTTTGTTTGTTTGTTTGTTTTTCTTACAGGTTAAGAAAATCTACCTCCATCCAGAGATGTTTAGCATTGAAAATGGCCTGCTCACACCTACGCTTAAGGCCAAGAGAATTCTCCTGCAACGCACGTTCGAAGAGGAAATTAAACACCTCTATGAGCAAGTGGAAGCGGAAATGAACCTTTCAGAAGCATAGTAAAACATGTAGACGAAGCGGAAATGTAAAAAAACTGCAGGTTTATAACCGTGTCTCGGCTAATGCGGGCAAAGGACTAGGAGTGAACGTCATGTCCCAAGAAAAATTCATGATACGCAGTAAGGAATCCTCGACCGCTGGTCCCAAGATCCCCGTCAGTTTTGGTGTTGGTTCTGACTCGCACGGGCTCAGAAATCCGGTTTCAGTTGATCTTGATATCCAGTACTTTCCATTTAACAAACTTATACGACCAATAATAATCGATGGGGTCCACTTTGTTACGTTGTGTGTTGAACTACTTCTTACTATGTTATAACCAGCTTCGCTTACGACTTATTTGAGTAATACCGCCCTTAAATGTTGCGTCGACATGTATCAGTGCGGCCATGCTGGTTCACCAACGCAACGAAGTGGCGGCCATCTTGGTGGGTCAAACCAGATGCGACGCACTTTTTCATTCAGACACTTTTTATCTCTTAACTTAACCAGTATGGCTGCTGCTAAAACGAGTGAATATGCGCCATATCAGTTGTTCTTAGTGACCTGACTCTTGACTGGAAGCGAGGTCGGTTTTCACCTTGTTTATGCAAATCATGTCGTTCTCAAGCTAAGTAGTTATCATGTAACTAAAAAGGAGCACAAGATTTACATCGAAACTACAGCAACTCAAGCCTTGCTTCCACATTAAGCCCAGGTCTCTAAGCATACAATGTGAAAAAGACCTTTCCTCAAGTCGAGAGAAATTTGTGAAAGTACTCATTCTGGTAATGTACTGTAGAGCTCTTCAAATGTTTGTGCAAAGAGGTTCTTCAAGACCGATCGCTTAAGCTTCATTGTGGGCGTCAACAGGTTATTTTCTATTGTCCACATTTCTGGAGTAAGTGAAATGGCTTTAACCTACGATAAAGAAACACAAAAGGAGTGTCAGCGTGCTAGTAGACTATTCGTGTTTTCCATTCCGTGGTAGTTCCAGTCCCCACGAGAGAATACGAAGTCTGTCGTTTATGAGAGAACTAAAGAAGCAATCTTACGTAAGAAGTAAAACGTACGTGGTTTCTGGAGGCCTCTTCGCTAAGCAGGCTATTCCTGTATTTTCTTGTAGACAATTATTTTCTTATAGCATGAAAAATAATTCAATTGAAAATTAGCACTCTTGCATCCTTGTACAAACGCTATTTCTTTCTTCTTTTTTTTTTTTGCGTAGCGAAATAATCAGTCAGTCAATCACCAATACCTGTTCAAATGATCTGAGCTGTTCTTTTTTGCCTGCAGTGACCATCTGATCAAATATTGCCTTTTTCACTCTCTACAAAGTAATTAAAAAAAATAGCACCTTAGATATCAAGCAATACACAAAACAGAAAAGCAACAAAGACAACGGACCACCATTTTTCTGATAAAGGGCATTTTCCCCTCAGAAAGAGTTTTCTAAAACAAAATACAAGGCTACGACTTCATGGTCTTATTTCCCGCCAAAGCAGACGTGCGCGGACGCTGAGTGGCAATAACCGCCAATCAGAACAGAGCTTACGGCCGTCAGTTTCCCGCCAACAATGAATTGCGAGGTGCACACATGATTTCCCGCCAAACAGAGCTTACGGCCGTCAGTTTCCCGCCAACAATGAATTACGTGGTGTACACATGATTTCCCGCCAAACATAGACAAGCGAGCGTCTATGTTTGGCGGGAAAAACCCCCGTCAAAAATGACGGATTCATTTTTCGCGGGGGTTCTCACTCAGAACCTGGTTTCAGTTGCTGTTAAGTGAACAAATTGGTTTAGTAGAGTTCTCATTGTCGCGGGTGCAGAAATCTGGTTTCACTCGATGCTATCTAATGCCGACTACGCTTCCCATCAAATGGTTGCTCCTTTAAACGCATACCTCATTGTTGCACCAGGACTTGATGTCTCCTTGTACGCCATTCTCGTCTGCCCAATCTTTCACGGCCTCTGGCTCCGGAACTACAACAGCTAGGAGGCTAGACTACAGAAAAAGGTACAAAATTATTAACGTAAAACTGTATGATATGGACTGGATGTCAGCTATTCCGCAACGGGAGTATCTCCCATTGGAACCAACCTTTTTGCTGTCTCCGTGTATAAAGACTTGATGAACCATGGGACACTGGGTATAAGTCACTTCTATCTTCTCTGGCGCAATGTACTCACCCTGTACAAATAACGCAATGATAAAACGGATATGGCGGACACCAGGGTTTCGCTATTTTGAGCACAAAACTGTCTTTAGTGTAATCGTTTCTTAGTACAGTTCACGAACAAAATCGGCTCCTCGTGACTTAGAGGAATATATCAAGTGCATTTTAGTAGGTAATATAAAAAAGTACAATGACCTTCTACTGAATTAGTCTTCGACTCAGGTAGCCATTTTTTTCTCTATACAAAATGGCAATCGGTCCGGTGTCTAAAAAAGGGCTGGTATGGAGGGACTGAACTAGAATAACGTCTTACGTGTGATAGTTTAAAGATGTTCTTTTTACGATCGATCAGCTTCAGTGTTCCATTCTGAAAAACAAAATATAAAAGACACATTAGAGTGGTTTGAAATGAATATCGAAAGTAATTACGCGATTGCAATTGTTACGCTTTGTGATTGGCTTAAAAATCTCACGCCAGTTTATCAACCAATGAGAAGGAAAACCAAAACCAATCGCGACTTGTACGCGCTATTTTTCCCGCGCTTTGAGCAAGTTAGAAGGAATTGCTACGAATTTTGACTGGCTCACTGCGCCGTTTGCACCTGCTGTGATTGGTCGGAGTAATTACTTTGGCATTGATTTTACGATACTCAATTGAAAACCCCTCTATTGTCCAACTATAGGCTTTCACTTTGCTGTCAACAAATTTAAAAGTCATAAATTGTCTCTAAACGTTCCAGTAACACATGTCGTGCACGCACCGGTAGCCATTCTCCAATGTCCCCTGAGTGCAGCCAGCCTTCCTCGTCAAGAGCTTCTCTTGTCTTCTTTTCCTCATAGAGGTATCCCTTGAACACATTCGGTCCGAAAAAGCAAATCTGACAGGTGACATATAAGCAACAAAACGACTCAGAAAAATATTGATCAGAAACGTGCGAAGGCCATGCTCTGCGACTCTCGAACCTTCTCTAAGAGCTTTGAAGCTCTCATTTACAAGAACTATTACGCTAAGCGATCACTCCCCAAGGAAGCTGCAGAACTGACAACAAAATAATCAAGACTTAAAAAAACTGATTTTCCGCGATAGCTGCTTCAGGTTTTCAACTTGGACAGAAAAATGGCTATCGTTTTCGTCCGAGGTACAAGCATCAATATTTAGGCAACAGACCACGCGTTTCTATGCATGGTTTGTGGGCTGAAAAACCACGCGGAATGTTGGAAGAACACGAGCAAGAATTCGTGGCTCGGATTCGATTCCGGAGCACGAAGTTTAATGAGGCTTGTGTTTGCCACTGGCTCTCGTCCCTGTACCGATTGAAAACAAGAGCTGGCATGATATGCTTCCAACATGGAGTGAATCAACGTAGGCATAACCAGCGGTGTATTATAGCATGCTGAGTGCATTTATAATGCATTCTCGCTTCTGTACACAGATCCTTATGAGGTCTTGCAAGCACAGGGTCTCTACAGCACTAAACACTTTCACAGCTCAATTATGACGCAGAGACAGTTCATTACGCAGAGTTCATTACGCAGAGACGTGCAACTGTACGACTACGTACCCCTTGTAATCACCCGGCGATTATTTCACTACTGCCAATTAGCACTACCAAAGAGAAGGATGTAAACAACACGTATTTAAGCCGGCGCCCGGTCTCATTTCGTACCTCGCCTTTGCCATCCTTGGCGTAATAATCCATTTCCGGTACATCCACCAGTTTGATCTTGTTGCAAGGCATAGGCGGACCCACGTGACCTAAGATAAAGACGAAAGGAGACAAGAAAGCACGTTAGACCAGTTTTGTTTTTATTTTTGTTTGTTTTTTTTGTTTTTTTAACATCGCGCAGAATGCCTGGACATCATTAAATATTCATGATCACATAGGCATTCTGCGCGATGATTTTCACTCCTTCAATCCTTCACTCGTAAATGCAGAATCAATGGAGACTAGCCCTTCCAGATCCCCAGGTAGGCGGAGGACCCTGCAGTCGACTCTCAACATGGAAAATAACTTTCTTGACGCCTCGGTTGTCTTTCCAAAACAGGGAGCTTTAGCAACGAAGAAGGCAACTGCAACGAGAACGTCACAAAACAACGGGTTTTACTGAGCAAAAACAATGGCTCTGCACGTGAGCTTTATATTTTGGAACAATTTTTTGAAGTTCTCTGAAAAACAGCAACGTCAAATGACCATCATCAGCGGCTTGGGGAAAACATCAGCACACGGCGATTAGTTTTTTTTCTTTTTTGTACTCTCTCCAAACTTGAACGCCTTTCATATCAGTTTCATTCTCAGTTGGATGGCAGACACAAATTTTATTTAATGAAAAGGCTGCAATAATCGCCAAGTGATTGCAATAACGCGAATTTCAATTTTCAAGTGACGTTGTCGTTGCCTTTGCCGTAGTCATACATTGCGGCTAAAGCTACATGTACCTAGTACTGTCCTCAGTCCGCTAACCATTGACCGCCCGCTACAGTAAAAACCCGCGTGTAAGAACCTACATTTTTGGAAGTCTGGCAAAATTGCGGTACTGAGTTATTGGCAATTTAGGCTAAGTAGGCTTTTAATTCTCCTCCGATGTGCTCCACATTATGGGGTTGTTATGCATACTTCCTATAAGTAACTAAAAGGCCAGCAGTCGCACTTCAAAGCCATTCAAATGCAAATCACTGGACAGTATATAACCCCAGGAGAGAATATGACAATCAGTTCTTCCTTTCGTGTTATAACAGGTGAGTGGGTCGGTTTTACATTATTTTGAGTTCGACATTTTTACACGTGTTCCTTCTTGCTTATTCTTTTTTCTCTTCTCAGAGCCGCAGAGAGTATCTTACAGCGGAGAAGGCACAGCAGAAGGACACACGGTCGCTATAATCTCGGCGAGTATGAATAAAGAACCGAGCATTCATATTGTCGACCAGGAGTCAAACAACTCTACAAGCAACGTTGGAGAACGGCATCGGTGGATGAGATTCAGTATGAAGATGTGGAATTTGATATTGATAGTCTCAAAAACCAACTGGGCATTCCCGATATCTTGGAGTCTTTGTCGACGTTAAAACAGAACGTTTCAGGTCAACAAGGAGCCCGCCTGTCAGTTCCAGAATCTCGAACTTCAGTTCGCTTACCCGACTCGGGTTTTGATCCTACGGCTAATGTTTTAGCGGAGGGAGGCCCTGCCCCTAAGAGCAACAATACTCAAACATTGATATCCAGCGAGACACTTTTACCCCCGATATTCGAGAAGACAGAAAGTTATGGTCCGAAGGTTGTTGACATTATAGCTCAACTTATTAATGATCCGTGCTCCAAAAAGCCTTGCAGTGTGCAACCACGTGCAACCAAGACTGGAGATCTCGGTCTGCAAGAAGTTCAAAAAAATATAATTAAATCAGCACTGCGCAAGTTGCTGTTGTTCGACAAGGTTGCTAGAGCACAAACAGAGAAAAAGGCAATACAGCCCATGGAAATTTTACCCTATGATGGCTGATGCTGTTACCCTGATAGGGCATGCATCACACTTGGCTTCTCTGAATAGGAGACTTTCTTAAACCAGATATTGCCTATGCACATCAGTTTGCTTGCAGTAAATCTAACCTGGTCACTACTTTTCTGTTTGGTGATGAAGTCAGTACCTAAACATATCAATGATATCGGTGAAGTCAATAAGATTTCACGAAAGACCCTGGCTAGGGTTAGTCCAACTAGACGTTTTACACGTGAATATAGGAACAACAGCAACTTTCAATTTGGACGGCGTGGAACGAGAGGTCCTTCTGTAGGATCAAGACGCTACGGCAGGCAGCAGTACCAGAATCGGAAGGGAAACAGTACTACAACTTCCAACAAGACCTTCAAGGTTCAAACGGACAAGGCCTGAATCAGGTACCGGAAGCCTACATGCAGGTAACCTGCAATATCATCTTAAAAACTGGCGCAAACTCACCAGTGACCCTTGGGTGCTGGAAACTACAATCATCATTCGGAATTTAATAGTCTGCCTAAGCAGACAGGGCCACCAAAACCCCATCCTTTCAGTGATTTTGAGAAACGGGTACTTGATGATGCGATTGTTATGCTGAAAAGCAAAGGTGCTATCAAGGAGGTTTCTTATTGTTCATCAGATGAGTTTCTTTCGAATATATTCCTAGTTCCCAAGAAAACCGGTGATGTGCGACCAGTTCAGCATCAGTTTAAAACCATTAAATCATTTTGTTCAGAATGGAAAACATCATGGCTTTGCATTGCATTGCCCCTGGGGCAATAGTTTCAATTGACCTTAAGGATTCAATTGACCTTAAGGATGCTTATTTTAGCATTCCCATTTTTAAACCACACCGCAAGTATTTGCGATTCAAATCGAGAGATCCGACATACGAGTTCACTTGTTTGCCATTTGGTTATAGTCTGGCTCCTAGGGTTTTCAAAGGTTTTGAAACCCCACTGTCTCTCATTTACGAGCAAATGGATATAGGGTAGTCATATTTTTAGATGAGACCCTACTCGTTGCCAGTTCTCTGCATGCATTTCGAAAATTTCATAACACATCAGATGCTCATAAAATAAAATCTAAAACATCACAATAAACACTTACAACTGCAGAACAACGTAAAAGAAATACAACAAAGCTAAAGAAGTGCATGGATGGGAAGAAAGGACAAGATTGAAACGGATTGCATTTAGTTAATCTTGAAAAAAATCGGGCCGACTTTTTTCAAGTTTCACATGACTCGCCTGGATAATGGTCATTTTTGCTCACAATCGTCTTGTTAGTTGTGAAATACTGATCATACAAGTATTAGGAGTTTAGTTTTAGCATTTTCTAGTCTAAGACTCGTGATTAACTAAAGATTTCTTCGAATCACTCCAAAATACGGTGACATTGCTCCTTTAAGTTCAAGACGTACCGTACGTTTGATCTCCGATCAGTTGCATTGTAGCTGCAATCGTTGCCTCCGTTTGCCCATAGCCTTCGAACACCTGAGAAAACAACGAGAAAGACGGCTACAAAGAAGTGCAGGACTAAACGTCAGTGTAATGCTCAATTAGAGGATGCATGCATTGTGTTGACCGCCGAATGGAAAACGTTGATCTGTCTTTTGCAAACTTACGCTTCATACGCAAAAGTACATCCTCTTACTCGCTCTTCCAAGGGTATCAAGACAATAACGGGTTATGGTCAGTAAATACAGATACCACGCAGCTGTTTACAACCTCTAATTTCATTGGATCTGGTTAGGACGCAGCTCTGTTGTTTTTAGGGTTAGGGTTCATTGTCTGTTGTTTCTTTGAATGCTTCTATTGCTTTCTGAGCCAATCGCGTGGGAGTTTTCAATTAAGTGTCGACGGTAATTACGCGATTGCTTTGGTTTTGGTTCTCTATGATTGGATCAAAAAACGCGCCAACTTCTCAACCAATCAGATGCAAAGCTAAAAACCAATTGCGACTTCGTCACTCGCGTTTTCCCGCGCTTGGCGTCGGCTGCATTTACTTGCTTTGCGTTCTGATTGGCTAGTAAAAACAAGTCGTGAATAACTTCGATCTGTGATTGGCTGAAGGCTGTGTTTCCTTCAGAACGTGGTTGACTATTTGGTTACTTTGGTTCTGGTTTAACAACACTCAATTGAAAACCGCTCTAAGACAGTTACTTCAAAGGTACTCAATACACCTTATTCCAAAATGGCCGCCATTTTAATATCCTTTTGTTTTTATTCAAATTAGCCCTTGTTGCCTCGTTCAAGGTAAATTATTCTTTTGAATTTTGAGCTTGAGAAAGAAGCATCGAGGGCTAATTTGAATAAAAACAAAAGGATCTTAAAATGGCAGCCATTTTGGAATAAGGTGTATTGTGCCTCACCAGGAGCTCACCTGACAACCAAGAGCACAACGCAGGAAAATCATGACATCATCTCTAAGAGGCGCAGTACCGGTGAGAACAAAACGGACTCTTCCGCCCAGTAAATCCTGCAAAGAGGTTTTAAATTTGCATTTAGAATGTAAGTAAACAACTGCCAGATTTCTTGGATGGATTCGATCTGATGAAGGGCTAAGACTCGAAAATTCTACTCTTAAATATTTTTCGGTGGCAAAGTTCCTTTAGCACTTCTTTCCCCTCACCACAGTTTCTTCAGCACTAGTTTCTCCAGAAACTCACTCTTTAATACTGAAATTTGTGAATTTTGTATTCGTGTCACTTCAGCACCACAAAAGCATTCAAGTATAAAGCATTTCAAGTATAAACGTCGAGGTTGTTTTCGAGCAGTTGTCAGTTAAGGGGCTACGGTTAAGTAGCCCCTTAACTTAACCACACTGCTCCATGCAGTGTTCAGTTACTTCGCTCAATGATTGGCGAAATCTCGCGCCATTTTTTACCCGGCACTCGAGGTTCGAGATCTTATTGGATCATTTGATTGTCCGAGTCTGCCGTAATTGGCCAGAGTAATAGGCCATTTCCAAGTCCACTTCAGCCTCTTTTTCAAACCGAGTCAAAGTGCGAAGTCGTTCTCGTGGAAATAATTTTCATTCATACGCAAAGTAAACTAATTACCATCACAAACCTGTCGCACTTAGACTTTGACCTGTAACTTGGTATAAGTATAGGTAATAGTATGACCTGTAGTGGTATTTGGCAATAATACCGCGAGTGATATTTCAAAATTGTCCAAAATACCACGAGCCGCGAAGCGGCGAGTGGTATTTGGAGAATTTTGAAATATCACGATCAATATCAAGTCATGCTATTATTTGTTTATAATGGAAATTCAGGTTGGAATGGAAGCCAAAAAAGTCCCTTTGTAAACGGGTATTCAAAAAATGATCAAATGACTAAAGTTCACCCTGACAAAAAAATAAAATAATAAAATAAAATAATTCAAACGGCAGTTCCAACCTGAATTTTTCTGAACACAAGATAGTCCCATATGCTGTCTCTCCTTACAACATTCCTGAGGAAAGGAAAAGAAAACAGAAGGAAATGAGATTTTCCAAAGATGTCGACAGAAAACGTT
>BLFK01001048.1:0-27500 GCA_014634185.1 Astreopora myriophthalma | reverse complement strand
CAAAAAACTAAATTGCTTTAAATTAGCTCAGATTTTGCACGCAGCCTTTAATTCAACTAGTAAACGTTACCGTGTTGTTTTTTCCCTTCTGTTTGTCCATTGGTTTCCCTCCTGCCATTCCTTTGGCATTCTTGCTCCCCTGATTTTCTTTGCGCAGAATCCTCCCTTCCCATTCGCCTTCATATGCCTGCCACAATGACTAAAGGTTTCCAAGGAAATGAACCCCCTGGGGCAAAAGTTTACAATTTTTTTTCCATGGCAAAAAGGGACCCAAGAAAGTGGAACGTTTCACAGATGTCTGTTAATTACATTAAAGTTGTAAATAATTAATTTTGTGATATCATGAGCTCATCGCCAAGGATACATTTAATTGCTTGTAAGAATGATAGAGCTCATATCACTTAATAACAAAAATACTGGCAACCAGACTTTTTGGTCATATTCAGTGGCTATTTTTTATATAACAAAAGCAGTGTTATTAATATATGTTTTTTAATTTCTTTCAGGATACCCCCGGTTTTATTGTAAATCGTTTGCTTGTTCCATACATATTGGAGGCCATCAGAATGCTAGAGAGAGGTAAAATGGAAAGTGAAAGTCAAATTAAATTTCTATGAACTCGATAGTTGTTTCCAGTCAATAGGTAAAAGAAGGGAAAATGTAAATTCCTCTGAACTTTGACTCTGTTCTTTTGTCCTATTGGCATAATTCGTCACTGATTTTGTTTTTCTAGTGGAAAAGTTTCTCAGTATTTGTTTCGGTAACTACAACCGTAAAATTTTAATGTTGGATTGTTCTGGCATGTATATAACTAGAATAACCTGTAAGAAACTCTTTCGAGCCTCCTCAAAACCGCTCTAACATCTTTATCACTCTTTTCGGTGCTCTGTCAAATTGCTGAAGAGTTGTTCCATGTATATATTTGTAGGAGATGCCTCAGCCAAGGATATTGACATCGCCATGAAGCTAGGAGCAGGTGAGAATGCGGAAGAAATTGTTTGCTTGACATCTTAGTCACCTTCGAGACAATCAGACATATTTGACGAATTTCCACAACGGAAAAAAAGTTCTGAGCATATCACATAAGGAAAGGAAAGGAAAGGAACTTTTATGTAAGTGTCTAGTCGTTCTAGCGCTGGAGCACTAATTGGGGACACTGTAAACTGAAATTAACAATTAACTCAAATCAAGTCAAATCAAATCAAGTCGAATCAAATATATATATCACATTTCTCGAAGAAATAGCATCAAACTTTGTAAACGGTTCACTTGCTGCTACCTTGATTCAAACTTTCACTCTAATAGGTTAACATAATGCGCATGCGCATTCGCAGAAATGTCCCACAACGAATACATACGCGGCCTTGTTCATAAGGCATCTGTTCCCCGAGTTGGTTAAAAGGGCTTTTGCCGTCATTGGCACGTGGGACTTTAGGGTCCTGCGCGGAATCGCCATCAAGAGATTTCGGAAGCATAATCTTTGGGAACCAGAGGCAGTTGGTAGCCGTTTTGCACCGACGCCCTTAAAAAATTGAAATATTGCGAACTTGTTTCCTTCGAATTAAGCCGCAATTACCTACCTTCAACGACGTCACGAGGCGTTTGCGTTTCAGTGGAAGACTGTTGGAAATGGTTGCAGTCTTTTTGCATAAGAATAGAGACGAATTCTCCGGTTATTTTTCCTGTTATTGACGGTCGATAAGCCATTTAGAAGAAAGGCAATCTTCGCATCCGAGAAGCAAGCCTAAAACGAAGTGTTTGTTTGTTTGCTTGTTTTTTCAATAAATGAGTGGCTAATAAAACGCGAACGATAAAGAAATTAAGCGAATAGTCAAACAACGACCCAATGGCTAGGTGCTAAAAAGTCCGTGGGAAAGTAAAACGACTGAAAAAAATAAGGGAAAACCGCGAAGAGACAAAAACCACGAAAGGAAAACAGTTACAACGAAAAAACGAGGGAGAGCCCCCTGGTGTGAGCGCAGCTAACCAAGAAACGCGGGAAGGGATGGAGAAAAACCACGGGCAGCCATAATACGGCGAGAAAGCGACGGATGAAACCGCAGGGATATTAAACGGCCAAACGGGATACAACCAGGGGCTTACAAGGGGCGCAATAGCTACAGACCTTGTTAATTTGCACAGTGAAACAAATCGTTTGAGAGTCCTACGCACCGTAAAGAAGCTTGCATCGCAGCGGTACTGATTCTTCGGTGACGGACATGGAAAAGTACAAAACAACATACAGTTTGGACCGAGAGTTCTTGTATGCGAGAACGAAAATTGCAAGGTTTGAGAGGGAAGAGAAGACAGCCTCGAGAAAACGCGAACTTCGACTGGGGATTGGTTTGTCAAGAAATCTTCGTCGACTAGAAGCTTCTTGTTTGAATTCTTTAGATCTAGCGAATCGTCTACATGCGGAACTTCGTCTTTCTGACGATAAGACGTTTAAATTAGAAGCCCAAGTGCTGGCGTTTTGGCAAAGAGTAACAGCTTGCGAGAGATGTCTTCGGAGCTTCGAAGGCAAAAAGGTTAATGTTTTGAAAATAGAGGAGAGAAATCCAGAAGTCGAAGTTGATCTTAAAAGCTCGCGGCAACAAACGCGACGTCATGACGAAGAAGGTACGGGATCGAGATTGACGTCTATAATCGAATCTGAAACGCGAAACAGAATTGTGCGAAGCGAGAAGGCACTCTTGCACGAAGAGCTCGAGAGAATTCGAGAGGATACTTTTACGCGCAGTAGTCAGATGGACAAGTTCATCAGGGTTGAATCGGCTGTGTTACCCACAAGTAAGAGATGCGAAGAGGGCAGCGAAGAAGCAAACCCTGATGTCCTCGATTGTACTGAACGTCGTCACGATATTTCAGACAGTGAAATTGAATTGTCCACTCAAGGAATGGAAACTAAGAAAAATAATGACGGCAATGGCTATTTCCGGGGATTGGAATCAAGAGAATTTGGACACACCAGGCATGAAAAGGCGACTCGGAATGAGAACTGTGTGTCTATAGGAATAGAAGAAAGTCGTGGCAACTTCGACTATAACATTGCGCATTGTAAATTTGAATATGGCTGTGGTGAATACGGCGAAGCGAGGAGAGAAGTTAGCAAGCGACCAACCTGCAAACAAAATCCTGACAGTTTAGATCTTGTAGACAAGGCTCAGTATGACGAAACGCGATCAGTTTTGTACGACATGACCAAAGTGAAGAATGATAGTGGAGAAGACGACCATTTGAGTGCTAACGTGAGCCTTACGGCATTTCCCACGTTTAACAGTTTTCGTGTGAGAGAAACCCGCGATAACGAGAAAAAAACGGGGTATGGAAAACAATTTTCGTCTGCATCGGGTGAAACGAAGGGAGGTCTCGAGGTAAGCGATCTAGAAAGAGCTAACACTCTTCAAGTGTCTGACGCGTCAAGAAGTCTGAACCAGAAACTAAGTCTCGAAGAAACGGTTCCGAAACGTGTTTTATTCATGGACCCGCGCAGTGAAAATTCTAAGGATGAAATAGGAAACTTGCAGAGGGTTATCGCAGATTTGGAAGCTGAGTCCGTCACCAGCCAAAGAGAAGAAACCTTGTTAGAAGTAGATCTGATGAAGTTGCGAGCCAAGATTTCCTTAATGGAAAGCTATGTAAACCGGTTGATAGAAGAAAAAAGCGAGTTATTGGCTGAATTAAGGAAAACGAAAGAAAACGCTGAAACAGACCGTCGAGTGACAGTTAAGGCCGGTCCAGCGCTTCCTTCACAGGCATCGAACAACGTTTCCACGGTCGTAAAGAAAGACGAAACTTCTCAGACTATTGGGGGTTCTCCGGAAGCTGTTAACGATATCTCCGGAGATGAAAGTCGCCGCAAGCTTCAGAAATTCGAGTCAGATTTAGCGGTCAAGTTTTCCAAGCACGAAACTGACAAATCTTTAGAAGAAGATCTTATTAAGTTACGAGAAAACTGGGTCTCCACTCTCGAAAGTTACTTGAATGAATTAATCCGGAATAGAATTGATTTATTAGCTGAAATAGGAGAAATTGAGGAGCATACTTGTGAAAGAGGTAACCAAGAGAATTCTGTGGGAAATTTGGCTGGGAATACCGAAGAATCGACTCGAAAAGACCGAGTTTATTCCGAACATTAAAAAATGAAATCCGCAAACTTTGGGAGCTCGCGACAGATTTGCAAGTGAAATATACCACCTGCAAAACTGAGCTTGTAAAGCAACAGGCACTTATTTCCACAGTTATTGCGCGCGAGGAAGCCACGACGCGCGTGGCGCGCGAGGCCACTCGCGAGCTTCTGCTCAAACTTCCGGAACCGAAAAGCGTGACGTGATGATAAGAACGCTCGTCGGCCGATAAAAGAAAGTTCGAGTGTTTTGCTTAAAAAAGCATTCCTAAGGATCAAGAAAACGTGACTCTTGTATTCAAGAATTAAAAGACGCTTTTCGCAGTGTATGTAAACATAGGACGCACAGAAAAAATTAGGGAAACGGCAGGTTTCCTAGAAAACGTATCAACAATTGTTGGAGGTCATTGTGCAAGAGCGCAGCGGACAAGCTACAATTTATTTGTAATTCCTTTGAATAAAAGACGCCCACTTTGGTTGACAAAAGAATGAAAATTAGCAGTGGTGATTATGCCTTAAGTTGGGTGTGATAATGAATCGGTTGGATCAGTCTTGCATAGCGCAGACAAATCAGATAAGCTCTTCTTCTAAATCTTTCTTCGAAGAAAGATAAAGACATCCCTGGGGAACAGGTTGAATTTTCAGACTCAAAGAATACAGAGCCAGCGGGGATTTGTCCGTAGCCTGAAACGCTCCAATAAGAAAGCTGAGAGCGGAGAGAGTAGGCGTAGATTTTTGCAGATATTGTCGGGGTTGTTGACAAGGAGAGAAGACGCTCAAGACCACAATGGCGAGTTCAGAATGCGTGGATCATATGGGAAGTGATTTGAATGGAGAAACTGCGAAATTCAGCCACAGTGAAGATAAAGAGAAGTCACAGAATTCGCAAGAGGCATTAGAAACCGCCGTCTCCTCGTCGGAGATCGAATCTGAGCAACAGAGCACGACTGTTGGTGTTGTGTCTGGAGGTAGCGAACAGATATCCATGGATGTGGTCTCGGAGAATGGCCGGGCTATTCCTGGACCTTCGCAAGAGGAAAATGGAAGCGATGATGCTACAACAAGCGAAGAGACTGGGCCAGGTGCTTTCTTGTCCTTCGAATCTCACGAAAACAGTAGCTCTTTTGTTGTTTCGTTAGACAAAGAAATAGCGACCGCCGACAGTGATGATTTCCACCCTGAATTGAACCACGGTGATACTGCTGCACAAGAGCGCGATGAGGACAGTTATGGTGCTAATTCAACCGGCGCAAGTCCTGTTGCAGATGGTAAATCGGCGTTGAAAAGACAGGATTCGTGGGAACGATTCTGCTTCGAGTTGATGGACGAGAGAGAGAAAACAGCGCGTTTACTTAAGAAGAAGGACGATGACGTGGTGCGGCTAAGAAAACTCGCCTTCGACACTGAGAAAGACAAAATGGGCTTGAAAAATCAGCTAGCTCAGGTGTTGACACGCATAGTTCTCGCTGAGAAAGAAACGGATGACGCCAAAGAAGAAAATGCGAGACTGAGAGCTGAGATAGTGAAGTTGACAAAGAGGATTGAAGAAGTGGAAGTGGAGAGTAAAGATTTGAAATGTCAACTGGAAGAAGCTCGTGGGGGCCACGGTTACCTGGGAGAAAACAAGACATTGGAAAATGAGGAAAGCGTCAAGTTACGCCGCGTGGACGAGCTCGAAGAAAACGTCGATCCTGAAATCCCAAGCGTTGTTGGAGAAGATGGAGATTCACAGCGAGATGAAACTAAGAAGGCCGAGACGGAAAGCACAGATGAAAATGGAGAGAGCGACGACGTCGTTAGGAGAAAAGAGCGAGCAGCAAAGCGTACGTCGCCGAATTTTTACCGCCATTCTTTTGCCGGCAGCCTGCCCCGACCCTTTCATAGTTACGAACTGCCGCGTCAGAGCTCCCGGGAACATCAGCGTGAGCGAGCGGACTCTCCTCATTCCGACGCGAGCAGCGACAGCGCAGATTCCGAACGCGGTTCCCACAGTCCATCTCCTAGTATTCTCTTGTTCCTGAAGGGACCAGATAAAACCACGATTCGCAAGTCTGGATTTAGCCCAGTGCAATTTAATTACCAGCCTTTGCCGGAGAGTATTATGACGCACAGACGCGAAAGTTGGGACGCGGTGCGCCATGGGTCTATGGTGAGGGAAAGGGGATGTGATTATAAGTCGCGTTCGTTCTCATCTGACAGTGGCTTTGGCGAAATTGACGGTGGTGCAAGGACCAACGAACCGGTGGAAAGTTTGTCGCGCGAGCCGCACGCGGATGACTTGAGCTCTGCGCAAGACAACGCTTGCTTCGATGGCAGAAATGAAAAACGCGCGGACGAAATTGAAACAGAGAAAGACGGGGTCACTCCGGAAGCTTCTTCGTTGCATCCAGAAAATACGCAGAATTTCAAAGATTTGATTTCAGAGCCTATCGTATCGACACGCGAGATCCACGCGAACGTTCTGCTGCAAGGGGGTGATGATCGCGATTTTTCGAATGATCGATCTCAAGAGCCGGAAGAGAAGAAAACAGAGAAGGTCTCCGATTTAGTTAACATTTGGAACAGTAGGACAACAGAAGTGTTTAATGTTTAGATAGAAAGGCTTCATTAACCTATTTTCCTCTCCGGGTCAAAATTTAAAACCAGAAAGGAACACTAAATTTGTTTTTGGAGAGTCAAAAATGAACCCCCTCGAACTGCGTAATTAAGACCCAAACAGAGACAACTCGTAAGTTGCCGACTAAGGCTAATTTTAATAACCACTTGTATGGGAATTTTACCGCATTTCCGAATTTGACGTCGGTTAAGTGTTTTGTGTAAAGATGCAGTTTATCATAAGTGCGGTGACGCGTGCAAAGCGCTGTTTTTATCCTGACAACGGCGGCTGTTTTGTTCATCCGCCCGAAAAATTCTGACCCTTCATGGGTCATCGACTGGGATATTGTTGCTGTTGAAAAGCTTTATAAAACTACGCACGTACAAGAATTGCGAATAAATCACCCACGTCAAATGTGGCAAACGTTCTCACGATTTTGTCAACACCTGCAAACTTGTTCAAGAACAAGGCCTGTTTTTGTAAACTGTTTTTCCAGAGCTACGTTCGGCGCACCTGATCTCCTTTACATATCGCTGAAAAATCGGTGTGAAAGAATTTTAGCTAATAATTAAGCATTTGATAAAAAATAGAAGGTTTTAATATATTGGAGCGCGTGTGTCTTGTTTCTAAGCGATGTTTGTTTTCGTTGTTTTGTTTTTTGTTTTTGCTCCATTACCGTTGACACTCTCGATATTTGTTGATTCGTGAAACCTTTGATGGACGAAGTTTGCTTGTGAAGAAACAGATAAAAGCATTTGCCCACACAATAGTTACCGTACTTCAGAACAAAGTGCTTTTTATCGAAGGTCATTGATGTTTTGAACAGGAATTTTAATTAATCGTTTCCGTGTTGCGCGAGAGGCTCTCGCGAGGACCGAGTGGGAAGCACTGACACTTCAAACAAGTCACCTTAAAGCATTTGACAAAATTATTTAAGCATCAAAATACGATTGGCTTTTTTTATACTTCAAATACTAATAGGAAGAGCGAGGGTAAACATTTGCTGGTATTTTCGTTTCAAAAGTCTTTGGCTATCACAACAGGGTCTCCGCAGTCCGTCATACTGTGGTGAAGGTTTATTCTCGGAATGCTGTTTACTTCATACATGTTAGATTATGTCATTCTGCCGTACTGTTTGGGTTTTTGTGAACAAAAATTGAGAATGTAGGCCTTGGTCGCGCAATTAGGATAAAGCCGGATTTAAACTAGCAAGCTGTGGACTGTACGTACACACAAGTTTTCCTTGACAATTGCCCTTGACGAGGGTTCCAAATTTTCCGTAAAGGCTCTGGCAATTCCTCGAATAGTGCCGGCACTTTGCACTAGTAAATATCGTTCTTTGTAAGTTCTTTGCTTGACAAGTCTCCTCGTTGAAACGGCGTTTTTCTCTACGCGAACGAATGAAAAACGCTCATTGGATGTTAGAGCCTGTGCATAATTACTTGAACCAGAGATCACATGGTCATTATGTCAGTTCCGTTTTCTTCCTCCGCACGAAAACACTGGAACCGGTCTTGGCGTCATTCCATGACCACATTCTTTCGTTTATCTGATACGAGGATTATTCTGTTTATTTTCGGCAAGGCTATCCTATGGGTCCGATGGAGCTCGCAGATTATGTGGGACTGGATACGACTAAGTTTATCATTGATGGTATGTGCGTTTGCCTTGCTTCTTGTGACTCCTTATTAGCGACCTTTAGATTGAAGTAAGAGTGCGACTGCGAGTACGAGTTTTTCGATCCGAGCATGCGCACTTCGAAAACATTTTTACCTCCAAACCTAATGCGCTTGCTCAGTACGGAAAATTCGTACTCGTGATCCAATCTAAACTCTAATGGGCCATTTCCGAGATGCTGTTTTCCTCTGGTTCAAAGCGAGTCTTGGTGCTCAACCATTCAAATGATAATGAGGTTGATTTGTATGAAAATACCCAACTCATTTCCATTTGAGTGGTTGTGCACCTAGACTCGCTTTCAACCAGAGGCAAACATCAATTCGGAAATGGGCTATTCAACTTCGGTGGTCCCGAATTCAACTTCGGTGGTTCCGAATTCAACTTCGGTGGTTCCGAATTCAACTTCGGTGATCCCGAATTCAACTTCGGTGGTCCCGAATTCAACTTCGGTGATCCCGAATTCAACTTCGGTAATCCCGAATTCAACTTCGGTGGTCCCGAATTCAACTTCGGTAATCCCGAATTCAACTTCGGTGGTTCCGAATGTAAATAGCCAACTGATGGCCTCCTTCCAGCTGGGTTTGTTAAGACGGGAGTAAACCCGAAAGCCGTTTTTCCGTAATTTAAAATGGGTTTAATGCAAATATCTCGTTTGCGTCTCGAGCAATGCCAAAACCCCCATGCTCAAAAGACGAATCGATGTTTTCCGGTGTTGTGTACATTTTTGGACAAGTTTTGGGTATGTTTGGGAGGAGGGAGTTTTTCTTAGGAGAGAAGGAAAAGTTTGAGAAATAAGAAATAGTGAAGATTTAATGTAGTTTAAATTTAGAATTTGAAGTTTAAAATGAGTATATGCACACCCAAACAGTCCCCCTACCAAGCTGGGGTAGGGGTCAACTGTCTGTTAGTGTTTGAAAACTAATTTATCTTCCGTTTATCCCTTCTCTAGACCTGTCGAAATTTCATTCAAATTCGGGTGTACCCCCGCCTGAACGTTGTTCTGATTATTTTAATTGTTACTTTCCATATACAGCCCAAGCTTGAAGCTTTATTTATCACCTCGTATAAATATTTTTACTTTACTTTTACTCTCTCCCTTTCGGCATTCTTTGGTACAGAGCACACTGTTCAAAAACAAAAATTTGAAACAGTTTTGTTTGGTTTTATTTATTTTATGTTATTTTATTTTATTTTATTTAATTGTTCAGGTTGGCATGAGAAGTACCCAGATGTAGAACTCTTCAAACCCAGCGAGATCTTAAACGACCTTGTAGCTCGTGAGAAGCTGGGGAGGAAGGCCGGCGAGGGTTTCTACAAATACAATTAGCGCAAAGGTTATGAGTAAACTCACTGCATTTTGTGCAAAACTGCGCTTCCTATGAGCACACTACTGCACGACACTCGAAACGCTTTACGTGGCTATTTGTGATTGGATAATCCCGATTCTTCTTGTGGTGGATTGCACAATGAGAATTTGAGAATTATATTCAAACACCTAACTAAAGCTCACTAAAGTGTCTGGTAGGATTTCATTGGAAGCTGAAAATTGGTTAGCTTTGACTTCGGAATTTGAAACCAGACCTCGTAATAACGTGAAGTTTGTTGAAATACACGTTCTCTAAAGGCAGCTTTTTTCTCGGTATTTTTTTAACGTCGTGTCCCAGTACATACGAACGGTAAGAGCCGAGATATCGTTCCCCCCTTCAGCTGTGGACTTTCTGAAATGAAACTTGGACTTATAAGGGAGATCCACGTGGGATTACGATCTTCTCAGTGTGAAGAACAGACGCAATACAATCGACTGAACGGTGCATCGCTCGGGCGCATTTCCTTCCGTACGTTTAAGATTACTGTTAAGCTTCAGGGCTGGGTCTTCCATTGCAGTGAGTTCTAGAAGGAGCACAAAACAAATAGAGGAGAGCGGAAGTGGAGCGGATGGGTAAAGGTCGAATTACATTTTCTTACAACTGTCGTGTGCGATTTCGTCTGCGCGCGCTACGCAAAATACCGCGCACAACTCTCGCTATTGAACACAGACTGTGCTTACGATTGTCGTAGAGTTTTAAGAGTCGTAAGCGAGTTCTAGGTTTGATTTACACGAAACAAATCATGTCGTAAGCTTGTCGCTTGCGACAAATTCCTGTAAATCGGCCCTAAGGGTTGATTTACACGGTACGACTTTGACTCATGCAATCATTCAATCCTGATCGCAGCTGACATTATTAAAGCTAGCAAATCTGCCAAGAACATTGGTGTTTGGCTTGATAATGTGCTTTCTATGGATGTACAAATAAATAACATCTGTAAAACTGCCTTTTTCCACCTTCGTGACATAGCTAAAATTAGAAAGTTCCTTTCACACCGTCAGTGTGAAATACTTACTCATGCTTTTATTTCGTCGAGGTTGGATTATTGTAACGTCCTTTTATCTGGCCTACAGCAATCACAAATTAATAGACTTAAAACCCATCTATTTAGGCAGTTGTAGGTTTTGCTTTTATTGATTTTTTACTAGTTTTTTTTTTCTAAATTTACTATTTAATTGATTTTATATTTAACTCACCATTATTGTAAAGCGCCGCTGGATCTTTGAGAAGCGTTGCGCTATATAAGCTATGTATTATTATTATTATTCATGCAACAGGCCTACGACACGAATTGTTTCGTGTAAATTAAACCTACAACTCGCTTACGACTGTCGTGTACGTCACAAAAAATGTCGTAGGATTTTAAAACATGTTTTAAAACTCTACGACAGTCGTAAGCACAGTCTGTGTTCAGTAGCGAGAGTTGTATGCGATATTTTGCGTGGCGCGAACAGTGCGCGCAGAAGAAATCGCACACGACAGTTGTATGCAAAAGTAGTACCGTGTAATTCGGCCCAAAGACCGTCCCAAACACTTCATAAAATCGTAACGTTCGAGGTAAAAGCATCACCTTAGTATCTCTTCAACTTTGCTTTAATTCTTGTGAACATTTTAACACATTTCTGTGATCTCGCTGACTCTCAAAGTACCCGCCTTACGCACACCCGATGCTAATCGTCTCAGGAACTTTTGCTTTAACGTTTATGTGGTTATACTCGACGGTTATATCTTCTTTCAGTAGCGGGTCCTCTCTTAGTGGGTGTACACTTTCCGTCTCATTCTTAGCACAATTATCACTCCTCTGAGAAATGGAACTCTCCTCGCCTTGACGTTGGGCCTCTAACGATTCTGATTCTAATTTTCTTTTCGCGTAGCACACCTCCTCAAAACTGGGAATGTTCAACGTCGTTTTGAAGCAGTATCGTTTAAGCTTGCACTGGCTGTTGGTTGCGGAATCAATCTCTTCCTTTTGAGAAAAGCGCTCTGAGATAGCCTTTGCTGAGGTGCTGGGATTAGTATTCGACAAGCGAAAACTGGAGCCCGGTCCGCCACTAACAACCGGCGTCCGACTGGATTCCCCTCCCAAACTGTTCGCCCACTTTTTGCTTAGCATTCCAAGAAATGCTGTTCTAAAGCGATGGTTCAGTACTGCATATATGATAGGGTTGTAAATTATGCCGGACTTAGCGAGCAGCAACATGACTTCTTGCGCCATGATTGATATGTCCATGCCGAACGCCACGCACAAAGAGACTATAACATGGGGAGACCAGCACAAAATAAACACCGATATCACGACCAATATCATTCGCGCTGTGCGCCAGTGAGGTAATTTCAACCCCCAGCTCCGCTTGAGATTTCTGGCTGTTCTCTTGTTTTGCCGATTTCGACGACTTTTTTGTCGAACGGAAGCTAAAATCGAACTATAGCAATAAACCATGACACCCAAAGGGACCGAAAATAGAAACACCGCCCTCGCTATGGAATAAGTCAGAGATTTGACGGTTCGCCTGTCGAAGTTTAAATAACAACCGGTGAAGTACGTTTCCTCGTAAAACCCAACCCAGCCGAATATCACTGGAAGGGTGAAGACAAGGGTGTAAAAGTATGTTAGTGCCACGCATAAAACAGCTCGCTTGATGGTAACTTTGGCGCCAAATGACGGCCTTGCGATGACCCAGAAGCGATCGAGCGAAATGACTGCCAGTGTATTCAACGAGATGGCGTTTAGGAAGTGATAGCCGAAGCCATATATCTCGCAGGCGACTTTGCCGAACAACCATCCATGTTTTATTGCAGACGGAAACGAAAATGCGAGATCCATAAAGGCAATTAGCAGATCACATGCAGCTAGGTGCACGATGAAGGTGTTAGTTGAAGTTCGCAGGTGCTTGAACTGACAGAAGGCTGTAATTACCCAAGAGTTTCCAAAAAAGCCAAGGATGCCGATTGTGCATATATATGCACTTATGACCGCGAAAGCTGCTTCCGCGTGCTTGGGACTGAAGCTTGCATTGTTTGTGTTGTAATCCGTCGTTAACTTAGTACTCAGATTCATGTTCCGGGTTCCACGGAGTTAGTCATACGCTTACTTTACTCGCTCTGAAGACGTTTATTATTTTTCCGTCGCATGTTATTCCTCCTAAAGGAAAAAGGAGACGAGATCGCCATTAAATAATCCAGGCAGAAAAATCACCTATTAAAACCCTGTTGGGTTTATCTGAGGCTTAATGTCAGCAAACCTTTAATATGCCTAGCAATCCACCGAAAAACGTGTCTTAGCAGTCTTCCTTTTTTTCTCTTAGGTTGTGCTGAGTCATAAGAATCAAGAAAAATCAAAAAATTTCGGAAAATTCAGGTTCTTCATTTATCTTTACGGAGACAAATTTACCCTGTTAATCCACTGTGTTGGTCGATACTACATTAAATTGCTTACCCCGGTTTCCTTCGAAATTAAACTCTCTTTAAGGTCATACAGGACCGCTAAAAACTGGCCAAGTAGTGACAGCAAAATATGTTTGGCAAGCACGAAATTAAATGAACTTGACAACGAAATATCATTGCAGTGGCCGGGCGATGCGAAATGTACAGCAAACCTGAAAAAGATGGATTACAACATTTAAAGATTAGTTAATTGCTGCACACGATTCTGCGCACATGTATCTTCGGCAAGGAAGTAATATAGTCCAGTTACCGAATATGAATATCAACTTGCTCTGCACCGTAAGCTGTAACGTTTGATTAGTTTTAGCCGCCGAAAACGCTGGGCCTTGAGGTGTTGCTGCATTAAGAGGCCCTCTACCTCTTGACGTATTCAACCAGTTGCCCGAAATTTGACGACGGCTTTTAGCATGGACTAAGTTAACTCGACAAAAAGGCAGAGGCGTTGCTCATCTTTTGGCAGTTTAAAGTACATATGTCAGAGTACATCACATTAGTCCTACACTTGTAATAGAACCAACCCGTTCAACTTAATGAAACAACCATCCCTGAGGCATGCCAAAAACCAACTTCCCTACAATAGCGCAAAAAGTTCACTGTTGTAAAACTAATATTTACTAGCCAAAAAAACCTAGAAATGGATCAGGAAGATAAATGTCTTGGAGTAGATGTGTCATTTGCTATTGCCAGTAATTGCGCTCTTCAATCAAAGCGGCAGTTTCCAAAAATCTTCTTGTGCTGGGAAGACAACACTGAGGTAAATCCTCCTCGAGCGAATGGCTACTTGTTTATCGAGGAAGCAGGATAAAGTTCAATCGAAATGCAAATTTTCTAATCACAATTTGTTCTTTTTTTTTTTTTCGTTTACGATAAATGTCACATGTATTTTAAATGACTTTTTCGGGACACATTTTCAAAGACCGCCGATTCTCTCATTCCGAATCCGATATAAACCTCCTATTGAATTGTTTCAGCTATCTTTTTCCCTTTTTACTTCCATCGAAAATTTAAGCCAACATAATTGTACTTTTTTTGAGATGTCTGCTTAAAGAGCAATAATTAAAGTTGTTGACACGCTAGACGAGAATTTTTAATCAAATTTCATCTCGAGATATTAAATCTCCATGCAAGTCGAATTTTCAAAGCTTTCCTCCTTTTCTTCCTTGTTTATATTTTCGTTATCGACGTAACTGCTAGACTTCCTCCTAAATTAAAAAAAAAACCGTGGCAAATGTGAATATGTTTGAATAAATTACTTTCGAAATGACGTCATAAACATGAGACCAGACCAGTTGTCCCCTTCATATGCCCTCTGGGCTACAAGCTGGGAACGAAGTTGTGACTTCACGGCTTTTCTCCGCTTACCTTTTTGAATGGGAAAATCGATTGTTGCAGTGGGAATGAAAGGTGGAAGGCATATCGTAAACATATAGGATACTTTGCCGACAGACTGTGGAATATTACCTGGAAAAGATGACGCGTCATCTGTTAGAACTACGGAAGAAAGCTGCGAACGAAACAGCTTTGATCCGGCTTTCAAGGATTTACTTAGACTTGCTATTGTTTCCCAAAAATGCGGTCGTTTATCGGTCAAGTGAAAATGAAATTTGTCATCAGTATGGGGGTTTAAATAACAAGGGCACAATTGAGCCTGTTGAGAGTACCTAAGCTTGGTTTTCACTGGCGACACAAGCATAAGCGCAAGCATAAGCGCAAGCATAGGCGCAAGCATAGGCGCAACCTAGGCGCAAGCATAGGCGCAACATAGGCGCAAGCATAAGCGCAAGGATCAAAATTTTTCCTTGTGCTTGCGCTTTTCTTGTGCTTGTCCTTGGTTTTTACTTGACACGAATGTGATAATTATGTTTGCGCTTTTGCTTGCATCGCTAGTGAAAACCGGGTTTAAGAGACTTCTTTGTAGGCCTCCAATGAACGACAGCAACAATTGAAGTAACAATTGTATGCCTAACATAGTAAATAACTTATTTTCATATATATTTCGGTTATTTGGTCAAATCGCGACCAAATATGCAAATACGACTGTAATAAGGCTTTCGACTTCCGACAATCCATTGCAAAAGCTAGGCATCGTTGGCTGCTCGAAATTTGGCCAAGATTTGGCGAATATTCAAAATACGAGAGAACTGAGATCTGTTACTGTGTCCACGCAGTATTGTGCACAGCCTTTCAATTGCCATTTAGCCCATTTCGTGCCTTGCCGGGTTAATGACCTGTTTTCTTTATAATACCGTATTCACTTCACTTAAGCATCTGCGTCCAGAAACTGATTGGCGGATCTCAGATACTCGATCGATAATGGAGGAGAAATTTACGGAAGAAAACTTGACGGAAAGAACCGCTGTTGATGATATTAAAACCTTACATAGAGTAACTTTCGATAAAATGATCAAGTGCTCTTTACAGACATGACAAAAAAATGTTTAAGAAGTCCCAAACTGATTTGCAATGAGATTGCTAAAATTCACATGAGGAATATAAAACATGATATTACATTAATTGAAAGCTAACTTAAAGTAATATGTCTACACAAAAGGACTAATCATTCCTTCAAAACGAAATGAACCAGCGTCGATGGTGAAGAGATGTTTCGGAAGTTGATCGGAGAAAAGTATTTTACTTTGAGTAGAAATAATAAGAAATTATAAATATGTTCGAATGGGTTAGAAAAAGCATCTATGTGCCCCACGACAACGGCAGTGACGGAGAAATGTCGGCCCCTTAATCATATGCGACAGATCCCATGTTTACTCGCAGCTCAGTTTCGGTCTACTTGGACTATTAAAGATTTCAAGCAATATATATTTGAGAATATACCCGCCGTGTCTTCTACATAGTGAAAAGTGACAGGCATTATTTTGATAAGCGAGGGGACCTAGTGCTGAGATTAATTCCTGAATTTTAGTTTAAAGTACAACATTTCACATGGAGCAACACGTGACACCAGGATGGCCGAGTGGTTAAGGCGTTGGACTTAAGATCCAATGGACGTATTGTCCGCGTGGGTTCAAACCCCACTCCTGGTAGATCTTTTTAAATTTCTTTTTTTCCCCTTCCATCAAGATAAGTCATCTTTTACACTTTATGTTGTCAGTATTTAACGTGTATAGTGTCTCGTTCACTGTATTTTCTAAGTGCTTCCACCATTTCACGTTTCGTCATTATGACTCGATCGAGTAAGGTATTTATACAAACCTTAACAAATATTACTTTTGGCTGAAGCCTCGTACACTACTCGGAAACCCCTTCTGCGTGTGTATAATTTTACAACTTTCAAATAAAGAAGACAGATTCGCTATCTCTGATTCTTTCCTGCCTCGTTTTGACGCTGAGGTTTCGCTTTTATCCGCGTTCTACGCAAATGTTGTGACACCGATAAATTTTCAATATTTCGTCAGGCTTTAGGAAAGAAGTCTCAGCCTTAAGGTGAACCAGACTCGTTATATCATAAATTTACTGCCTTATAGATCCACCAGAACTCAGCGCCTTTACCTTCTCGGTTAAACCTTGCCCGACAAGCGAATGTTTAGTATACCTCTGTAAACATGTCGGCGAGATTGGAGCATTAGGTTTTAAAATCCTCCAAGGCGGTAAACCTGTTACTGACCAAAACACGGTCGACCAGGGCAGCAAAGCACTCTTATTTAACGTGGCGCATTCATCTGTAACTTCCTTATACTCTATACTCATAGGGCGTCGGTGCGAAGCGGCTACCAACTGCCTCAGAATTCCAAAGATTATGCCTCCGAAATCTCTTGATGGCGATTCCGCGCAAGACCATTCAATCTCACGTGCCAGTGATGGCAAAGGCCCTTTTGTCTTTAAGTAGGACACTTCAGAATCTAAAAGAAAGATGAGTTTGTCTGCATTGTGGGACAAAATTCGTAAAGCGCATGCGCGATAAACGTAACTAATTGTTGGCTTAAATTTCGGCTGCAATGGAGTTAGTGAAACAACAACAAAAACTGAATTAATTACGGAGTCTCCCGAGTTGCTGTTTGCCTCTGGTTGAAACCGAGTCTTAAGCTTGCGGTGCTGAACCATTCAAATGATATTGAGTTTGATTTGCATGAAAATACATAATCCATTGCCATTTGAATGGCTGTGCTCCAGGACGACTCGCTTTGAAACCGAATTTGCAAATAGGCTATTCTACTGTGCTTTCCAAGTTAAGACGCATTCTTTTCAAACTATTCCAGAATACTCGGCACTGGACAAAGACTTACATTCCGATCACGTGAAAACCGACAAGGGGAGGACCATTTAACTTTTGATTGAAGGGGTCGGGGCTGGGTGATTTTGAAAAAAAAAATATATATATATATATATATTTATTTAAGAAATAGAAAACATTTTCCGTGTTTCTATCGAGTTATAGAAACACGATTGGAGGTTTGGGAGAACGAGAAATGCTGTGGGAACACGAGCCGCAGGCGAGTGTTTCCACAGCTTTTTCGAGTTCTCCCAAACTTTCATAAGTCCTTGTAGTAATGGAATGGTTTGAAACTAACTATACCAAATCACCCACCCCTCCCCTCAAAACAAACCGCCCCTATTTTGTCGATCATCATGCCTGTTAATTTACGCGTCAGTAGACTGATTAGGCTAATACGTACTTCTCAGTATTAAATGCCGCAATTTAGTTTCAATTAGCTTCAATCTTAGAACATCCTGAACCCGTATTTATATAATCATCACCGAGATCTTTTTATGACTCCACACAAAAAAAAGTTACATGGCCCAAAGACATGGCTCCAGCTCTATGCCGCCCTTCAAATTCTAGGAATTCCACAAGTTTGTTTTGTTCAATTTTCAAGATCCACACAAAAAAGACAATGGATATTCGATTTTGATTTTGACTCAACATCAATACTGCTTAAAAAAAACGAATCATACGTAAAACCATGTTGATCATTAATACACAAAATTGATTGCAGCGTCTTCCTGTTTTGAGATGATCAAAGATTATCGGTTGTTTATATGAAAGGACTATTTTACTTCATGCATAAAATCACGAACGTAAAGAATTATAATTTTCTCCTTTATACTTCGGTGATGTTTGTTTTTCACGAGACCAAAACCTGACTTTTTGGTGAAATTACGGTAACTGGTTGCTTCGGTCAAAAAAAGAGTTATATTGTGAGGGTCCAAATTAACCCCTATTCGTTGTCGTCCGGAGTACTTATTTTTCTGCGGTTAAGGTTTGAGTGCTATCCGTGTCGATGACCAAAATACTACGTATTCCTGCCGCTCTCTAAAGCCATAATAGCTCATTGAAAGTCTCATCTGTCCGGTCTTAAAAAACTTGGACGGATAGAGCCCCTTGAAAAAGTTCTATTTAAATATTTGGTTCTCTTTCATTGCTTGTTGAACATATCTTCCACTTGAGATAAGATAAGAATATGATTATGCAGTATTTTCTTTTATTTTCAACAGAAACACTGTCAAACCCTATCAAACTTGAGATGTTTACGATATTGGGATATTGGGAAATTTTGGGATGGCCGCTTGGGTTCACGTAGTGAAGTAGAAATGTAACACAAAACTTATGCTCATTCCTTAAGATCGATGCTTGTTGTTATTTACATATTTATTACTGAATACTCTAGTGAGGTCAAACGCTTTTCAAGCCGTTTTCGAAAAAGAGTTTGCCTCATGACCTAATATCTTATGCGATGGACATTGCCCGGGTAACAAGTTATCAACCGACAAAAGAAGCCGGTAAATACATCACCAGTTAGTCAACAACAACACGTAACAACAGAACAACTTCACAGTGGGGTGAAGTTTACAAAGACTTTAGACGAGACTTGGAAAAGTCAACTGTGCTTTGTCATGATAATCTGTTCAATTGGGATGTTTAAACACGTTAATGCCATTGGTCAATAGACGGGGTCATTAGAACTAGCATTCTCCAGCTCCGACGTACGTTTTGTCGTGGGTGCCACGGAAGGTTGGTTTTCGGTGTGAAATTTATGTTTAGATCTCATGTTTAACAACTTTTGTGACCTCTACAAACAGCCGACGATCGCGAAAAGAAGGCGGTTGAATCTTTGGAGTTGGATTCTAAATGAAGAGTGACAAAGCCGTTTTCAAGACGCCGGGTAAATCACAATAATCCGTGTGAAATATGAGTATCAACGGTGAAACGCATGTGAACGGTTCATTTTATGACCGCGCGAGGTTAGGTTCTGTTGTTTATCTTTGTATGGTTGGAACTTGCGGGATCATTGCAAATTGTCTGGTAATATTTGTCTTCTGGAAATACCCGAAGCTGAGAACAGCCGCTAATTTATTTATCCTGAACCTGGCGTTGTGTGATTTGATGCTCTCGGTTCTCGACAACACGTTCTCTATCGCGTCGACTTTACACGGCAAATGGCTCTTTGGACGCGAAGGTTGCGTTTCTTACGGTTTTTTTCACTACTTCTTTATATGCTGTACTGTTTCAACGCTTGCTGCGATTTCCGTGGACCGATTTTTCTTCATAACCCGCCCGAGCCAGACTCGGGCGGCCCAGATGATAACACGCCGAAAAGCGATTGGGATACTTGTGATAATCTACTTGTACACTTTGCTGTTTACTTTTCCACCTTGCGTCGGGTGGAACCAATTCGTGGTAGAAGAGTCGTTCTACAGTGGCTGTTACATCAACTATGGCGATCAGAAAACTTCCTCGATAGTTTACTCCATTTTTGCGCCGTTGTTTCTATTTTTGGTCCCGTTGACGATAATGATCTATTGCTACGCGAGGATTTTTGTCGCCGTCCGTCGAAGCTCGCAGCGCACGATCACCCGATCGCTAGGATCTTTGAAGCGGTACCCACTTCACAAAAGGACCCACATACAGACGGCTAAAATGATTGTCGCTGTGATTTTTTTCTCGATGATTGTTTGGGTTCCCTATGTAGTGGTTTCCTTTGTAAAGGCCGCTAATGGCAAAGTAAACCCTTTCGTGTCACACGTCACCCTTCTCGTTGCTAAGTCTTGCGTGATTTACAATGTGTTAATCTACGCGATTTTGAACCGCAAATTGAAAGCTGCTATTTTGGACGCAATTTGTTGTGGGAGACATAGCTTTTCACTGGCTGGAAGCCCGGGTTCTGGAAACAGTCTCAAAAGGAATAGAATCAGTCGAATTTTGAGCGAAACTGAGGTTCCATCCCACATTGCCGAAGCGCAGAAAAACCGCGTCAGTACTTTATCAATCCAACAGGCAAGCGAAAATCAACATGATCAATACACGGACGGTAGTTCTCCTTCGCACTCTCCAAAACTTAAGAACGGTGTTTTAAAAAGTGTGGAATTCGAGGACGGACAAAAAAGCTACAAAGTCGAGCTAAATACAAGCAAAGAGAACATTGGCGTCGTGGTAGAGGAGGAGGAGTGTTCTGTCGAGGAGAAAACCTATCGTGTCATTGACACACGCGTAGATGTGACGACGAGACCACCGAGTGCGAGGTCAAGTGCCGTTGCGACTAACGGATTACTTGTCAGATCAGAGGATATACGAGCCGCGAACATTATTATTCCACCCCAGGACGATGGCGGAAAGCCTCGTGATTTGAATTCAGAAGCAGAAAGTCGCGCAAGTAGTTTGTCTCGCAACAGCTACCTTGCCGTGGGGTACAAGGCTGACACACCACTTTGCGATTCAGCCGGCTCAAGCCTAGAGTTTAACCGCGTTCATCACCTCTATTCCTCGAAATCCTCGAAAAATTCGCGTTTGCAAAACCTATCGTCGCCGTCGCAATTGTACCAGAAAGGAGCACGTCCGACAAGTGCGCAAAGAGTGACTCGACGAATCTCAACCGACTCGCGCAATCCACGCGCGAGCGGGGACAGCACAGATCAAGATATCGACTTATCAAGGAGGAACTCGCGCGATTATTCTCGTGATAGCTCGTTTTCCCAGCGATCAGCGACCACGCAAAGGCCGAAAAGGCCTCGAGCGGGGGACAAGACGAATTCAAAGCACGTGCCTGGACGAAGAAGTCACAGCTACGTGAATTACGGCAGGAAAGGCAGCGCCGCTGATCCGCTCCGCACTTCGGCTAAAGAATTGTTAGAAATACAAAATTACTGGAAGCGCATGAGTTTGTGTTTAGATGACGTTGATGTCGATGATGTTACACGAGAGATAGAGATGGTCTAATTTTCATGGTTCGTTTGTTGGCATGCGTTTTCTTTTATCAGCGAGTACACGTTTGAAGCCAGTAAGTGGGACTGATCCCACATTATATGTTAAGGTACATTAGAGCGATTTCCATGGTTGCAAATGCACTCCTTTGTGCAAAAAATACGTGGCATAAAAAAAATGAGCTTTCAATCGCTGTCAGTCATGTTAAGCCATTTGACAGGATAAATTAGATGAACGTGCCTGTCTTTATTTTAGCGCTCGAAATGTCGTTCCAAAAGAAGCCTCGTCTTCTCCTGTGTTGGCGTTCAAACCCAGTGGTAATAATAATAATATTAATAATAATAATAATTATTATTATTATTATTATTATTATATTAAAATAATAATAGCAGCAGCACTGGTAGTAATAATAGTGATAATAATTTAACAATATTAATAATAGTGGTAATTAATAATAATGACTTTATTTACCTTAGAAAAGTATACATAATTTACAGGAATAATAATAATAATTTAAAAATAATAATAATGAATAAAATTTCAAAATATATCTAATATAATACAAATATTTACAAATGCATTAAAATTTATCCGATCATAATTTGTTTTCCTTATATACTCTCATTTACGAAATGACAAAAATTGCTAATCTAAAAAACTAATAACTAATACTAATTATTGTTATTATTATTACTACTGTTATAATTATTATTATTATTACTATTTGATAGGAAAAACCCAGTGGTGGAGATGGACGCTCGCAGTTATGGGCTCCTGGTGTCGTAAAATCAAAACCAAATTAGTTACTAAACCAATCACGTTCTGAAGAAAATACGCTCTTCAACCAACCACAACTCGATGTAATTCACGACTTGGTTTTACCAACCAATCAGAATGCAAACCTGCTAAATGTAGCCTGCGCCAAGCGCGGGAAAACTAGAGCGACCAAGGAATCCGATTGGTTTGAAAGTTTTTTTTTTCTTTTTAACCAATAAGGTACTTCAGTTTGACACTCAATTGAAAACAGTGGTACATTGGGTACGCTCATAAACTGATTTGACTGGGCTTAGGAGCATTAGGTAGCACCAGGAGCCCGCCATCCGATATGGTCCGGGCCAAAGGCACAGGAGTAGACGCGGTTATTTTTAGTCTTTGAAATTCCCACTAAAAGTGGTTGCTATGGTTGTATACGCTCTCCACTGTGCGAAAAAAATACATGGCATAGACAATGAGCTGTCGATTGCTGTCATGCTAAACCATTTTGATTGGATGAACGTGCCTGGCTATGCCTATGCTTTTTGGCGCGCATAATGTCGTTCCAAAAATGACTACTACCCCGGTATCGTGGCATAGGAAGCAAGTGGTGAGGATAGGAGCACCTACTTACTGCCTCCTGGTAGCATGTATGCATGAACAGCTTGAGTAACCCGGAATGATCAAATCTTTTGACATTTACGCAAACCGTACACACTGTCTGATATTGGTAAGTACATTTGCCTTCTCGTTCACGTCTTTGGTGTAAACGAGGCATATAGCACCCTTGTGTTTTAAACACACCAAACTGTTTGGATGCGAAAAATAGTATTTATTAGATTGCGATATTTATAAAATGGTATTTTACTATTGTCAAATATCACAGTGTTGAGAATTTTTTATTGGTTAGGATGTTGAAGCTATTTTTGTCCTCGATATCAATATTTTTACATACGGATTTGATGTAGCCTCCTACGCGGCTTGTCACGCATCCTTCATCCTCAACGTTGGCTCGTCACGCAATCTTTCCTCCTCAACTTTCCACTAAAACAGAATGGACTATACTAGGATTGAGGAGGAAAGTTGTTGAGGAGAAAAGATAGCTTGACGAGCCAAGACAACGTCCGTGCGGGAGGCAAGATTTGATGTTGACGCAAGAAAATTTGCTTACTTAAAAGGAGAACTGTTATAATCCGTAAGACGTTTTACAGATATATTTTTGTATTCTACTCAGCCCTTTCTTTATGTTGAGTTGATTCACAACTGGCAGCATATTTTTACAATAGCTTTTAAGAATATCTTTGTCAGTTCTGTTCACAATACGTACTGTTCTGTGGTCAGCTTGTCGTTCATATTGAATTGTTCACTGCGTTAACTAGTTTATTTTATGAGGAAATTAACATTGTTGACAAACTTTTCACTTCACAATAAACATGAGGTTTTGATATTTTTCCGCGGTACTTTTTGATGGAGAAAAGCCGTTATTGTGACAAGCGCTGAGTGGCAGAAAACACGACACAAGTGAGCGCACGCGCGAAATCAGTTTCCACGCAGTGTTTGCGTGCATTTGCGTTCAGAAGCGGGGACTGCGTGTAGTGAAGATAAATTTTAGCATTACCGTGTCAGACCTAAGTCCTCCATTGTAGAGTCAGAGATACAAACTTTTCGTCGCACGAGGTTTGAGGGAGTTTGTAGGTGGGAAATATCGAGGAGATGGTCTTTTTGTGTCCTTTTTTACATTACAAACGTATTTATTGGTTTATTAAACACACTAAATACAAACAATCACTCCAGCCTGGTTTCCATATCATCGCAGATAAAACCAGGTTTAACACAGGCTTCACTAAGGGCATTTGGTTTAACTTGCTCGGGTAAGTACGAGGATCATTTCTTCATTCCACATACCATACACCTACTTACGATCACAACCATCTCTTCCTCACGGCATTCAACAAGCTTCATCAGGATTGGTGATACCATATTACTGGTATTACTGATGTACTCCGAACAGTGCATAATTCCTATCAGTCCTGGATTAAGAAAAGTTGCACTTGTTTACTTTATGAACCACTGAACCGAGAAGGAGTAGTGTAAATCTTATCTCTGCCCTCGGTTTCTACGGCGGTTCATTCCACATTATCATTGTCGCAGTGTTTTTGTTTCTATTCCCTTAAGAACCAAAACATGGGCCTGCCTTCTAATATTCTGCAAAAGTTCTTTTAGTCAACTTTTTGACCCAACTGAAGCGTTATTCATGTCTTGAATCGCCTGTTGCAAGTTAAGTTTTGCATCCTCGAAGCTTGGATCGATCCTGATAGCCTCCATGAGGTCGTCAATTGCTTCTTGGTATCTGCCTAAAGCCGGATTACAAGGACAGGCATCAATGGATATCCCAAGGTATTTTTTTTTTCCACACTCAGTCAAAGAAGTAATTAAGTCATGAATATGTTCAAATGCAGTGAGCATTACGGTCAAAATCCCTACCCACGGGTTGGCTCTCTGAGTCAATCTCCCTGGGTAGCCAACCTATCGCTACCCCCTTCCCCCACACCCTGGTGCATATCACCTCAGCAGGATCTGGAGCCCAGCTAAAATGATAGTGCATGTGACCTTTTAATAATAGTAGATACATCCGGTAAATAATCGTCAGTCCTATGTAAACTGTCAAGGATCACCTTTCTACGTACCCATTCGGTAATGAATTTGTCCTCTGTTGTAAAAGGGCACAGCAAAGTTATTATCCAGTTTTATCGCTTCCGTAAAATCATTGACGGCTCCGTAGAAATCAACTTGCAAGTACTTTACGTGTCCTCTGTCATTCCACACGCGGGCCAAGAAGCTTTTCAACGACTCTTGCTCTCCTTGACGAAGGTTTGCGAGTTCTATTAACTTATCTAGTTCGTTAATAGCATCATCGAAGCATTTCTGGGCCTGAAACTCCTTCGCTCGGTCGTAAACGACATCAAGACTGTCCGCCATGTTAGAGGCCGAGTGAAACCTGGGGACAAGTAATTGAAATCGATTAGGTTTATTGCGTGCGCCACTTCTTCAAAATTTTGTTTCCAGATGACCGATTGTAGTAACTGGAATTTACTATATAAGTAGATAAAACGATGAAGTGAGTATTATTCATTCCAAAGTTCTAAAAGTTGAACATCTTTTTTGAAAATTTGTACACGATGAAATGAGTTTATTCACTCAAAAACGTAAAAGCGTCAATATTTTCTTTTCAAAATTTCAACAAAAAGGAAATTATAAAGCTATTTTTTTCTTTGTTTGTTTGTTTTTCTGCTTGTTTTTTTTAATTTCAAGCTTACTCGTCATCAATGTCCTCCAAAGGCCTAAGTCTCTTCCGTCGAGGCAACGCTTCGGCTGTAGCTGACCAAGAGCATTGGAGGCAAAATTTTGGCCATAAACACAAAGGCAGTGGCCATTTAGTCCGAAATGAGATAAAAGATGACCACATTTAAAGAGTGTGAAATTCCATGAAAACGAGGTCTAATAGCTCTATAATGGACTTTTCTGAAACGTTGAAGGCCTCTAGTTTAATTTAGACCTAGAAAAGAATCTCTGGGAGCGTTGGCGGCAAACTTTTGGCTGGCCATAACCGCAAAGGCAGCGAAATTGGCTATTTCCGGCCATTTTGCTAAGGGGTAATGTCACCATTTAGCCCGAAATGAGCAAAAAGATGACCACATTTAAAGAGTGTCAAATTCCATGAAAACAAGGTCTGACAGCCCTATAATTGACTTTTCTGAAACGTTTAAGGCCTCTACTTTCATTTACACCAAGAAAAGAATCTCTGGAAGCGTAGAATGCAAAGTTTTGACCATAAACGCAAGGGCAGTGAAATTGCCAATTTTCGGCCATTTTGCTAAGGGGTAAATCTTACCCTTTAAGCCGAAATGAGCAAAAAGATCACAGAGCCGTACATAGCTTCACTCGGCAGGGCCGTAGCCAGAAAAAAATTATGACTGAGGCAATGTCCATTGTTAAATTCTCTTTCTAGGTATTTTGGGTGTTTATTTATGACTTTATTTAACAGAACACTTTGATCACGGATTTAAAAAAAAAATGACTGAGGCAAGTGCCTCGGTTTGCCTCATACTGGCTACGGTCCTGCTCGGTTGTACACAGCTCTACAGTGGTATACACAGCTGTACTGGGCTATATACACGGCTACACGGGGATACACACAGCTAAACACATCTACACGGGGATATACAAGCTCTACCGAACTTTAAAGGGACACACCGGGCCGTACACTGCTACACTGGGCTATAAAGTGCTCTACAGGGCTGTATGTGGCTATAAATGGCTACGTGACAAACGCTTACCGTCCCACATGCTAGGATTTTGAAGTCAGGTATCTGAAGGCAGCGAGCAACTGGAGGTTGGTATAAGCGATCCCCGGGCCGAAATCGAAGACTCGTCATGGTAAACCGCTCAGGCAACACGTGCAGAGGTACTGCTACTGGTCCAGATTATTGTTTGTTTTACTGTTTGGAGTGACGTCTACGCATGCGTGGATTCATTCACTGGTGGTCTAATACATGTACGTACCATTTGCGAGACGTAGTGAGTACATTTAAGTCACAGTATGATGCTTTCAGCCTTTAGCATTTGTCTCACTTGTACTTAATTGCTAGTTAGGCAGGAGGAACGCTTGTACCAAAAACGTATCCGTGATACCGACAAATCCTTAGTTGTTCAATTGACTTATTACACTACAATAATACTGTTGCAAGCGAAGAGATCAGCCCGAGATATTAAAAATTTCCATCGTCTCCTTTGCTGCTAAAGCTGCACTCCACTCATACTTAAAATAGCGAACCTTTAAGTTTAAGTAGAACAATGAAACATGGCACCTAATTCTCCGCGGTGGCTAAATGGACGAAAGAAAATTCTAAATATTCCAACAAAAAGCCGAAGATCAGTACCATTAGGCCTCGTTTTCAAGCAATTTTACACTTACTAAAAATATTCATACTTTTCGTCCTTTTGAGCAAAATAACAACGTTAACCCCTTACCAAAATGTTCAAAAATGGCCGATTTCAGTGCATTTTTATTTCTGGCCAAAACTTCGCTCCAAACGCTCCCAGACACTTCCTTTTGGCTGTAAATTAAAGTAGAGGCCTTGAACGTTTGAGAAAAGTCCATTATAGGGCAATTAGACCTCGTTTTCATGCAATTTGACACTTTTGAAAATTGCTGCTATTTTGGCCTATTTTGGCCAAAATGGTAAGGTTAACCCCTTAGCAAAATGGCCGAAAATGGCCCATTTCAGTGCACTTTTATTTCTGGCCAAAACCTTGCCCCTAACGCTCCCAGAGCCTTCTTTTTGCCTGTAAATTAAAGTAGAGGCCTTAACCGTTTGAGAA
>BLFK01001047.1:1317626-1325126 GCA_014634185.1 Astreopora myriophthalma | reverse complement strand
CAACTGGTGTGCTGGAATCAAAATCAGTAAAAGCCACTGGAGAGGGTGGCAATGGATTTGGAGGGTTAATGCTATAAAATCTTTTGGTGCCACTTGGGGGGTGGAGGAATAAGCAGCAGAAATGTTGTATGCCAGGGGTGGGGTCAATGCAAGTGTGGCAGTGGAATTTAGTGACCTTGCATGGGGTGGGGTGGTAACATGGGGGCTACAGGTAACGGAATTCAAGGGAAATGAGTGGCACAGACACAGATGGTTTAATGTGTGTTGGTAGGGGAGATTGAAGAGGTGCAACTGAGGGGATGTTTGTTGATATGTTTCTTGCTGATTGTGTCAGGGAAGGGGCAGGAAAATTTGTAGATGAGACTGCAGGTGAGAGGTTACAAACAGGGGTCGTTGAAGGCTGAGATAATACTGTTACAGGAGCTTGCCGATCAGCCGTAACTCTCTCCCGATCTGTGTTTAGAACTTTCAGAAAACCACATCTTGAAGACATTTTCTTGCACAGCTCAAAAATGTTTTTAGGGCTAAGTTTCTTCTGTCGTGGTTGATTCCAGGTTTGCAGGCGAGAAGTGCAGGATAAAAATGGCTTAGTAAATCCTAATCTCACGAACTCCCCCAGGGCATAACAGAAGGCTGCAATGTGTTTGCAGCACCCTTTAGGGCCTTTTCCAGCAGGACAGCCATCTTCTGCAAAAATGATCTCACCGACAGGAGAAAGAACAACTTGGATTTTGTAATCGTCGTCTTTCCTCATTTCTGGTAAGCAAAGGGCAGATAAATACACATTATTGTCATTTCCTTTGATTACTTGGATTCTTTGTACATGTCCAACCTCGAACAGTGGATAACAATGGCTGTTTATATGTTTGAAATCGCCAGCAATGTTTCCATCACATACTTTACGAGTGACAAAGTAGCTTAACCTATTAGGCAAGGAAAATTCAGGTAAAAGAGTTCGGCCATCAGCGAGCCGTTTCCATGAAGTGGTGCTTGGAGGAAATTGAATTGATTGATAGCAGCGGAGCCAGCGCCGTCATGCTGATCATCTGTGTCAATTCCGAGTCTTTGTCGCTTTCGACATATACTTTCTCTGTCATCTGGATCAACAATGTCCTTATCAAGGCCTCCTTGGATATAGCTTTGTTCCCTATAAGGCATGTAAGTGCCGTAAAAATATGAAGTATTCGCAATAAGCATTAAAAAATTACACACATAAGTGATCGACAATTAACATGGAGTACCTTTCGACCAAATTGCGTTTCTTTCCGTTTGTTTTAGCTCCTTTATTACAGGAAAGCCACCTTTTTAACTCCGGAACTGTAAGCTGTTGAGGATTACGTCCTCCAAGTGACGTTCCAGGAATATCTTCCTCGGTAAGAGGGGAAATCTCTGCAGACATCTTGGATCTCTCCTACACTATGTTTAATATTCCCGTGAATTTCATCACCACCAAGCCTTGACTTGATGTTCGCGCCAAAACGTGTGACATCATCACGCATAAGTGCTATTATGTGTTGAATGAAAATGTAACGTTGGCTTTTCTGACAGTTTTGAGAGCCCATGTCATGCTTGATAGACCTTGTACCAATTAAAAGTTCAATTAAAAGTATCTCAAACTGATGCCTGCATTGTAATGGCTTACACTTCAAAACAACACAAAGAACTTACACGTTACATTATTTTGTTTGTTCTTAAAGACAAAACTGAAAGCATGTTTCATCTGCCATAAAATGTACACATGCTAAGCCCTCAGAATCGGGTCCTTTCTATCCTGTACATTTTCTGCATAATGTTACATAGAATTTGTGAAAAACCTTCAAAGCTTTCTTCAGTCGTATAATAAATCTCTTATTAACAAAGCTTGCTCGGGACTGTACTGGGAGAATATCGGCCCTTGGTCTTTTTTGTATGGACCAAGTGCAGCGAGGTCCGTACTGTCAAGACCTCGGGCCGATATTCTCCCAGTACGGCCCTCGCACTTGGTTAATAAGAGATTTATTATACGACTGAAGAAAGCTTTGAAGGTTTTTCACAAATTCCATGTAACATTGTGTGGAAAATGTACAGGATAAAAAGGACCCAATTCTGTATTTCTTTGGTAGCTGCAATTGTCACCTGAAAATGGTAAAAGAAATTATAAGTAATAATTCTAAAGCTCATTAAGCAGAATCCCCTTTATTCAGTCCCATCTGTACCTGAAGTGAGGTCCAGAGTGGCAAGCGGCACTTTTCAGACAAGTAAGTTGGGGGAGGGGAGGAAGTGAGGGCGTGGGGCTCCATAGTGTAGTCAATATGAGAGAGGTTGCCATTGGGGGGTCCCTTAAGAAGGGGTCCCTTGTTTGTGCTTGTGTTACACAAAAGGGTAGGTTGAATTGTCAATTTAGTTACGGGCCACCAAAAGACAGTAAAGGGATGGTGTTATGTATTATGATGTTTATTGAATTTAGCCTTCTCACCCACAGAATCCCTTACAACCCACCCACCCCCCATACCCCCACCCCCCCATGGCATTCATATTCATGGAAGATAAGTATGCCATAGATTTTTATATAGAGGGAAAATAATAGTCATTACCTGGAGGTCAAACATGGTCTGCCATGCTATGAAATGCAGTGCTTGTTCTGACTTTGTATGGAGTAAAGATTCCTTCCATTCCACAAAATATTGAAGCACATTATCAAGTGTGTTTATTCTCTCATCGTTTATGTGCCTGATTGGGTTGCTATCATTAAATACTTTCCAAAACTTCTCGCAGTTAATAAAGTACTCTTGGGTAGAGGAAGTGACATTGTTTTCAAATTTTGGCATATCCCCAGCAACTTTTGTAGATAGCTTTTGAACTGCCAGTTTCACTCTCATCTTACTGAGGCTGTCTAAATAAATATGTGAATTCCTGAGGTCTTTTGCAAATAGGCAGCGTTTCTTTTCTCTATTAAAAACACTGTAGATATGGTCCCAAAGCATATACTTTCCCTTATTCCTCATTGTTCTTGTATATCAGCTATTTCTGTCTTTGAATCCACTATTATACAAATTGTTCCTCATTTTTTCATTAAATGAGGTGGGTCTGAAAAGAAAAATATAGGCAACCCAGAAAATGGATTGAGTCCTTTGCTGTTATGTGTATCATTTGTGGTGTTCATTGTTATAAATGATCTATTTGGTGATGCACCATCACCCCAGGCTAGTATAATATCAAATCCATAGCATGCTGACTCCAAGCCAAAAGACTCTGTTTATCTGAAGCGAGGTGGCCCCCTTTGTCAGAAAAAAAGCACATGGAAAGTCAACTTTGAAAAATGTGCTATAAAAAAAATTGCATTATATGTGAAGCTGTTTCACTGTTAACAGAGGGATCAGTTTCAAAATTGTCATCCTTTACATCTGTGAAACCAACAAGTTCCCAAGCGGTGGGATCAAATACCAATCCTTCTTTTATCTTAACTTCGTCAAAGAAAAGCCCTCCAAGCTTTGCATGTTTGGGAGCCTTCATTTTTTGCAACCTGTCCTTCATCACTTGTATTGTACTTGTATGCCACCTAGACTGGGGAGAGGTAAAATTTTTATTATCTGACAAAGTTCTTCCACTTGGTAGTTTCAATCCTCCAGATAATCGCATCTCATTATAAAGATTGTGTGATCTAGAATACAACCTCCGACACGACTGAATCACTAATGGATGCCATCGCATTTGTTTTGCAGGGGTATTTAATGCTTTTGCTTGATCTTTAAACTATATTTCTAGAAATTCATCCTTGGCATTCCCAGTGTGATCTCTCAGATGATTCTGTAAAAGCTTCAGTTTATTGTATGTTTTGTCTTGTTTATTCCGTCATGTAACTTGTTGAATACGTCTTTCAAATGACTGTCTGATTTAGACCCAACCAAAGTCATCTTTTTCCTGTGCTCTTGTAATCTTTCAGCCTTTTGTCTCAAGTATTTCATTTCTTTTGCGGATTTCCTTACCACTTTTATTAGCTCCTCCTTTGTCATATATCCGTATCTTGTGTGTTCAGATAGGTCTCATTTGTTCGGATTCAATTTTCTGGATTTCAAAGTTCTTAGATAATGACTGACACTTTGGCATGTGACACAACAGTTAGTCGATTCCAAAATCTCGTCATCTACGAGAAAGATTAGACACTTAGTGGATCGAATAATTTTTTGTCTCCCTTTAGGTAACAGTTGCTCGGCAGGTTTGCCAAATTCAGAGTCAGAGGTGTTACATGTAACATGTATCTGTAAGTTTTGCCAAATATGGCACACTGACTGCTTTGACCATATTTGGGCATTAGAGAGGAGTCCAGGAGGGTTTTTGGTGGGAGGTGACAGGAATCGGTGCAATGCTTGGCTTGTCTGCTTTGTGTTATGATTTATTCCCCTCATCTATGGATTTATATGGACATTGTCTTCGGACAATTGCATCTGTTGATGTTAGGAACTGAACTGGAGGCTGTGCCAGCGGATACAGTAAGCTTTGAACTCTGTATTTACTTGTATCTTAGAGCTAGTTGTGTTCACTCTGATCGTGTATGTAGATTATATTCGTTTATAATAAACGTGTTGTTGTTACTTGAATGTCGCTGGTCCCACTCGTTACAAATCTTGTTACATGTTCGTAATAGAGGGAACACATGATTCATACTTTTGGTAGTCACACCCATGGCACACTGTAAATTTTCCGATCTGATTCAGGAGACAAACGACATCCCCTAATGTTCTTACAGGTTGTTGACAGTCTGTCAACTTGAGGTCAACTTCTCTTTCTATCCCTTAACAAATAAATACCTCTGCCCATCAGCGTTTAGCTTTACTTCCCTTTCAGCATATCCTGCACAATTTCCAAAACAGTGAAAGTGGAGATATGTTTCTTCCGAAGTTTGGTCTTTATGAAAGCTCCACCCTCTGAATAATGAAGGTTTTATGTCACTATCAAAAAGGCTACCAATGTTGTCAGCTATTTCAAATTGTCGGCCTAGCCCCACTTTATCACTTGGCTGATTTGATTTGTGGGCACAACAAGAATTTAAACTTTCAAGTAATGAAACCTTGGTAGTTTCCCCCAGGATGCTCCCCTTGAATAGCAATTGAAGGACACTTGCTTTTGAATGCATCAATTTCCAAATCTCATCCTTGAAGTAATTCCACCTGCAAGCACCTTTACTTTTCCTGACTCCTTTGACTTGATTATTCCGGACACGATAGAAATAATTCCTCACACTTTGGCTGTTATATTGGACTCCAGGAACCTGATAGATAACCTGTACAATGTTATCGTATTTTTCTTCTGAGTGGTTTTTACAAAATGTTTGAGTGGGAAAGACAATGATCATTAGTGCATATAACAGTAGCTCATCTGAAGTGAGGGGTGTGTCACTTTGAACACGTACAGGTACCCAGCTAAGATCTGACTTTGGTTTCTGCCTGTTATCTACTGGTGGTTTCGTGTTGGAACAAATTGCTTCATGTTCTCTTGTATTTGTGACATCAACTGAACTTGCTTTTACCGGTGTAGCACACAAGAGAGTGCAAGGAACAACTGGAGTATCAATCTGAATGCAGCCAGATACCACAGACGAGCCGGCAGTCTGTGAGGAATCAAAAAGCCTGTTCCTTGATCTGCTCGGCTTGTCAACTGAAGTTGATAATCTTTCTTCAACAACATTTCTGTCCACACTGTCAAGGCCCCGTGGAGTAGAGCGTGATGGCGATGTTGGTCCAGACTCGTCACAAGTTTTTAAACGCTGTGGTGATGAATAAACTTCTATTCTCTTGTTTAAAGACTGCACACTGGGGCTCACTTGTGATAATAAAATTGTTTTCATTCCTGAAGCCATAACCACATGTGAACTTGACAACAACTTTTTAACTTAACTTGACAACTGTTACAAAGAAAAACTTTCTATTCCTTTCAAAAAGTTGCGATAACACAATGCACAATATTTCGAGCTGACCTCGACGAGGATAGCTACTCTATGTAAAGTTTTGCGCCTAAATAAACTACGCGTAGAGGATGCACTGAGTTCTATGGTTTCTAACTCCAAAAGTTCAAAAAAGTTCAAAACGAAATTAACGGAGCTGAACGAGCCAAGGGTGTTCTATGTGTACTTTAAATCCCATGCCTCAAGCTGCCTCAGATCGCTGGTTATAAGCATTTGTCTCTTCGCACCCAAGAATCAACACCATGTTTGAAGAAGTGAAATTTATTTAGTATTCATATAAAATTGTTGCTTGTTTAACATATGTGACCTTCTTTGGGAAAACGTACACTAACGATAATCCGTTAAACGTTAGAAAACTAACGGATAGCTAACGAATAACTAACGGCTTTTCAGACGTTCTAACGTTTGTCCTAACGCTCAAATGGTTTGTCCTAACGCTCAAATGGTTTGTCCTAACACTCAAACTTTTTGTCCTAATGCTCAAACGGTTTGTCCTAACGCTCAAACGATTTGCCCTAACGCTCTCACGGTTTGTCCTAACGCTCTCATGGTTGATTCTAATGCTCTAATAGTTATTCCGAACATTCTAACGCTTTGTCCCTACCTCTTAACGGTTTGTCCTGATGCACTAATGGTTGGTCCGCCTAACGTTCTCACCTAGTTTCACTTTGCTCCTTATGGTTCACCCAAATGGTGCAAGCGGTCGATCGGAAAAAAGTACGGAGCAAGGAAGTGTAAAACGGTGTTGCAAAGTCTTTTTGAAAACAACTAACTGGCTGAAGGCTTTTAACGCTGAAAGAGTCCTCTTTGACAATTGTGAAAATCACCAATGATCAGGCGAATCGAGTCTTCTTCAGACGGGCAAATCGACTTTCTGCGAAACAACCGCAATTTGACAACAACTACAGGTCGTCCGGTTTCTCCGGGAATATATTTCCATACTGGCTACAATTATTATTACGAGCATGCACGTCGACCGCAGACTGTCATATTTAAAAGAAATTACATCGGGTAAATCCTTTGACTCTAGTTAAGTTAAGTTAAAGGGAAAAATCTTACTTTATGCAAATTTTCGGTGAAATTTGATCCACCGGGAATACAGTCAACTGAAGGCGGTCAAGCGTTTCGTGACGACCATTAATTTTACTTAGCACTGTCTATCAACAGAGCTACAGAGCTGTGGCATATTTTTGTTTTAAATAGCCATTAGTGGCTGATCTCCGGTGTAATAGCCACAGCTGACGTCATGAGTCACTTACTAGTAGCTATCGGAATTTACATAACATAACTCTTAGTTACGCTAATTGTGTAGTTCTTGGTTAATTCTTTAGTTCTTTAGTTCTTTAGTTCTTTAGTTCTAAGGGGTTCTTAGGATTCTCGTGGATCTCTTGGTTCTCTTGGTTCTCGTGGTTCTAGTGGTTCTCTTGGTTCTCGTGGTTCGTGTGGTTCTCTTCGTTCTCGTGGTTCTAGTGGTTCTCTTGTTTCTCGTGGTTCGCGTGGTTCTTTTGGTTCTCGTGGTTCTAGTGGTTCTCGTGGTTCCCGTAGTTCTCGTGGTTCTC
>BLFK01001047.1:1283008-1311882 GCA_014634185.1 Astreopora myriophthalma | reverse complement strand
GAGAACCACGAGAACTACGGGAACCACGAGAACCACTAGAACCACGAGAACCAAAAGAACCACGCGAACCACGAGAAACAAGAGAACCACTAGAACCACGAGAACGAAGAGAACCACACGAACCACGAGAACCAAGAGAACCACTAGAACCACGAGAACCAAGAGAACCAAGAGATCCACGAGAATCCTAAGAACCCCTTAGAACTAAAGAACTAAAGAACTAAAGAACTAAAGAATTAACCAAGAACTACACAATTAGCGTAACTAAGAGTTATGTTATGTAAATTCCGATAGCTACTAGTAAGTGACTCATGACGTCAGCTGTGGCTATTACACCGGAGATCAGCCCCATTAGTTCTCCTGCTTCTTTTATGAGCATTAGTGATTATAAAAAAAAGATGTTCCGATGTCAACAATTAATCATTACTCACCAAACTAGAGATGGATGGTGGGGGAAATTTGCAGTTCAGTCAATATCTACGAGTAATTATAAGGGCAAAAATTATTTTCAGTCTTGATGTGTACTTCATGGAATCTCTTTTATTTCTAAAACTTTTATTTCTAAAAGAGAAACATTAACTAGCAAAACATTGCTAAGAAATCCTAAAAAATTATGTTTACAAAGTTCTTTTGGTAATGCCGCTCCTTAGTCTGCCCTTTTTGCGAATTTAAGAGCACGACAACTATCGTTAATTTTAGCCTTGATATGTTTCCACAGTTTCTCTTTTTCAGCAGCACATTCAACGGCGAACTTACTAAAAACCAAAACTTTCAAAGAATTAAGCCTGTTGCTGTCTAGAGCTAGTTTTCCATGAGTGCCGTCAGTGTTGCTATTGATAAGTTCTTCGTCAGTGAAGAAGTATGGAAGAAGCTTCACTGCACATCTGTGCCTCTTGGTTTCTTTCTGAAGCACTGACTGTACACCTGGCACCTTCCTTGGAGTTACACAAGTCCGAATATTATTTTTTGATTGTAAGCGAATTAATGGTTTTTCCGTAAACCTGATAACTCTGCGTTCAAATTTATTCTTTGCCCATTCGAATGTTCGCAGCTTCAGTGTTTACCGGTAACCGGCGATACTTCTTGTCGTTTTAACGGATGCTAACATTGTTTTTCTTACGGATGGCGCTTTAATACAGAATATGCCGGCACGGGCTGCTCGTTGAGTTAAACGGATGTTAAAATTTTCTTGATGGATAGCACTTCCCGCTTAATTCTTGAACGGATAGTACTCGCCGTTATGCGAGGAAGGTTTCATTTCAGTTCTATTGCGGACCTTTAAGGTGATTTGTTACTGTTTGATTTCCTCTTCAAGGCGCCTGCTACATCAGTTGCACTGACTGAAATTCTTGTCTAAAACATCGGTTACCAGATCTTACAAAAGTACGGATTTGAGTGTTCTTTTAAAGCGATGGTCTTACAAACCTCCAAAAGGAAGCCAGTCTCGATTGGAACTTCTCTCTAACAGAGTATACCGATAGAATCGTTAGTTAACGCTGGCCGAAAGGATACGACTCGCGCTCCAACAGGTATACTAACAGATTGACTAACGACTGACTGACTAACGGATGCGACTAATGGACTGTAAAATCTGCTTTGCAATGGTGTTACAGGCTCTGGACTTACTGCCGCCCATATTATTTATGTAACAAACAGTGGTTGTGTCATCTGACAAAATGCATATGTGCTTATTTCTAACATTGTCACACAGTGAACACAATGCAAAGAAGACTGCTTCAAGTTCTAGCTCATTTATATGCTTGAACCACCGACCCCCTGTGGTGGTCTTTCACTGCCCCCCACCCTTGCTTTGATGCATCTGTAGTTATCACAATGTCTGGGTTGGGTGATGAGATTTTTTTTCAGATTGCCGATTATTATCAACCCACCATTGTAAGTCGGGTTTAGCTGAGGCACTAAGCTTCATCTGTGCATCAAAATCACCATGGTTTTGTTTCAAAGCATCGACTTTTTCATTCTCCAGTGTTCGGTAAAAGAGCATACACAGTTCTACTGCAGGGGCACTGCTAACCAGGAGACCAATAACCTGTGCACCATCTCTGATAGTAGGGTGTTGGGTATTCAGAAGTTTTGTGCATGCCTCCTGTAAGTGGTTGGCCTTTTCTGGTGTAAGTTTAACTGTCGTATCAGTAGAATTAATGACAAACCCTAAGAATTTCAATACTCTTTTTGGTAGAAATACTAACTTGTGACGGTGGACAATGAACCCCAAATCTTGTAAGAGTAAAGCTGTCAACACTTTGCCAGCATACCTGTTCCGTGTCTCCTTGTAAATACGAGTCATCGATATAGGGGACTATTTCATCTTCTGTCTGTCTTAGGCTAGCACGGGCAGGCTTTAACAACTTAGTAAACAACCGTGGACAGCAAGCCAGCCCATTGGGGAAAAAGGTATACTGAAGGAGTTTGCCCTTCCACTGAAACCGTAAGTATTTCTGGTGTTCAGGGGCAATGGGTACTGAATAGTACGCATCTTTTTTGTCTATAGATGCCATAAAACAATTGGGTGTTACTATGTGAATGCCTGACTGTATGTTTTCCATTTGGAAATGATGATATTCAACATTTTCGTTGAACTCTTTCAAATTAAGTATTAATTGGTAAGTGCCATCTTTTTTGCGTCTAGTAAATATTGGGGATATAAATTCCCCTTTGCAATCAGTAGTCTCCTCAAGAACTCCTTTATTACAGAGTCTGAGAATTTCAGCATCAATAATAGTTTCTTGTATGCTGTTGAATCTTTGTACTCTTACATTATGCTGGTCACATGAGGATCCTTGCTTAAACTCAATGTGACGGTGTTGAACTGTGTCAAGAATAAAGGCATCAGAGGTCAACTTCTCCCAGTCATGTGCAAAATCTTTCAGTCTACCTGCGTTGAATTGGGTAGTACTTATAAGGGGAAAACAGTCCCCTTGAAAATAGACCGTGTTCGAATTTCTTACCTCATTTGTGGTTTGGACATTCACTGGAGTTGTCCTCAAGGCTTTATCTCCCTGCTCTTCCCTCCCCCTTTTTGCGGTTTCTGATATGGGTTTCTGTAGGGGGATGAGCATTTTCCTAAAGTCTGAGGTTGTTGGCCACGGCCTCTTAAATTTGTTGGAGCCACCACTCTTGTAGTGACGCTGCCTTGAGTATCGACTTTGTTGAACCATTGCCTTTCGTACGACTTTGTTTGTCTTCTAAATCTCCTCTGGTCGCTTTGAGGTGTCACCACCAAAGAGGAATTGGTTGATGGGCACTGATGGAGAGGAGTGACGTGTAGTCCTTATTCAAGTCAGGTTTTATACACTCTGTCATTGACCTCATAGCTGGCAAAACTCATTGTTTCAATGGCCTCCATGCCATCATTTATGAGAGTGTCTTGTTCTGTCTGTAAATAATCTAGATTGCTATCTGGTGATTTGGTCAAGTCTGGCAACTTATCTTTCAGATTTAGTGCTTTATCTAGCATTTTTGATGGAATTGTGACTGAGCAACTTGATCCCTAGAGTCAAAAGACCGGGTTTGAGGCCTGAGCCTCTGCCATATGAGCTCATCTACTTTAGTTGTAACTAGTGAATCACAGTTAGCAGGGTGAATTATGCGACTTAGCTTTTCCTTCAGTTTCTCCTCATCAGATTTTCCCTTTTTGAACATCAACCGACTAATCATTTTTGCTAGTTGCTCATCAATACCTGGGTCAACTTTCTCCTGCATTTGCATTTTTTCTGCAATGTTTTTTAGTACCGTTTTTTTGCTGGTCACCTCACCAGAAGTCAATTTTGACTTTTTGGTCAGCGGTTCTTCAGTGGTACTACGAGTGCTATCATTGTCTGCGTCGTCTTCCTAGGCATCATCGCCCTCCTCGGTATCTTGGGCCCATATATCGGGCCGAGTTAGTATGTCTTCTAGCTGGTCAAACTTCCCAGCCATAGTGTCTTTCAATTCCGTAATTGATGTGGCTAGCATCAATCCGATCTTCAGTAGCTCATTGCCTTTGCTGCTGGCAGATTTTCCTACCATTCGTTCCTCCGAGTTCTTACTCGGGTGCAAGCTAGTGTTTTCATCACAATTCTTGTGAGTCGGACCATCCTTATTGGCACCTGCATTCCCTGTGGTACTACCAGAACTCCTCTGGTTCTTACTTTTTTGTGCTGTAGAGTCAGTAGTTATAGAGTTGGGGGTTCGAGACCATTTTCATAAAATGATCTCTAACCAAACCCAACTCTATAACTACTCATATTTTTGGTCTCGTATTTTTGTAAACTATATATTTTTATTTAATGATGGCTTCATGTTTTTAATCTCGTATTTTGGATGTTTTATTTTGTGGCTTTCTCAGAAAAATCACCAAGCGTGACTTTCTCGGAAAACACAGAAAGTCGATGATGTTATACAATAGGGGGTTCCCCCAGGAAAATACGTCATCACGAGACAGTCGTATGATTTTTCTAACCAATCAAAAAGTTAGCCCATAAATTTAACAAAACCAAAAATCTAACCAACTGGTTCAAAAGCTGGTTTATTTTGCTATACAGAAAAAGGATGCCTTCAATAGAAGAACTTACTGCTCATTTAAAAAGAATATCTCATATAATAGTATAGAATGAGTTGTAATTCTGTAATTCATGATGAATTGAAGAATATGGATGAGTGTACGTGTCCTTTTTGTGATCAACTATTAGTAGAAGTTGGTAAAGTGGTTGAGTCATGCTGTAGCAAACAGGTTATGGAAAATATAAATGGTATGAATGTCTGTCTAAATTGCGGTTCAGTTCATGGTTATGATTATGTTAATGCGTATATTGATTTTTATGAAAATATGCAAAAGATAAGACGCAAATCGGTTTATAATCGTAAGTATCATATTGAGAATGTATTGAATATTATAACAAGTGAAAACAATATTCAATTAACTTATAAACAAAAACAGCAGATTTATACTGTATTTAATGAGATTAATAAGGTTATTAATGAAGTTAATAATGGACGTAAACGGTTGATTAGTGTTGAATATATCAAACAATTGTTTATGATGCTTGGTCTTCCTCATGAAAGTATAAAAGTGTCGAAATCTAAAATCACACAAAAAAATATGATGAATATTGGTCTAAAATTAAAACCATGATATGTAAAAATATAGATGCTATTATGAAATAAAATAATCGTATTTCTTGAAAAATTTATCAATAATAGGACTGTTGTCCATCACGTAATTGTCTATGCAATTCATTGAGGAAATTAATTCGGATATATGCGTTTCTCCAGATCTTAAAGCATTCTTTATTAAAATTAAAAGATGTCCGTAACTTTGGTAAGCGTATTGACAATTGTGAATTTTTAAATCAAAGTTCTTATGTTTCATCCAACCCTGAATTAATATTGCTGATGTGCTGATTGCGATTAAACTAATTCCACCAGTTGCTATGCTTGAAGCTAAGCCTCCTGATGCAAAAACAACAGACAATGCATCACCAATAAATTTGTATTTTTTCATGCGCATCATTGCTTGCTTGTAAGCCCAATATTTTCGATGATAAGTTTTATAATAACTTTTCAATTCATAGATTTTTTCTTTTGTTAGTTCATCTGAAATGTGATTCCAGTTAAATATTGTTTTTTTTTTCACTTTAACCATACATATTTATTATATTATATACTCAATCTTTTACACAAGCAGTATATTAAACCAGTAAAAATCTCTACCTAGAAGCTTACTCCAGAAGAGAGAACATCAGGTTTATGAACACAGAAGATGGCTCCTCCGATGAACCCGAAGATGTCGAAGAAACCCTAAGAGATTTCTTAGAATGCGAACTGGGCTTCCATGACGCAAGAAGCGTGGAAATTCAAAGGGTTCATCGAAGTGGAAAAAGCAAGAATGGAAAGCCCCGGCCAATACTGGCTCGTTTTCTGAGATACAAGGATGTCCAGAAAATACTTTCACTCGGGCACCGATTAAGAGAAACCGACTTCCAAATGTTCCGCGACTATCCTGCAGAAATTGTCAGAAGACGAAAAGAGCAGATGAAGACCTTCAAAGAGGCCAGAAGAAACAAAATTCCTGCATTCTTCAGTCTATCGGAACCAGATAAGTTATTTATTAGAGGTCGAGTGTGGCCTGTAGGAAAAAAACTGATCATTAATCCTGAGACTGTTTCATAATTGTATTACGGGGACAAATTCAATTTACTATTCTTTTTTTTTTGCGGCTAGTCACCCCTTAGAGATGCAAAGCGACCACCCAGCAAGAAAACATTTTAACTTTGTCTTTATGTTTTTTTCGATTTTTTTTCTGTGTTGTTTTACTTTCAGTGCTTTGAAATATCTTTCTTTAGACCTTTCTGTACTAAATCGACACTCTATATCTTATCTGCACAAATCGGAATAATCTCTCATGCTATTTTTTCTTTGGGTGAAAGTTGTCAGTTTCTTCTTTTTTTCACAGCAACAAAAGAAATGGAACTTACAATTGGTTCAATTAATGCTAGGGGATTAGGAGACAGAAGCAAGCGACGGGAATTCTTTAATTGGCTGCGGAAAAAACAAATGGCCATGTATTTTATTCAAGAAGCTCATTGTACTGAAAATAATATGCATGACTTGCGAGCTGAATGGGGTGATCAGGCCCTTTTCAGTTGCTGCTCTAGCAAAAAGGCGGGCGTTATCATATTGTTTAACAATACTTTCACCTTTCAAATTTCGAGAATATATTGCGACCCTGGGGGACGCTATATAATCTGTGACTTGATTACAAGTGGGAAACAATTAACCTTGGCAAATATATATGCTCCAAAGAACGACGACCCAACTTTCTTTACCTCGGTCTTTGAGTGGTTAGCAGATTTTAAGTGCGATGAGGTTATAATTGGCGGGGACTATAATTTAGTTTTGGATGTTGAGAAAGATAAAAAAGGCGGCCTTGCAAAAACCCACAAAAAATCGTTGGAAGTCATAAATAGCTATTGCGAAGACTTAGACCTAATTGATGTCTGGAGAATACAAAACCCTGAACAACGACGATTTACATGGAGACAAAAGAACCCCGAAATACAATGCAGACTTGACTTTTTTCTCGTAAGCCAGTGCACATCTTGCAACCCAACCAACACAGATATAGCCCCTGGTTATAAGACAGATCATTCACTGGTCACGTTGCAATTTTCGACGCATAATAACATGAGAGGACGGGGCTTCTGGAAACTAAATACCTCATTCCTAAAGGATGAAGAATATATAAAGAAAATACAATCCGTTATAACTCAAACTAAAGATGAATATGCACTGGATAATACTCTCACTCCAAACTTACTGTGGGAAATGATAAAAATGAAAGTTAGGGAGGCATCAATTGAGTTTGGCAGAATAAATAAGAGAAAAATGTTTCAAAAACAAGATGATATAGAAAAGACAATTAAAATCCTGGAGGAGCAGACCGCTAACATTGATGCTACTGACTGCCAAAATGTATGGTCAGAGTTAGAAAAGAAAAGACGGGAACTTGAAACCATAATCGAATACCAGACAAAAGGGGCTTTTTTAAGATCTAAAGCGCGATGGTACAATGAGGGCGAAAAAAACACTAAATACTTTCTAAACTTAGAGAAGAGACACTGCAAACAAGGAACAATTACCCAATTGAAAGTTAATGACAAAGACTTAATCCAATCCGACAGAGAAATCCTACTCGAGTGTGAGACCTTCTATAAAAATCTCTACAGTTCAAAAGTACAAGTTAACGTTTACCTGGAAGTTTTCTTTCCACCTGCACGAGAAGTATTGAGTGAAGAAAGAAAACAGCATTGTGAGGGGCTTTTAAGTTCTAAGGAGTGTTTGGAAGCATTAAACGGTATGGCCACTGAAAAAACACCTGGTACTGATGGCCTGCCGTGTGAATTTTATAAAGTTTTTTGGAAAGACATAGGCGAAACACTAACAGAGGCCCTAAACTTCTCTTACCAAACAGGAAAACTCGCTGTATCACAAAGGCGAGGAATTGTCAAGCTTATACCAAAGAAGGACGCAGATCCCAAGCTGATTAAAAATTGGCGCCCATTGACACTATTAAACTGCGATTATAAGATTGCATCAAAGGCTATTGCAAATCGAATCAAAACAGTTTTACCAGAACTTATATCAGAAGATCAGTCAGGCTTCATTAAAAACAGATGTATTAGTGACAATATACGCATGTTAGATAGCGCTATTAAGTATGTAGAAAACAAAGGATTACCCGGTCTACTTCTTTTCCTAGATTTTGAAAAAGCTTTTGACACGCTAGAGTGGTCATTCATAAACCAAATGTTACGGCACTTTGGGTTTGGCCCCTCACTGTTAAACTGGTTTGAACTATTTTACTGCAATACCGAAAGCTGTATACTAAACAATGGATGGGCAAGCAATTTCTTTGAGTTAAGTAGAGGTGTTAGACAAGGCTGCCCCCTATCGCCTTATCTCTTCATACTGTCCGTAGAAATACTCGCTGAAGCTATTCGCAATAAGAAAGAAATAAAGGGCATCAAAATCTATAATACTGAAGTTAAAGTAAGGCAATATGCGGATGACACGACACTCATTTTAGATGGAACTGAAGAATCAGTAAGAGGTCACTGTTACTGATAGAAGCATTTGGGAACATATCTGGCCTAAGGCTGAACAATGAGAAAACAGAGGCCTTGTGGATAGGTTCTAAAAGAAACTGCAGCCTAAAACTATGTCCGGAAAAAAATTTTAAATGGCAAAAGGGAAAGGTCAAAGCTCTAGGTGTGTGGCTCTCTATGGATCACCAGTTAACACTCTCTCTCAATTACAACGAGAAATTGGCAAAAATCCAAACTATCTTCAGATGCTGGAAATTTAGAAAACTTAGCTTAATAGGGAAAATAACATTACTAAAAAGCCTTGTAGCATCCCAACTGGTCTATATACTCACACCTTTGCAAACGAATCACCAAGCAATAAAAGAGATCAGCAAGCTTTTTTTCAATTTCTTATGGAATGGCAAAAAGGATAAAATTAAACGCTTGATCATGATCAATGACTACCCAGAAGGAGGACTAAAAATGATTGATATTGCCTCTTTTAACAAATCACTTAAGGCTACGTGGATTAAAAAATATCTAGATTCAGGAAACCGTGGCAAATGGAAAAACTTCTTTGATATGGCGCTGGGAAAATACGGAGGAAGTCTTTTATTCGAATTAGGAAATCTTAATAGGAAGGATATTGATAAGTTAAAGATAGAAGACCCTTTTATCAAAGAAATTGTAGACATTTGGTCCGACACTTTCTTCGAGAGGAAAATAGTATCAAAAGATCATTTCTTATTTCTACCTCTGTTACAAAACTCATTAATAATAGTCGTCGCAAACGCGAATAACATGTCCCTTATAAAAAAAGATTTTAATGTAATGGGCATGATACGGGCATGATACAGGCACAATAAAAGACGAATGTGACGACAGGATACTTGAGGACTTGACTTACACTAGACTTTGACTTCTTGAATTATACTGACTTACTTACTTGACCCGAAACTACCACTCAAACAAACTAATATTAACAAGTCACCATTATATAGTAATATGCAAAATGAAAAACTAACAAGTACGAAAAACGACCTACTATGACAAAGAATGCTAATGAACAAGAAACTTAAGACGAGCACTAATGAACACGTGAGGTGACAGAACAAAACGGTGTTACAACGATAAGACAATACACAAAGCTAATTACGAAAGTGTACATTTGATTCTACATTCCGGCCCCTTAAAGGCTAACTTAGCATTTACTAATATACCTAAAAACACGAAATAGGCGCCAAATAACAAACTAAATGAAATTATGAGCTCTAAAGAAATGAAATAACGAAGGAATGTCTTTGTAGTCTCGTAATCTGAGACAGTGTCACTTAAGAAAAGTGTTATTTAACGCTGATGAGTTCCAAATGAAAATACAATCTGGCACTGGCGAATTCTGAAAACTTCACAGGAAAACAAGTCAATCAAGGTTTTCCCTCCAGGTCAATTGATTCCAAAGGACAGAGTTTTGTGATGGGCCGTTCCAACATTCCAGACTTCGTTCGAATTTTCACTCGGCGCACATAACCTTGCTTGTCAGGAAAAACTTCCATGATTCTGCCTAAAGGCCACACATTCCTGGGTGTAGATTCATCAGCCACAATGACTGTATCTCCAACGGCGAAATTTCTCCTAGGACGAAACCATTTTTGTCGTTCTTGTAGTAGGGGCAAATATTCCTTCTTCCATCGTTTCCAGAAGATATCTGTTAAATATTGCACCTGACGCCATCTTCTTCTTGATAAGTTGTTGCTCTTCACGAATAGACCGGGGGGAAGCGGTGTGTCTCGGCGAAGAAGAAGCAAATGGTTAGGTGTCAATGGTTCCAAATCCTTTGGATCATCAGAGACTTTCGTTAAAGGTCTTCCATTGGTGATACTTTCTGCTTCACACATCAGGGTTTGGAGACTTTCATCGTCAAGGCTTTGCTCTTTTGTTAGGCCTGCTAGAATTTTGCGGGTAGATCTTATTGGCCTCTCCCATACGCCACCATGATGAGATGCTGTTGGAGGGTTAAAAAACCACTTGATTCCTTTCTGAAGAAGACTGTCATGAATCTTAGCTTGATTCCAGCTTGCAATCGTTACAACGAAGCTCCTTTTCGCCTCCAACAAAGTTTGTTCCGTTGTCAGAGCGATTTTCTTTTACTTGACCTCTTCGGGCAATAAAACGTCTGAGTGCAAGGAGGAAGGAGTCAGTATCCAAGGAGTGGGAAATCTCTAAATGAACAGCTCGTAGAGCCAAGCAGGTGAAAATTGCTCCATACCGCTTTACTAAACTTCTCCTTTGACGTACTAAAAAGGGGCCAAAGTAGTCAATACCCACGCACGTGAAGGGCGATAGATCAGGAGTAATTCGAGGGAGTGGTAAATCTGAAAATGTGATGTATGCAAATCCAAAACAACGTCGGTCACAAATCTCTAGCTCTTTGTCGTTGTCGATCGGCTCATTCAGCGCTCCACAAGCGGAATACTCAGCCTATACTTATCCGAATCAAAATAACCGTGCCACCGCAGCAGTTAAACTCGAAAAATACTTCAAAACAACTCCATAAAGGTACGAGAAAGCAAAAGCTGTACAAAGTAAACTTAAAATTTCGTGACCGAACTGCCAAACCTCAAAATCACGTGACCAAGGAAACAATGAAATACATTAAAATAATTTCCATTTGGCGGGAAAGACACGACAGCCATCTTCTGTCCACCAATGGGACCATGTCGCCTTTTGGAAGCGTAGCAGGATGAAAGAACACTTCTTACCATGGAGTTGGCACGTAACCAAAATCTCTCACGCAGCAGCACTAGGACGTATTCTCTGCCGGAGTGACCACTTTTCTCGTGAAAATGGTATACTAGAAGACGAGCGAGATGAGAATTTCTAGGGATGATGATCTGATGTTTAGAATCATCTGATATAGCTGCTTTATTTAGACGTCCACCAACACGGAGGAGTCCATGATCTAGGATCGGATCCAACTTCACCAGTACACTTGATTTCTTGACAGAATTTCCTTTTTTAATGGCTTCAATTTCTTCTGCAGATGCCATTCTCTGGTTGAATTGAATGATCTCCTTTTCTGCATTCTTCAATTCTGGGAGGGTAATGAAATTGCAAGGGGGCTCTTCAGAAGTACTTTGCACGTCTAATTCCTTTTTCTTCGCAACAAATCTTCTTTGGCAGCGAAGGCACAGGGCAATAAACCTCAGCAGCTTAAACCAGGAGGAGAAGCGTTCGACAATGAAAATGAAACAGACATAAGCTTCATTAATCTGAACAGCAAAGGATGATGATTCACGTTTTACTTCAGGATCTTCGTCAGATAATTCTGTTGAACCTTTAGAGCAGATCACCCACTCGGACTCCGCTCTTAAGAGAAAGGCCGGCCCCTTTATCCAATGCTCATTTCGAATGAAGGAGTCTGTGCTAGCTCCTCTCGACGCGTCATCAGCAGGATTAGATTTAGTATCTATGTATCTCCACTGGGAAGGACTTGAATCTTCTCTAATGAAAGCGACACGGTTAGCAACGTACGTATGAAAACGCTTCGATTCGTTCTTGATGTAGCAGATCACAGTCATGCTGTCCGTCCAAAAGGTAATTGTATCAATAGGCATTTCCAATTCTTTCTTCAGCATTTTGTTCAGGCGAATTGAAATTGTGGCAGCTGCTAACTCCAATCTGGGGATAGTTGTTTGCTTCAATGGGGCGAGGCGAGACTTCCCTATCAGGAACGAGCAATGTATCTGATCATCTGAATTGATGAGGCGTAGATAGGAAACTGCTCCATGTGCAGACTGGGAAGCATCACAGAAGTGGTGAATCTGACCAGTAACAATTCTTCCAAAATCAAAGGGTTTGACACATCTGTCAACAGAGAACTCAGAAAGCTTTGGCAGATCAGTTACCCAGGCATGTTAACGTAACAGGTAATTGCTAGGAATTTCGTCATCCCAACCAAGGCCTTTTCTGCACAAATCTTGAAGGAGAAGCTTTGCTGGCAAAACGAAAGGCACTGCCATCCCGAGTGGATCATAAATGGAACTGACAACGGACAGAATGCTGCGCCTGGTGCATGGTCGCTTCTTCACATTGATTTTGAAGCCAAACTTGTCATTCTCAACGGACCATGATACGCCTAAGGCTCTCTCAGTGGGAAGAGAATCTTCATTTAGATCTAGCTCTTTGACATTCTTTGCTCTGTCATGGATCGAAATAGACTCCAAGACGTCTCGGTCGTTGCTAATCCATTTCGTCAAACAGAAGCCACCTTTCATCATAAGCTTGTGTAGGCTATCCACATGCTTTGTTGCTATATCACTTGACAGTAAAGACTTCAGGCAGTCGTCAACGTAGAAAAATTTTTCATAACGGTGTTGATAACATCAGAGGGGAATTCATGCTTGTGATCTTCAGCATTTCTGCGGATGGCAAAGTTCGCGCAACTGGGTGATGAGACTGCCCCGAACAGATGTACGGTCATTCTATATTCTTCTAAAGCTTTGTTGAGATCACCCTCAGGCCACCAGAGGAATCGGAGAAGGTCACGATCAGCTTTTGGAACGCGCACTTGGTGAAACATTGATTGTATGTCCCCCATCACTGCAACTGGATCCTGGCGGAAACGCACTAACACCCCCACTAAGTTATTGGTCAGGTCTGGTCCCTGGTATAGCACATCATTCAGAGATGTCCCACTGAACTGAGCAGAACAGTCAAAAACCACTCGTAGTTTTTCTGGCTTCTTGTGATGATATATGTCGCGTTCCCAGTGTCGTGTAGCGTGGCGTGGCACTGAGTTCGCCAGGTCAACCGCAGAACTGAAACGATCGCTTGATTCGACAATCTTTATTCGGCGATCAGGCTATTTACAGCAATGCGGTGAAAACTAAGAAAGTTAAATTATAACTTCTAAACAAAAAGGGCTAAAGTAAAAATAGTCCACAAAAAAGGAAAAGTTTTACAAAGTGGTAGCTTGACTTACGTCTGATCTGGTCTCCGAGGTTACAACTAAGTTCTCCAATAGAGGACTCCGTTCTCCAGTAAAGTCTCCGATATAGATGTCTCCAAAGGAACACTCGGGTTGATGTTAACGCGAGGCGGACTACGAACAACTGCTCAAAAACGTGCTTAGAGCGCTAGATACTACACTATTGCTGAATGACGTAATGGAAAGAAAAAGGGGAGAACGTCTTGTGCGGTTTACCAAAAAGGATCTTGACTAATTGGCGATAATCAAATAAATCACAGATTGAATTAACATGAACCAACTAATTAATAGGCGGTAAATGACAAAGTTTATGGATTTCCTTTACAATATACACCGTGATGAGGTATATACCAGACCCTGCCATCCGATCTTTCAAGGTCAACGGGTGGGACTTCTCAGCGAAGCCATCTTTAATCACACCCTCGAGAGAAGTGATGTAATCTTCTCGAAATTTAGCATTCCTCGAGAGCTTACGTTTGAGATGAAGAGCTCGACGTTCTGCCTGGACTCTTTTCTCGGGCATCTTTATGGATGGATCCTTTAACGGAAGGGAGATTTTATAATGTCCGTCTTCACACTGAGTAACTGAATCTTCTACAATATTCATGAACTTTAAATCATCTCTGGACAAGCCTACGTCGTCGCTATAAGATGTTTCAGCAAAGTCAGCACAAGCCACGCACATGGGATGAGCTTCAATAGATCTTATGAAGAAACTTGACGATGGTACATATCTTAGCTTCCGTCCGGTAGGACCGTTAATAACCCAACCGAAGTCTACTTTCGTTGCGTACGGACCACCATCAAGAGCAGGGACAACTTCTCTGGGCTGAAGGGCTTCAGGAATGTTTGCTCCAATTAACAATTCAACTTGGGAGTCCAACTCTGGCGTATAGACATGACCTCGCAGATGTGGCCATCGATCAACATCCTCTTGTTTCGGGATTTCACTCTTGGCTACAGGCATAACTGGTCTGGATAGCGTTTCAGGCAATGGAATGGTGACATTCTCGTCTAAGTCAGAGACTATCAAATCTTTAACGATGAAACTGTCAACTTCTTCACTTGTACCCATGGTAGTTAATTTGAGTCTTGTTTTCTTGCCACTAATTCCTAGACGTTCTACAAGGCTGAGGGAAATGAACAAGGAGTTTGAACCGTTATCCAACAGCGCATACGTCTCGGTGCAACGAGGATTTCCTTTGGCTTTGATCTTCACTGGTACAATTGGCAAAGCCGTAACGGAGCCTTCCATTGATGTGAGGCCACAAAAGTGTTCCCTGTTACCTTGTTCGGTCATTCTCGGAGCGGGATTGCCTTGGCTAGTACTTTCAGGAGATCTATGCTCGCTTCTTGTTGCTACACTAGAGGTTTCAGGTCTGGGCTGAACGTGTCTGTCATCGAAATGCTGGATGTGCATGACTGTGGCGTGTCGTCCACCGCAGTGGTTACATGGTTTCTTTTTGTAACATCCTCTGGACTGATGACCACCTCTTAAGCAGGCAAAGCATAATCTTCTTTTCATTATGAAGTCAACACGTTCTTGATTGGACGCTTTGGCGAAATCGGAACAGTCAGTCAAGTGATGGCTCTCGTGACAGAATGGACAATCTCTAGTGGAAACAGTTGAGGTCACAGGACGGACTTGAGTTTCAGGAGACCTTTCAGAAAAAGTGACGAAGCTTAGGTTCCTAGAGCCAGACTTCTGATTCTTAGGCTTCGTCTTCTTTTCTTGATTAGTTTTCGTTTCTTTATCCAGACAAGGTAACTTGCCGAAGACTGGGTTATTTAAAGAACGAGATTCCTCCTCGACGAAAGAGGAAATATCTTCAATACTGATTTCTCGCTTTACTACGTTCAGTATCCGGTCAGATTTATCACGCCATTTAGCTTGCAATCTTGGTGGAAGTCTGTCGATGATCTTCTGCATGTTGTCTGCACTTTCTATTTGCCTTAAATAACCAATGGACTTGAGAGTGTTCGAGCAATTTGACAATAAAATTGAGAACCCTTCAAGCGATTCCGGGTCTTCAGCTTTAATGCGTGAACCATTGGTTACTTGATCCATACATGCCAATGCGATTTTATGCTTCTGACCGAATCTAGAAGCCAAAAGCTTCTTAGCCTTTAGATAACCTTCTTTGGGTTGCATGTAGAAACAGCTGCGCACCATCTCCTGTGGTCTTCCAGACGTGTGCTGCTCAAGGTAATAGAGTCTGCCAGCATAATCGGATTCTTTGGCCTCAATCACCGTCTCGAAAGTACGCATAAACGTACAATATTCCAGTGGATTTCCATCAAACACAGGTACTTGTCTTCTGGGCAGAGTATTTCTTTGCTGCTGTTTAACAAATTCTTCCATTAGTCGATTTTGCTGGACAAGAACTTGATAAGCTTGGTCACTTCTTTTATCTACAATTTCTTTGGGCTTTTGATTAGCCTCTTCTTGCTTGTGAGAACTATCTTGCAAAACTTCGAAATCCGAAGCCGGAAGTGAAGCACTGGGGCAAATTTGGTTCTGTAAATCCACGGGGGGAGAGCACTTAGATTCTGCCTTGGCGTAGGCTCTCTCTCTGGCCACAGCTTTAGCATATTCGGTCTCCAATTTTAATTCTTCCCTCTTCAAATCCAGATCGTATTGTTGTCTTTTAAGGTGTAGCTCTGTTTTGTGAAGTCGCTGGCGCTGCTTTAGGGCAAGAGCTTCTGCTTGAATTTCGGCGATTCTAGCCTAACTCGGGCTGTAGATATTGAAGTCGCTTTAGATGATCTACTGAAAACTGAACCACAAGAACTTTTACGTTTATGAAGATCCTTAGGGATAACTTGAGAAGCGCTGTCATCAGGAGTTATATCGATATCATGTAGCTTCACCTCCGTCACCCGCAACCGATCATTAACAGTATCACAAAAGAAATTTCAACTTGCTTCAATCTCACGGAAAAAAGCACTTGATTGTTCAATTTCAGTTTCGTCCTCCACTTCACAATCATAGGCGTTCTGGGCTTCCATGAAGTTTCGAAACAGATTCGTTATTTCCGCTAGCTTTATTTTAACCTGTTCCAGATTATTAACATCATTCAGCAGATCGTCTATTTCTTTACGCTTTACTGTAATAGAGGATAACACACCACCTCTTTTCTTTCTTAGCAGCCGAACTCGCTCCGCATGAGTGCCTTCACTATCAAGGGTTACGTTTGGTCTTCGAACACGTGTACCACACCGAACTAGATGAGAGTCCTCCACCAACGGGCCGGAACAATGAACTTCAGGTACTTGGGACATTTCAACCGGCCTCCAACACCAACAGGATTCGTCTTTTGCGAATGTCGTCGCAAACGCGAATAACACGTCCCTTATAAAAAACGATTTTAATGTAATGGGCACGATACGGGCACGATACAGGCACGATAAAAGACGAATGTGACGACAGGATACTTGAGGACTTGACTTACACTAGACTTTGACTTCTTGAATTATACTGACTTACTTACTTGACCCGAAACTACCACTCAAACAAACTAATATTAACAAGTCACCATTATATAGTAATATGCAAAATGAAAAACTAACAAGTACGAAAAACGACCTACTATGACAAAGAACGCTAATGAACGAGAAACTTTAGACAAGAGCACTAATGAACACGTGAGGTGACAGAACAAAACGGTGTTACAACAATAAGACAATACACAAAGCTAATTACGAAACTGTACATTCGATTCCGCGCCTCTACAATAAGAATAAATAAAGCACCAGTTTTCTGCAATAATTGGCTTACCAAGGGTATAACAAAAGTTAAACATCTAATGGATGAGAATTCTCTCAACCTTTTTTCCCTTGACCATTTTCAGAACAGATATAACATTAGAGTAAAACACTTAATGTTTTTCAGAATCGTTTCAGCTGTGAAATCTCTGCAACGACAAATCCCGAGAACACATCAGCAGTATGAAAGTCCTTTTCACACATTTCTCAAAAGCCAAAAATCATCTAGAATTGCTTACGAGCAACTAATAGCAAATAAAAGTGAAAAACCCATATCTTGTATAGACAAATGGCATAAAGACATCCACTCTTCAACCGATAAAAATGTTGACTGGAGAAACGTCTTCCAAGCAGCAAACACTTGTACAACGAGCTCAAAACTAATTGATTTTAATTTCAGAGTTTTACATAGACGTTTACCAACTAACAGCTATCTGCAAAAAATAGGAGTTAAAGAGGACGGAAAATGTACTTTTTGCCATGACGAGAAAGAGGATTTGACGCATTTATTTTGGAAATGCCAAAAAACCAAAAACTTTTGGGATAATTTCTTGATGTGGCTTCAGTCGTGCCAAATCCTCCAACCAGTCAGTTACTTAGATATGACTACTGCTTTGGGCCTAATGCCAGACAGCTCTGCCTTTAAGCTCCATATAAACTTCTGCTGTCTTATATCAATGCGGACCAAATATCGTTCATAAATGTGTGGAGAAGTGCGATTTGGGTGGACACCTGTCGCCAACTTATGCGCAAACGTTTCTCTCCAAACAACCGCATTTCCGTAAAGTTTGCGGACAACGAGGGAAAGAGCGAGGGGGCTGTCGATGTGGGTGGCCCCAAACGAGAGTTTTTGAGATTGGTGGTGAAAGCTGCCAATGAGGATTCAGGCATATTTATCAGACCGGTAGGATGTCGCAGTGTATTTCCAAATGTTACAGGTATGTGCCTACTTTGATAGAAGTCAAAGCAAATGTGACTGCGGACCATTGAAATGATGAACAGTGCAAATTAGGTTTTGGTTCGGAATTGTGTTTTGTCTCCAGCCTGCGAGAAAGATTTGTACCGTCTTGTTGGCGTGGTTCTAGCATGGTCACTGGCGCATGGAGGTCCTGCTGGTAATTTCTTCAGTGGCACGCTGTATCATTCCATTGCTTATGGATCGGGCACAAGGCCACCAAAATTGGGAGATATTCCTGATCAAGTTTTAAAACAGAAGATAATTCAGGCGAGTCTGATATTTATAATTAATTGATACCAGAGAACTGGTCTTGAGTGATAGGGTGCTACTAGCATGGTTGCCACAGGTCAGGAAATGGTCAGGGAAAAAAAAAAATTCTTCAAGGTCAGGGAAAAGTCAGCGAATTTCATTTCGAGTCAGGGAAAGTTTAAGTCTTTGAGAGAAGTCAGGGAAAAGTGAAATTTAAGCGTACTAATTTATTTCTTGCCAATTCAGCGATGTTTTTGTGTAATCAAGAATGTGAGCTGTTAAGTGAAGGTGAGTAAAAAAAAAAATTATTACATATACAGCCATTTCCAGCCTGTACTACAATGATGCATAGCTAATAGTCCACTTACCTTGAAAGCTAGCTGAATTGGATTTCCCATGGTTAATGTTTCAAGCGTAGCCTGGCAGAAGAGGCTAACTGGTCGTGTTGGTACTCTGATTGCCTTGGCAAAGAGTCCCTTTGGTGAAGTGTCCTCAAGCATTAAATGTAACTGAAAACTACTTACATCTCCATTTCAATAATAGTGGTATTTCTGTTTTCCAGAACTGTTGTGATTTGGAAAGATGAATAAGCAGACAAGTTTTAACCTTCAGTGGCTTGCAGACCCCAGCTTTTTGGAATGGGTAGCAAAACACCCAAGTAACAGTCACAAAGCAAAATGTGTCCCTTGTGGAAAGACCATACAACTGGGCAATATGGGCAGAAAGGCCCTGTCTTCCCATGCGGCTGGAGATAGGCATAAGGCCCGATTGAAGCTTTTACTACAAGACAAACAAGACCAACAGTCACTTAAAAAGCTTTGGAGTAGGGATGCTTGTGTAGCTGCTTCATCCGCAGATTCAGTTAGCAGGTGTGAAAATCAGGAGGAAAGCATCATGTCCCTTTCAGATCAGTTAACAATACCTGAACCACCACATGGAAAACCACTGGGGCAGCCTTCAGAGGCTAAAGGCAGGCAAAAGAACCTGTCTTCCTTTATGTTAACAGATAATGTTTTAGAAGCAGAAATTGTTTGGGCAGTCAAGACAGTGATGGATCATTACTCTTGCTCATCCAGCAGCAACACAGACAAACTGTTTCAACGGATGTTCCCAGACTCTGAAATTGCCAGAAGGTTCTCCTGTGGAAAAACAAAGTGTGCATACTTAGTGAAGTATGGATTAGCTCCCTACTTTTATGAGAAAATGCTCAGTGTTCTTTCTAAGCCAGAAACGTTGTTTTCCGTGTCTTTCGATGAGTCATTTAACAAAGTCATCCAGGAAGAGCAGATGGATCTCCTTGTAAGGTATTGGGATGATGAGGTGAAAGAGGTAGTTACCCGATATTTTGGGTCAGAGTTCTTAGGTCACACCCGTGCTGGCGATCTGCGTGACAAGTTTTTGAAGGGATTGTCACCTCTTAATCAGGCTAACATGGTTCAGGTTTCCATGGATGGGCCCTCCACAAATTGGAAGTTTTATGAAGAGCTTCTGAAGTTACGTAATAATCAGGATCCAGATTTTCCCTTGCTACTGAACCTGGGTTCTTGCAGCCTACATGTCGTACATGGAGCTTTCAAATCAGGAGCACAAGCAACAGGTTGGAACATTGATAGCCTTCTCAGATCTCTTCATAATCTGTTTCATGATGCTCCAGCTCGAGCTGAAGATTTTGTCAATATTACTGGCAGCACACAGTTTCCTCGCAAGTTTTGTTCAACAAGATGGCTGGAGGATGCCCCTGTGGCAGAAAGAGCCATAATGATTTGGCCACACATTGTCAAGTATGTCAGTGAGACATTAAAAGGTCCCAAAGGTAAGGTACCGAAGATTCAGAGCTTCAACACTGTACAAGCAAGTACACAAGACCCTTTGATAACTGCTAAACTTCAGTTCTTTGTCACTCAAGCAAAAATGCTCCAACCTTACCTACAAAAGTATCAAACAGATGATCCAATGGCAGTATTCATGGCAGAAGACTTGGCTCACATCGTACGAAGTGCTATGTCAAAGTTCATTGAGAAGGATGTCATTGACACTGCATCCTCTGTGGCAAAGTTGGTCAACATAGAACTCGAGAAAGAGGACAACCTGCTACCTCCAAAGAATGTTGATGTCGGATTTGCTGTTAAGGCCATTACAGAAAAGCTGCAAAAAGACAAGAAAGTTTCTCAATTACAGACACGGTCCTTCTTCTCTGAGTGCCGAAGTTTTCTATTAGCAGCAACAGCAAAGATTCTGGAAAGATGTCCCTTGAAGTACCAACTAGTGAGAAGCCTGTCTGCCCTTGATCCAAGACATATGGCCCTTCAGCCTGATGATGCATCTCGGAAATTTGAGAGACTGTTGGCCAAACTGCTAGTGTGCTGCCGATTCAAGGCAGATGAGTGTGATGCAGCCAAACAACAGTTTAAAGTTCTTCTGACTGAAGTTCAGAAGTATCACAAAGACGAATTTGAGGCATACACCACCTGTCAGAGGCTGGACAAATTCTTCTTTAATGTCCTTGCTGAAAAGCCACACTTCACTGTTCTGTGGAAGGTAGTGAAATTGGTTTTAGTATTGTCGCATGGCCAGGCTGGCATTGAGCGTGGTTTCTCAGAGAACAAAGATATGCTTTCCTGTAACATGAGAGAGGATACTCTGAAGGCATTTAGAACTGTCCATGATGGGGTGAGGCACATGAAATGTGAAATTCATGACATCCCAGTCAGCAAGGAATTGCTCAAGTCCTGCAAGCAATCACGCCAGAGGTATTCTGCCTTTTTGGAGGATCAGAAAAAAGCCAAAAAAGAAAGTGCCACTGAAAGTAATAGGCAAAAATTGCTTTCTGAATTAAAGGAATGTCAGAAGAAGGAAAAGAGGCTAGAGTCAGAGGCATCAGCATTGTTTGACAAGGCAGATAACCTTTGTGAAGAAGCTGAAAAAAGCCACAAGTGGAATCTGGTCATGGAAGCAAATGCATTAAGAGCTAGAGGAAAACAGAAAAGAAAGGAAGCAGATGATGCTAAGAAGGAGGCTGAAGTGACGGAAAAAAAGCTGAAACTCATTCATCGCGTCTGGGCCTCTTCGTTAATCTTGCTAAAAGATGCTAACACTTAAAGTTTTGTGTTGATATTACTCGTGTATGTTGACTTTCTGAAAGCATAAATAAATGGGTGGAGAGGTTGGCTGTGAGGGGAGGTTGGAGGCCATTACCAGGACTAATTTGGGATTTTTTTAAATTTAGTTGGTCAGGGAAATTTTACATTTGTCAGGGAAAAGTCAGGGAAAAGTCAGGGAAAAGTCAGGGAATTTTAAGATCCTGTGGCTGTGGCAACCATGACTAGCCATACTGTTACCAGGGTTGTATTGTTTAAGGGCACAATGATAGTGCTGTAGCATCAAAACACAGCTTAAGTGCCAGGTTTCTATCTTGCAGATTGCTGATTCTGAAACTGACGAAGAGTTGAAAAAAAAAACGTGCATGATAATGATATCCAAGGCATCCTGGATACTCAAGGTGCAGCCAAGTTGCCAGTCCTAAAAAACAAAGATTCCATCCTGAACATCATCCTTCGTCACGTGCTTGTAGATTCCACGAGGAAGACCTCAAGAAAGGTCTGGAAACTCTGGGTGTACTGGAAGCCATTAAAAAACACCCGGAGCAATTACGGGAGCTGTTTACTAAGGAAAATATTCATCCCTTAGACGCTGCCACCGTGGATGCAATTTTTAGCATCGATTATGACGAACAGGGATCCAATGGAAGAGCCACCCAAGAGTTAGCGATTATCCACTGGAGGGATTATCTGCAAGATTGCGAAAGTATGTTTCAAATTGATCGTCTAACTCGTCCATTTCGGGTTCTAACACATTGGATGCCTCATGTAAGCGTTCATTTGATTCACGTCCAGATAAAACCTCTTCAAGTGCTTTGTCTAAAGAAACTTCCGTACTATATCCAACCTTTTCCGGTTTTCTCATATGAACTGACCCACCAATCACTCCAGTCAACTTTTAAAAACCTACTCAGTAAGAAGTACGATGACTTATTGTTTCCTACCTCACCATACCTATAGATGACTGGACATAAAAAGACTAAATACTGTAATTAATTATTAAGCTTTTTTCCCTTCAAAATTCAGGTGGCGACGCCTGAGCAACTCTAGGAGACATCCTCTCCTTCGCTACTGGAGCGGATGTACCACCCGTGTTAGGGTTTGATGACAGCCCCGTTATCACCTTTACAGATATGCCTTTCCCAACTCCCAATACATGCGCCACAATCTTGAGGTTACCAACTAAGTATGAGAATTATGATGAATTCAAGGAGAAAATGGACTTCAGCATTCTGAACTCTCCTTGTTTTGGACAAGCGTAACCAGATTTTGTTAGAACTGATATTAACTTTTTTGCTTCTTACTGGTCAAGAACCACGTCCTTGCTCTGACTAATTTCAGAGACGTTTTTCATGACCATGTTCGTTTTTTAGGTCTGCTCGTTACCCAAGAATAGTGCAATATTAGCGAGGGCAGAAATGAAACCTAACGAGCTTTCAAATATTCAGGACAGTGTATTCTGTGGAATTTCATTGTAGACTTTGTAATTACGTTTCTGAAACAAATGTTCATTGTTTTAAAGTATAGGATGTCAGTGAATCGACAACTTTCTCCCAACAAAATCAACCGTCCGACGGTACATTTCTTTACCACAAGTCGAGGTTAATGGGTCAACGAGACGTTGTAGTTCTCCGTATTGTCTCATCCAGGGGATTTGATGTTGGAGGCACTTGTACATGAGGCAAATTCGTGGATATCAGCTCATCAATATTAACACCCATCCATGCATCATTTGGGTCCTGGCCGTCTCCGAAGGCCATTAAAAGAAGACTGGTCCAAAACATCTGGGCCGGGGTGTTATTACCTTCTGTTGAAATCTTGTGATTATTATGAGCAGAAACAAACTCCGCGAGATTTTTGTTCAAGCGCGGTAGGTAGACATAGTGCAGACAAAAGAGGTCGGTCTCATTCAGAGGGTCGAGTACACCCTCCCTCTTGAGGTCATAAAACTCTGACCTAAAAACTGATAGTTCATGCTCGTTTACTGATTGGTTATGTCGCTCTATCCTGTGATTATGTACTGAGGACCCGACAATAACAGATCTTGCATCCTCCCCCCAAGCTGATGTCATATCCCTCCACACCAAAACATTCTCTCCAACATGGTCACTGCGGATTCGCTGTGGCCTGCTGTACCTGCGAACAGCTTCGTTGAAAGCAAGAAAAACAGTTTCTGCCTTATTGTTTGTTGAGCAGCGGCAGAACTTTACGAGGCGGCTAAAACCATCGATACAATGATGGACGACGAACCTCCATCTAATTAACTTGTGGTTACCGTCCAGGTGCCACAAATAGTTTGGATAAGGGACTGAGTAATTGCTGGCCTCTTCCGTGTTGTCGCAGAGGGATCTAAGTCATGTATAGCCTTGCATATTTTGCTGCGCTGAACATTGATTCCTTGGGCTTTTAGGTGACCTTGCAGCATAGCCTCGCTGGCATTGGGGTGATTGCCCTTGATAGAAGAGACAGCATGCTGAATGTCTGCCACTGAAATATCAGAGTAACGGGTTTCTTGTAGATTGTATTCTGCCATCGCTTTGTACACTGTGGGACGGGATACCTGTAAATCTTCCGCAATGCGAGTAACCGGTATCTCAAGACGTAGCAACCCTTCCAAACGCTCTTTGGATAAGACCTTTGAAGGTCTTCCTGCTTTCCTAAATTGACAGAAAGTATTTCATTGGTTGTCGTGATTAAATGCCTGAAACTACTGAAAAGAAATAGCTGACCAATATAGTAGTAACCGCCCTAGTTTTTCGATGTTGGTGTTCCCCTAACTCCTTAGTTTTACTCCCAGTCAAGGAGGGTGAAGACCATAAATTATCATGCACTTTTTCTTAGCCTAGAGTGAGGGCTGGCATATCGGTTCTACTCCACTTACAGTACGCCCAAAAAGTCCTCATCACATGGTATCTTATCATTGAAACCAAAAAAGGGAAGGGTAGCGCTATGATAAGTCAATTCACATGACTACAATAATATATACAATTTGCTAAGAATTGCTGTACGTATTATCTTAATAATATTTAGGAGAAATTCATAGTGATACTGATTTGTCGTAGCGTAGTTAGGAACTTACCGAATTTGAGGCAAGTCTACTCCATTGATTGAACCTGCCTGATCGCGAGCGGCAGTTAGTTGGTCACTGGAAGTTGGCTATAACATTGCAAGAAGTAGAGTAATCATGCGTGACTTACGTTGACTTAAATACTTAAATAATCAAACATAGAGTCAATCATCGACGCTCTATGGGGAACTACGAAGGCTCATGCTTCAGCAGAGGTGACTAAAGTCAAAATCAATTTTTTGTTTTTACTACCGTGGTTGGTACCACCAAGGCCTTCAAACTCTGTTAAACCTTGTTCAAAACCGTCCATTTCTCGCAGCCTCTTTACGAAAAGAGACATTTTCTCACGAATTTGATTCGTTTTGATCCACATCAGACCGGGACGGATAGCAGATGTGTCACGTAACGCTTTGTATCGGACATTAGGTCAATAACAGAGCTGGCCTTTTGTAACAATGTGATGATTTTCCATTGATGAATTAAATGGTCTGTATTCTCTTCATTACAAAGGTTTTTTTCAATAGAATGTACCTGTTGATTCGATTGTTGAATCGTTGATGTTGGCGTTGAATTTCCCGTTTGGTTTGCTGGGGAATTCTGAGAATTCTGAGAAAACGGCATAATTAGACGTAATCACACATTCAATTAATGCAATGTAATCCCAAAAGAAATACAATCTAGATGCTTACCTGGGCAATAACAGCACTTACGGTCTCGCTGATGGCCCGAGAAACGGCCTCGGAGAGGGAGCGCGTAAGGTCCTGATCAGCCATCACCGGACTCGTCGCGGAAACTAAGAACTCCCGCTGTTTTGGCGCGCTGGTTTGTCCATTGTTTTGTAAATAATAAATTTACACTCGGCGAGGTGAAACTTCATTATTTATAAATAATAGATGTCAACGTTCTTATTTATAAATACTGGATTTGACAGCACATAGAATAGCTTCTTTATTTACAAATAATATACCCCAGGTCATTTTCATTATTTGTAAATAACGGATTGTAAATAATAGATCACGCTGTGATGTAATTTCGTGGTATGTAAACCACGAATTTACACTCAGCGAGGTAAAATTTCATTATTTCTAAATGATGGATTTTCACTGTTTGTCAACGTCATTATTTATAAATAATGGTTTACACGGGAGGTGGAGTGTGTTGTTTATAAATAATGAATTTACAACTGGTTTGTCTAACTTTGATATGTAAATAAATATTTTAGAGACAAACTGGTTTATAAATAATTGAAGTAGTGTAATTCATTATTTATATATAATTCATTTCGCGATTAAAATGATTTATAAATCAGGATGTGCATAAAATAATTATTTACATCATCCGACAAGTTTTGCGCCTTATTTGTAAATAAATGTTATGGCAGTTTTAATTATTTGTAAATAAGGAAAAACTGTCACAAATTCGTGCTAAATAATTTTTTACAAATGGCGCCCCATAAACCCCTGGATATTGTTTTTTTTTTAGTAAAACCCAGCTACTGGTGTATTACTGAGGTCATGTTTTGATTGGTTGAGGCCATTTTCTGAAATCACAGGCTATATGTTATATCTTGTGAGTAGCAAAAATCAGTGATTTCGACACAGAAATAAAGGTAAAAAATAAAAAAAAAATTACATTTTCATGGAAACATTCAACCATTCAATTCCTCTTTTGCTCTGAGGAAGGGCTAGCACTCGAAACGTCAGCACAAACATTTTCAACCTTTCATTTCATTTCATTTACTTGCTAATTTTTTTGCATACATTTGTTCATTTAGGTATGAAATACAGGTGGCGAGGTGCCCTCTAAGAAACTGTAAGGCTTTTGCGAGAGAGGACAGCTCAGAATTCGAATGTTTGAGTCAATGTTAGAGGAAAAAAATAAGTGTTTAACAACCTTTGGTTGTTGTTATTGATGATTCTCATCACCACCGACACAGACCCAGTAGTTGGATTTTTCTAAAACAATTATTCCTCTCGCCCTCATGGCTCGAGTCAATAACCCATTCGCCTTTCAGGCTCATGCTATTGACTGAGAGCCTATTTGGGCTTGAGGAATAATGGATGATGTGCTATATAGGGAATCATTGGTTAGATAAGGCCAATTTAGGACAATATTAATTTTGCATACAACAGTCGTATGCAAACATTCGCGTCAGCTTAGAATTCAAGTTGTGCAGTCTTAATCAAGCCTACAATTCCCTTATGTCAGTCGTAAGCGAACTTGTGCAGTCTGTTCAGAGCCAAGTCATGTCATAAGCAGGTTTCATACAACCACCGTAGTTGAAAATTGTACGGTCCAAATCAGCCTGACAACATGGATAGAACAAGCCTAAATACAATATAAGCAGTCCCGAGTACTTCAGGGGCAACTAGAAAACTTTTCATGAAGTTTCTGGCACAGGGGATTTCCCACTTCCGGATTTGGCTCTTTCGGTGATTTTTTTCCACTCAGCTTTCATCCATTTGTACTTTTTCCGGAGTTTTCCAATACTGGTATCCATCCTAGCTCTTTCGTTCCCTCCTTTCTTCTTGGTGCCTTTGCCCGGGCCTTTGTATTCCAGTTTTTCCAAACGCGCATCGAGCTGTTCTTTGATGTCGTTGAAAATTTGGTAATTTGATGACTTTTTAAGCGCCAAAGTTTCCAAATCAAAGGCAAAATCTTCAGCAACAACCTCTGCAAACTGTTTCAGTTCCTCTTCCGTCCACTTTTTACTCCAAATTCCCAAAAGAGCCTTCCCTTTTACAGTTGCCTTCGTCTTCGTGGTGGCCGCCATCTTGCTTTAGCCTCGGTTTCAGGTTGAGGTAAGTTTTGTATTAAGGTCCTCTTGTGCCCAACTTACCGTGACACCTGCATCTACCCCAGCCTCAGACTCTAGCATATCTGGAACGTAGACTTCAGGTGGGCTCTCCTCATTCAGACCACCACCACCAACAGCATCTCTGTCAAGGTCAAGTGAACCAGTGCCCGAGTGGTGTAAATGTGGACATTGGCGCAGAATGTCACAGGAGGTCGAGAACCGGTGTTGTAATTCTCGAGACTGTGTCTCACTTAGTGCACGCTTTCGCAAGCTATGCCTGGACCCTGACTACTTGCAATTGAGTATTAAGAGTTCAGGTGATATCAGGAACGACAGGCAAGATAATAGCAGCAGGGCCTTCAGAAAGGCTGCCTATCGGCATTATATAATCGAAGAACATGGCTACCTTGGTAAACACAAAAGAAGGGTATGCCCGTCGTGCTGTGTCTGGAAAATTCGAGAGCACTGCCCTTCCTCGACTGGGGTGTATATGGGGTTCAAACCTCGCTAACATGAAAATAACATGATAGGTTTCTACAAAGAAATTTGCTGAATAAAGAGCTCACATGAAGGTGGGGGTGGCACCACAGTAATTGTAGGGGCTATCCTCCTTGGGTCATCAGCTTCCATTGGGACCACCTCCGTATATTTTCATTATCCTCCATATGTAGCCGAAACACCTTGGCTAGAAGCATCCAAATATAACCATAGTCTTTAGCCTGCTTTACAATTTTCACATTCCAACTCTTTGTTCTTTGGTTGTACTTCCGGGTAACAGCAACCTCACCAAACACATCCTCTTGTGCCGGAATATCGAGGTGATAGTTCCAGTCAGTGGCAGCTAGTTGTTTTCTTGCTTTGTACACTTTCTTCCTAAAAAGAACAGTTGATGAAATAGTGTTCCACGAGATCTTTGTTCTCAGTGCAATTTTTTGTACACAATAATTTGAGCTCCCCCTCTCTATAGGCTACAGATAACATAAAGTCAAAAAAGGCACCCTGCCTCAAACGTCTAAGTTTGTACAATAAACCTTATTCCTTCAACCCTAACCCCTTGTTTGTCAGTAAAGGTCAGAACTACTGCAGTTTATGTGAAGTCGAACTGTTTCAGTCTGCTGTAAAGGTTACATGGTAACCCGAGGTTACATGGGTTACATGGTAACCTTTTTAAACTATGAAGCGTAGGTACTTACGTGTAGGAAATTCTCTTGCTGGCATACATAATGACAAAGAGTTTGCTCGTTCTAATGCACCTGTATGCCTAAAAGTAAAATAAATAATATTTTGAAAAACATGGTTAGATCTACGTTGTACTCCTTTAATTATCTTCATTTTGGGGAGGAAATTAATTCAAAATATCAGTAAACGGAA
>BLFK01001047.1:1263726-1271226 GCA_014634185.1 Astreopora myriophthalma | reverse complement strand
ATGCACTGCTCGCATGGAAAAAGTCCCTAAACTGGGATTTCAGATCTCTGAGATTTGAGATCTCTGATTTGAGATCTCTGAGATTTGAGATCGATCTCCTACATCTTACCTGGTTCTTGTACTACACTAGGATCTTTCGTACATGTACTCTTCTTCGTGGCTTGCTTGGCTTTCAAACTTTTAAAATACAGTAATATTATGTAGTTAGCTTCTAACTTGCAGCTAAGACTAAAAAGAAATATAAATGTGCAGCTCTTATTTTCTCACCTTTATTGCCTTTGCATCTCAAACGACAACAAATGCTGCATGAAAGCAGTGTCAGTGGAAAAGACACACTGAGCTTTCAGCGTTTTAAATGTGTCCAGAATGTCACATCTGACGTAAATCCTTCCCTGAGCCTTGAGCCATGAACTCCGAGAGTCCGACCTCTTGTCTGTGCTCCTAACAAAGCTTCCAGGCATCTACCGCCTCGAGCCGACATCCTTTGCTTCGAGTGCTAAATAGCGCTTAGCATTTCCACAATTCTCCAAAAATTTACTGTAACACGAAAACCTGTCTAAATAATTTAAATATATAGGTAGAATACAAAACGAACACCGATTAGCGACGATGGAAACAGATTTCCACTAGCAGTCTTGGGGCTCGCTTCAGTTTGATTTCTTGTTTGGCTGAACACTTTTCAAAGTATTGAGCATGCGCATTGTATGTGACACAACTCCTTTAATTCGACATCATCGGAAACCTGTTCTACTCCAGCCGCCAAGCTGTTGCCCTGACTGTCCTCTTGGCATTCTGTATCATTCTGGCTTGGATTAGTCACTCTTGCCAGCATTGTTCGACAAAATAGTTCCCCAGGTTTATAAATACATATCTTAGACTCTTCGTACTCACTGGCACAGCTCACCTTTGTGAAGAGAACTGTCGAACTGGTTATGAAACTCCTGTCGGTTACCACGGTCGTCCCCTGAAAGAATTCTGGTTTGCGTTCCCAAATCCCGATCCTACAGAACCGGAGAAAACGTTCATCGGCCACTTGGAAAATCTGGTTACTTCAGTACCTGAAGAAGTCCGTGAAAGACTCATGTCACCATTTTCGATCCGTGAAGCCAGTCCCTCTGAGCCATTCTTAATTTCATTAAATGCTCTCCTGGTAGTGACCGGTTTCAGCCACGTATTCACTAAGTTTTGCTGTGACAACAGATTGCTGGCACTGCAGGAGGTCGCCAAAGAAAATAAAATCGGGCCTATTTGGTGTGGACCCACACGCTCGATCATCTTTGGAGCAGCAACTAACAACGCTAATGACATCATCCTCAGGCACTTCCACGTGAAGACATGTTTGTAGTTGGCGGTAACCCTACCTCGAGCGTTTACATGGCTTAAATAAACAAAAACATGATCCTCCTAGAAGGGTAACCCCAGCAAGCAGGTAGGGTTACCCTCCTTCTGGGGTAACCGTACCTCGCATGTAAACGAAACCGGGAAAAACAATAGAGGAGGGTAACCCTCCTAGAAGGGTAACCCTTCCAGCAGGGTTACCCTCCCTCCATGTAAACAGGGCCTTACTCTTTCACTGCAATGGTTTTTAAACAAGACTTTGTCCCAACACCAGGTTTCTACAGGTTACAATTACCGTTTAATACCATACACGACTCAAACCCTAATATCTCCTTAAGTAAAAAAGGTTCAGCTTTCAAACTTGGAGACAACATTCCTCAATAAATTGTCTCTATGTAAAAATTGTCTCCATGGCAACCATTGTCACGTGACTTTTATGGCCCAAAAGGAATTATGGGAAAATGTAACAATTTACTTGGCTACCAAAATCTTTGACAGACTTTTCACAGCCAAGTCTAAAGTGACTAAGTTGAAGGTTTTGATTGTGTAAACAGAGAAAAATATAAGTAGGTTTGATTTCCGCCGCTCTCTCGGATCTTGTCTTTGTTAACAGCGGCTGGAAATCGAGCCTAAAAAAAATGAATAAAATCAAATAGCAAATGTGAACTTGAGTAGTAAATCAAATTTTGGCACTTTCATAAGGGGGTAATGTATTTCCATAATGAAAAGTGACACTTATTAGCTGAATGTCAGCATTACACTGCACTTTACTCCTTATAGTTCCTCAATGTGTGGTATCGCTCAAAGCAAGGTACCACACACAAAGGAATGTTGCACTGTTTGCAGTGATATGAGGTCTGATGCCGTTGTTTGCGACTTTTCCTATTAGAGCAAACTTCACAGTCAGGTTTGAATTTCTTGTCCTCATATTTGCCAGGAAAATGTTGACCTGTCATTCTTTGAGGAGTCGGTGTATTGCTTGGGTGGCTTTGCTTGATTTGACAAGGCTCCCAGTCTTCAGAAGGCCAGTGATGACATTCTGCCGAAGCTTTACAGGGTCCAATTTATTGCTTTCGCTTGCTTTGCGGTAAATGATATAACCATTGACCAAAGCAATTTCTCGTGCTCTGTGGAAAAGGGTGTGATACCATTTGAAACACTTGTGGGAAAATTGGTAAGACCCAAGCAGTTGATGTAGGCGATCTACACCGGCCATGCAGTCATTATACTGTTCAGCAATCACAGGCTTTTCAGTTGTCTGGTAGCCTCCAACAGCTCCCTTGCTCTTGATTCTCTTATCAATGATTAAGTTAGTGTTTACTGTGCTCAGCAGTGTCAGCGGTTTCGTGTCATGCCAAGCACAGTCAACAACATTACCACTACGCATAAATACAGGGTCATCTCCTTTTGACAATTTCAAATTCTTGGGCTTCAGATCATTTGGCATTGCCACTCTGTTGGCTCTAACGGTCCCACAAGCCCCAATGTTCTTCTCTTCAAGTACAGAAAACAGATGTGGAGAATAAGAAAAGTTATCCATATAAACGATGTGTCCTTTGTCCTCATATCCATGCAACAATGAAGTTACAACACTTTCCGTAAGTGAAGTACCAGGTTCCTGCTGAAATGAATGTTTGCCAGTGTAAACTTTGGATCTCAAACAGTAGCCACTATCTGATTCACTCAAAATAAATGCATTGATACCCCATCTAGTTGGTTTGGCTGGCAAATACTGATGGAAAAAAATTTGGCCCTTAAATTTTACCATGCTTTCATCTACAGCAAGACACTTCTTTGGCTGGTACACTGTCTCATATGATGACTTGCAAATGTCCAGGAGAGTTTGAATTTTAAACAGTGGGTCATAACCTTCCTGCCCTTTGGGGATTTGTTTAGTAATGTCTTTGAAATGAAGAAATGTTTGCAAAATTTCAAATCGGTTTCTGGGCATTACTCTCTTGAAATCTGTGAAGGTAATCCAGAAAGTGCTCCAGTAATCTTCCAGGGAGGGTTTCTGGCATAAGCCCATAGCAATCTGAAGGGCAAGATAGGCCTTCATCTCCTCAACTGAAGTGTCATACCATTTGTGCAACGGGGAACTCTGAGGAAAATCGCATGTAGAGTCTAACTACTGCATTGCATACCTGTTTGTCTCCTCGGCCATGAGGGTTAACGCTTCATCTGGGAAGAAGAGGGAAAAGTAATCCACAGGTTTGAAGTCAGGATGATGTACTGATTGAAGTTCGCCATTAACATTGACTTCTTCTCCGTGTCCGAAATTGAGCCAAGCAATGTTTTTTACTTCAAAACGTTCTTTCTCTAAATCCTCGTTCCGGCTTACGTAGCGGAGTCGAAGAAATGATTTGTAATCTTTGATCATATCCAGTGTAACCCAGCAAACTTTGACCTTGGACAGATCACTTTGTTCTAAAACTGTGGCCCATTGTCTAGGAATGCCAATTACTTCATGCTTTTGGAATAAGGTTTGTATAGTTCCAAATCGTCTGTCACAAACAGAATACGTGTGACCCTCAAGCAGAAACTTCAAGTTGGCTCTCGCAAATTGTCCCTTTCGTACGATATAGTCCAAGTAAAAAAAGGAAAAACATTCCTTGAATTGTCCAGGAGCATTGTCACACCAAATGATTAAATGGTCATGTCTGTCTTCCAAGTTCATTTTCAAGTGGATTAAGTAAATAATCCAGGAGAGATATCACCTCATTTGGTCCAGCCTCACCGAGGAATATGCATCTTGGACTGTGACCTTAGGTGTCCTAAGCGATTTGTCGAAATCTAGTTGCAGAGTGACAGTTTTAAGCAATGTGTTTGCCTGCATAGTATTGAATCAGGTAATGGCAGTGATGCCCGTTCCACTTACTTTCATATGCACACTGACTGCGGGAAACGCTAGAGCAATGCTTTGCTACGATCTAGAAATTTCCACATTGGAACTTGTTGTCGAGCTAAGAAAGGACGTCACAAAATGTTTGACCACGGCCCGTAGGCGAGTGTTTTCACTGCCAACTTTTGGACATTTCGTGGTGTCGTTCCATGGTCTATAAGAGTACAGACCATGAAAAGCTATCATATAGAGTTCTTTTGAATATCACAGAAAAATTTGAACAGAACCGGTGTTAATTTTAGTTTAATTCAAGACAGCACATGCACGACATGCGAGTTGTCTGTTCTCTTTTTAACTAACTCTGGACCAGTGAGTGCACGAGATTTCTTCCAGTTCTTGTGAAAATGTAGAAGAGTTGTGTCGTGCGTTACTCATACAACAACTACAGGAGAGTTTTGTTTTTTGCCTGAAATGTGGGTTGGAGCTTGCTGCAAATGTCGCCCATGGAAGCTGCGACGTTGACAGCCAGAAAAATATCATCAAAACTTACTATTTGGCTGGTTTTGAGTACGCCTTGAAAAGTTCCACGGGATTCACATTTTGCTGTCAACATTAAAGCGGAGGCTAAGGGACTGCGGGTTAAAAAAGAGAAACTCGGCAGATCTGAACCAGAACGAGGTGAGAAAGATAATCAGAGAAGAACTGGATGGCCCAAGCTGCATGTCAGAGTACTGGGCTATGTGGCATACACTTCGCCTCAAATATGGCTTTGTATTCCCAGAAGTACAGTGCAAGTCTACTGAAGGAACTGGACCCCATCGGCACAGAACAACGTAGAAAACATCGTCTAAAGAGAAGAACCTATTACTCTAGCAGGCCCAACGAGTGCTGGCACGTTGATGGATATGATAAACTGAAACCATTTGGATTCCCCATTCACGGGGCTGTCGATGGATACAGCTGCAGGGTTTTGTGGTTAAAAGTCACACCCAGCAATAATAACCCATCTACTGTAATCCGACTTCCTGTAATCCCGGCAAGGCGGGCTGGCTCTGGAAACCTGGCTGGCCTGGCTCATAAAAAATAGACTTTTATTGTCATCCTTGCAAACAGGGCTGCCTGGGCAAAGCGGGGTGGCCCGGCTCATATAAACAGGTCCTAAGTCATGTCATGTTCTTTAAAAGCTGGTTTATGTCTTAGTTATGAAGGGATAACTGAATGAATATGGAAAACTGCCCCCTCCCCTGCCCAGCCTGTTGCAACACCCTGTTGCAACAGTATCCATTTCATTTAGTCATTATCATCATTTCTTTTAGTATCCATTTCACTGCAATAGGTAAACAAAGATCCTCAATGGCTCAGGGGCTGCAAGTGGTGGCACAGAAAAAAGTCAAATTCCTAATGTCAACCTTGCGCCTTGCTTGCACAGTTTGGGGTGTTTTCTGTTAAATGAGGCAAGCAAAATAATGAACACAACAATCAATGTTTTCTTAGAAAAATAATCATAAAAATGTAAATTCTTTGATATATCTTACAAAAGATTTCTTTTCTCTATTGAAAACATGTCACTTTTATTTGTAATGTAAATGCATCAATCTAGCCATTTCAATCATCCATGTTAATTTGTTATCTAAACAAGAAAACAATGTCCATGTACTATTTCTATATGTTATAATTCATGGAAATACGAGTGTGAATATCCAACTCAAGTACTGTAAAATGTATAAAGAGGTAAGAAAAATATCCATGTCACACCAATGAGAAGGTTAGCAATTTGGTTGCTATTGTTAAGAACATGTACTCTTGAGTAATATGTAATAGGTAAAATCTCTCTTTAGGAGTTTCATGGACATCTTTAAATATTGGTTACTAATTTTTATTGGTGGTTATGGATGTCTTCTCGTACCTACTGGTAAGTTATCAATATCCAAGAAAAATAATTATTGTGTAATCAAAAGTATTGAAAATCAGGCTAAAACCCAGACAAAACACAGTCGAAAAGAAAACAGCAAAGATTTTGTTTTTAATCTGACGCAACCACCAAAAAAAGCTGACGCAATCTATGAAAACCTGTTAACACCGGTACAGTAAAACTTCTGGAAAATTCTAGATCTTGAATGTGCAAAGGTTCTAAAACTCAATAAAAATGTTTTCAAATTGTCTGCAATCCGCAAGAGTGCGGTACATAAAAATAGTTCAAAAGTACGACTGTTTTTAACACTAAAAAGTACGACTGTTTTTAACAAAAAGAACTATGGAATTCTAACTAAGGATCCACCCTAACAAGTATGCAACATGATTTATCATTAAAATGTATCAAATGCAAATCAATTAAGCACTATTTGTACATGAAAACTTATAATTTCAAGGTCCAATGAGTAATTCCAAAAATACCAGCTAGAAAATAATTGTGCTTGCATGCATGGGGAGTTTCTGCTGAATGAAGTTGGTCAGAACAGCAGCAATCTATTATTCCTTGGGGATGACTTGCAGAGAGGGATAGCAAGTTAGACATTTTAAAAATTCTTTAGTCTAGCCAGGGAAATGTGAGGGAACAACTCCCTGGTCGTGCCAATGGGAGCGACAATATAACTGGTTGCCATTTATAATCTTTTTTCTGAAATTGTCCATTGGAATATATTACCTCTTCGGCTACCATGTAAATAGCCTACCTAAGCTTACGTGATGAACACATGATATCAGGATGCATGTCTTTTTGTCTTTCTCATGTTTTTTTCATCCATGTTCACAATTCCCAAAAGACCATCATGTTGATATCACTTGATCTGAATTGGTAATTCACATACGAAGCTGAGGAGGTCTATAACTTTTAAGTTATTTTATGCTTACAGTAACAAGTAAACTACCCATGAAATAAGTAGCATAAAAGCAATATTATTAGGCACTTTCCATTAACACATAAAATATATTTTCCTTCGGAAGTTTAGCGTGAGCATTCCATTCTTTGCGCTAACACATCCACAGGAAATTTTTGGTAATTCCCAATTTGGTAAAAAAATGGGATATTTGAGGGATTCCTTTGGGTTTTTAGTGTGAATTTCCCAGATTGGGAAAATGCTACCAAACCCATGCATGGGACAAGAATATCCCAATCATACCCCATATATGGGGTTTTTATGTCCCAGTAATTACTCTGACATGGGTTTTTTTTGTCCCAGTAATTACCCTGATATGGGTTTTTTTTGTCCCAGTAATTACCCTGACATGGAGTTTTGATGTCCCAATAATTACCTTGACATGGGGTTTTGATGTCCCAGTAATTACCCTGACATGGGTTTTTTATGTCCCAGTAATTACCC
>BLFK01001047.1:1221637-1231637 GCA_014634185.1 Astreopora myriophthalma | reverse complement strand
ATGATTCTTTAAGAGTTTTTACCTCAGTACAATCGTCATAAAGCTACACATAATTAAAGTGTTGTTTTATGATATCTTTTGAGCGTGCTTTGTGCTTCTCCACCCCAGCCTTGAGAAGCATGCTTGCTGTGGCATTTTTCTGGACATTTACTGTTAAGCTTTTCCTTCGCACTCTCCTTAGCTGACTGCTATCCGGTACCGTAATACCGATATTAATCTTGACAACATCACTGAGATCTTGCTGCTGTTTGCTGCTCCCTTTTCCTCTGCCAGGTTTCTTTCTGAAAAACATGGCCCGTTGTTTCTCTTTCGTTTCTTTAAATTCTTCAAAAGACAGAGTCTTCTTGCCACTTGTTTCATCGCACACCTGTATTTCTTTGTTATTTGCAAGATCCTTCCCGCATCTAGGACAAAATTGGAACGAAAATTGCAAAGACTCTGCACACGTGGAACAAAACATGGCGTCGAAGGAAGCAGGAGGAGCTGCGTAACCGTTTCTTTTTCTCTGCCAACACTTGGAGTCCTGGGGCGAATGTGTTGCAAAGATTTTGAAATGTGTTGGGAAGATTTTGAAATGTGTTGTGAAGATTTCAGGATTTGTAGTGAATTCAAAATGTGTTTCGAAGAATTTGGATGTGTTGTGCATAATTTGAAATGTGTACTTAATAATTCGAAATGTGTGGTGAAATAATGCGTAGTGACCCTTGTGGGCCACCGTAGTTAAGGATGCATGGCCAACTATCTTTCTTGCAAGTTTTGCCCTGCTTGTGCATTGTGAGTTTTTGGCATCGTCTGCATATCCATGTTACGAGACGTTGAATTTCTGGGCAACCACGCTCAGCAAACAAATAATCTGAAGAAATGATCCTCACACTTTCTGGACAATTTAAGCAATTGTCTCTTATATGCACTTGAAAAATTCAAGTGACTCCAACGGGATTCGAACTCACGACCTCTGTGATGCCGGTGCAGTGCTCTTACCAACTGAGCTATGAAGCCACACAGTTGAGAGCAGGTCAATTTGTTGGGCTCATGCGTGTTTTCCCGTGAAAGGAATGATGAATGAAAGAAATGATTATGAAGTGCGGGTTAGAAATGAACTGAAGAAATGATCCTCACACTTTCTGGACAATTAAAGCAATTGTCTCTTATATGCACTTGAAAAATTCAAGTGACTCCAACGGGATTCGAACCCACGACCTCTGCATATAAGAGACAATTGCTTAAGTTGTCCAGAAAGTGTGAGGATCATTTCTTCAGTTCATTTCTAACCCGCACTTCATAATCATTTCTTTCAAAAAAATAATCGGCATGAATTCTCGCCGAGACAGGTTACTCCTAGCTTGGTGACATGGGAAACATTGTTAATGAAGCAAATCTTGCTTCTCGGGTGCAATTAAGAAAAATGTTTCTGACTCAGGTAAAAATATTGTCGCTTCCCGGACCTACATTTGGCTTCCAAAAGAGTACACGTTTCCCAGTTTAGCCAGCTGAGCCGCAATCTCTAGGAAACAATGTTTCTGAAACAATGAGTCAGTCATAGTTTAGGCAGGTCCTATAAAGTGCAGGCATGTGAAAAATTGCCAGCTCTTGCCGAGAGTATTTGTCCCCTGTCATGCGCATTTTATTATTATTACTATTACTATTACTATTACTATTATTATCATAACTTCTATTATCATCTTTATTATTATTATCATATTTTTACCTGATAACCACTGGCCTGCAACGTTTTTGAATAAACACTGTTCCTTTTAAAAATGGAAACGACCATTTAAAAATGGAATTTGAAAATGGGGTGTTCTTTTGCGAGATATCCCACATATGATCCAATCAGAGTAGGTTATCACAATGCTATTTTAATGCGAAGGATTATCCCGCATGTAGGCCAATCAAAAAGTTACAATAAATGTGATATATGTGTATATCCCACATCTCGGCCAATCAACTTGCAACTACTTTCATATTTGTCACTTCACACCATTAACTCTATTTCCTGTCCGCCTTTGAACAACAACAACCACAGCGAAGGTGCATTTGTGTTGTACAAATTCTCACTAAGAGAAAACCAGCTTCTGTAGACAGCTATTTCTTTTTTACATTGTGTTCATGAAATGTTATTGACTGGTATTAATTTTCAGCCTCATAACCTTATCGTAACGTTAACGTTAAGCATAAACACAACCAAACGTCCCTTGATTTTTCGGCTTTGATGGATATGTGCTTGTTGCAAGTGGACTTTTACAATTTGAACGGGGCCTTGCATGTAATTCCAATATTTGTGCGACCATGTCTTTGTTTTAATTTCCTGTTGTCAACCTAGACCCACTCATTTTCAGTCCAGTTGACCTTGCATTGGCCTTTGTTGATCAGTTTATGTAGAGCATCCTGTTCACCTGGTGAACAGCCGGAATGCATGGCATTTCCCTTTTCTTCGGATCATAGAAAAGGCAAATGCGCTGTCACGCCTCGTATGCGCAAACAGGATATTCTGCTTGCATTGCAGTCAGAATTCATTAATTGTGATTGACATTTGTTGTGCGGGATCATTCCGCACTTTAACCAGCCAAGAGGTGTGACAGACACGTGATACATCCAAAAATTGGGATATCTCGCATCTTATGACAGACGAGCTCTTTGGCTTCAAGCCATTTTGACCTTTATTCTCTGTAAATTTGCCCTTGACACAAGCAATTCAAAGTAAGAGTTCAGTGTAAAACTTTAAAGCGACGGGAAGACAAGACTTTCAAGCGATAGTTATTAATTCCTCTCCCTCCAATACTGTAATGTCCCGAAAGCTTCTACAAGTTAAGTATTGCTCGATGTGATCAGTGGCATTGAATTGTTTTTTCTAGCCACATATTAAGTGTCATTGTCAGTAAGGACCAGGCAAGATCCATGGATCGAGGTCGTTGGGTTCCCTCGAAATTTTCAGCATTTTTTCACTATCAGATAAGATTATGATAGGTAGTATTCTTAGTAAAATAAAATAAATTCCTTTGAATTTTGACCACCCCCCTGGTTTTTGGTGCTATTTCAGAAAGGTGACATGGGAAATTTAGGCCAACTTCCACGCTTCATTTTACTGACTTCGCAACGGCGTTATTAATGTGTACGAATGGTGCATAATTTCTGAAGTAAAAACAACTCATTTTTGCAATATAAACGATTTTGGATAAAAAGTCTTACTTAGGAGCGGTTCTAAACATGACCACTTCGTGGATATTGGATGCAAGAAGAATTTTGGCAGTTTTCATAACTGAGTTTCTCCAAAGTGCAGCAGTTTATTTTATAAATGAAAGCTATTTTTTAATAGTCTGTCTTTAAGTCTTTGCAAATCTGCAAACTCTCATTTGGCAAGTTAAAATCCCGTTGCGTGAGCTTCCTGACAACTTTGACCTAATTTGCATAATTTGGCCTATTTTACATGATGCTGTTTTTTCTCAGAAACTTTTCACGCTTGAGTTGTTACAAATTGCAAGTGTTTATTGTCTTCTTTAGCATGCCTGAAAGCAATACATTACTTTCCCATATTATTGGGTATATTTTCTTTGAGAATTTTGTTATTTAACAGTAGAAAATTCCCACCAGTAAGCTCCCTTTAAAGTGCTACTATGATGAAAAAATCACTTCTCGTTTTTCTTCACATTTCGAAAATACTTGTGTTGAATGCTCAGCAGGTGATTTTTTTTTTGGGAGTAATTTCGAGAGGAAGACTGTTTATTTTAACTGCATTTTTTGATTAAACGGTCCGCCATTACTTGGTGCGGTTCCGACCGATAAGCCCTCAGAGAGCTGGATCGAAGAGAAAGTGACGTCATTTACTCACCAGCTTAAAAGTGGAGTGTGTGATTGCGGCTTATTTAGTATGCTGCACGGGAGTTTTTTGCTTTCAGATGGTCAAATCCGTGTTCTGCATACGAATTAAGCTGCATTCACACACTGCATTTTTAGGCTAGTGAGTAAATGACGTCACTTTCTCCTCGATCCAGCTCTCTGAGGGCTTATCGGTCGGAACCGCACCAAGTAATGGCGGACCGTTAAATAAAAAAATTCCAGTCAAAATAAATAGTCTTCCTCTTGAAATAATTGCATAAAATCTCGGATACCGAGTTTTCGGCACAAGTACTTTCGAAATGTGAAGAAAACCTAAAAGTGATTTTTGATCGTAGTAGCACTTTAACCTTTGACCAAATTTGCATTTTGTCCATTTTCCCCGAAAAACTTAACGCATGTGTCGTAATGAGAAAACACGCGTCATGAAACAAAAATTTGTACGAGTTCTTGACTTTTGAACTTTAGTTGCTGTGATTTTTCAGACGTTAGAAGCCCGCAAACTTGCGGTGAACGTGACAGTTCGAGGTTTCCCACGATTTGGAGCTAATTAGCATATTTTGACATAATTTGCATGATTCTGTTTTTCCCAGAATGTTTTCACCCTTGATTTGTTACAAATTGCAAGTGTTAATTCTCATGACTGAGAGCATCACAATACCTTTTCAGATTAATGAGAAGAGTTCACTTGATAATTCTGTTATAAAATGTGTTTTTTCGTTTTTGTTTTAATATGGAATATATCTAGGCTTTCGGTCGCTCTCTCTAGTCTACTATTACTACTATGGCGCTCTCTGTAACCCAAAACGTAATGATCCCGAGTAACATTTCAAAACATTTTTTGTATAGTCCAGAACTGACAGCAAAGAGGGAATGGCAATTAAGAACAAGATCACAAACTTTTCTTTCAGCTATTCGAGTGGCGCTTTTGTTTTGCAGAATTTCGGTTAAAATAAGTATGCCGACAGTTGTTGTCAATTAGGTTATTCATTTCAACAGGGTGTAATTTCTTACTTGCGCACTTGTGCTGATTTCCCTCTGTGCAACATGAATGTTACGTTTACTTGTTCATTCAGTTCTTCTGATTCTACATGTAGTCTGGGGGATACAGGGTCACAGATTGTACCCCTGTTGGCTTGTAAGTTGGACATGAGTTCACATCTACTAAGCCTGGGGTGAACTCAGGGCAGCAGCGATCCGAAGACGAGAAATAAGTGAGGTTGATCTGATCCTTAATCGAGCTGGACAGTTTGTTGCTACCGATGAAGAGAAAATTTCGATGACAATATGCCCGAGACAGAGAAAAAAGCTGACTACGGACTGGGCTGGCAGAAAGAGCAACACATGCTCATATCCAACACATCGAGGGGCGCGAAAAAGCATGAAGAAACCGCGCCGTGTGAACGCTACCCCGTCAGCGGAAATTTATCAAATGCGCCATGCCACAGTTCCTATCGGCTCAGGTTAGTACAAATACAGCCCCCAATAATCCTCAGAGTTGACTGGTTAATGTAAATGACTTTAATCTCTATTTCAGTGGTTCTTATTATTTTTGTTGCCAGTCACTTGACATCAATTTTAAGCTTTTCTTCGATTATCCCCAAGAGAGCAGAGCCAAACGAAATCCCATATCCTTGTTTTTCGTGTTTGAATGAGCTTTAAGCTCTTGCTCCTGGTTGACTCGTCTTCTGATTCTGTTGCATTGATTTCTACCTTCACTTTTTCGGGGTAGGTGAAGGGGAGGGTTGTGCTTTTAGTTGAACTTAAGAGGTGATTTGCTACTCAAGCAGCCTTCCAGCGTAATGACCCGTAATGGGAGGGGGAGAGGGGAAGAGGGGAGCAGGAAAGCGATTAGAAAGAGAATGGGAAAGTGGGAGGAGCTTGCAAACGACGGCCTCCCTCTCTCCATTCCCAACGACAACAATAACTTTATTTATACACGGTAAAAATCATAGACAATGACAAAAATCCCCCTTCATTTCTTTAGCTATTATGTGTAAACCAAATTAGACCACATTGGCGTTACCTGCGTACACCAGTTAGACTGAGGTTGGGTATGGTGAAGATGATGATGTTGACGATGACGGTAACCGTAATGGTGATGATGAATCGTGATAACGGTGATGGAGGTGGTAGTGGTGATGTTGGTGACGACGACGATGATGATGATGGTGATTGTTGGTATTGTTAATCTATTTATTGTTATTGTTATTTTTATAACAGCTGTGTGTTCGACCTGCCATGGAGCACACTACCAATCCCGTAAGACCCGTAAGGCTGGCTATCTCTTGTCAGGAGAGCAGGTAAGCTAATACATATTGACCGGTCATAGCTCTCTTGGCCTGTTTAGCTGTCTCTTCATGAATAGCGTCGTCGTTTTCTACAACTTGGTTCATCAGATATTCCTCGCATTGAGTTCAGTCTCGACTGCCCATATAATCGGCAGAGCTTTTTCTTCATCTACTGCGAACAAAACACAAGTAAAAACGTTTACCCTTGTTGTTTTTCGTATCTTTTTAAATAATTTATGCAACTTTCATGTGGACTGGGACCAACTCTAGTAGAAAAGTCCTATAAGTTAAGTTTATTAAAAACTCTCATGCAGTAAAAAGAACTGAATTATCGAGTACATTTTACAATCATAGAACAACTATTATCTAGAGTATAGTAATTTACAGTTATAGCAATGAAAATGACAATTGAATCACTTAAAAAATTTAAATGTAAAGAAGTCCTCTACTCTGTTTGTCCTACAGACCTGCATGTTCCGGAAAAGATAGTACTTTTGTGTTTTCTGCCTTAAGGTGTAGTTAGGCGCGTCCAGAAGTGGGCTGGGAAGTAGGTGGTGCAGAGGATGGCTCGGGGACTTCATTTTCGCCATATATTTGTAGCACAAAAGTACTCTCCTATCATCTAACCAATCTAGTTTACCTAACTGTAAGGCATGAGCATATGACTCTGCCTCGGGGTAGATTATATTAAGCGCCCTTTTTTGCACTCGTTCTATGGCTTCGGACAGATAAGCAGGGATGTTTTGCCAGACTGGTACAGCATACTCTAAAACTGGCTGGACTGTGCTAAGGTATATCCTCAAGATGTTTGGTTGGCTCACCCTGGCTCTACGGAGAACTCTAAGGGAGTATAACTTCTTACAAGCTTTCTTAATAATGTAATCAACATGACAGTTCCACTTCAGGTCATTGTCCATAATAACTCCTAAGATCTTATAGGTATCGGCACACAGGGTCTCCTACTGCAAGTCGACTATGTCTAAATTCTGGCCACTGCTTGAAGGCACGAACAACAACGATGGTAATCAAGTTTTATTCATGTTAGTATGCGTAACAGATGTAAGGGCTCCCTGTGACAGCGGGTAGGAAAGGCATGTAGTCTCGACATGCATTTACATGTATTGAAGATCTTTGAGTACTTGATGGTCTTGTCCATAATTTGCTAATCCATCGACCATTGTCTTGGTTGTTACTGTTTGTGAGGAGAGCGCAACACCAGTCACGGTTTGCGCAGAGGTCGGCAGCACTTATGAGAAGTCCGAAACAGTCTCTTTGCAATCTTATTCATCCCAAGCCTCGATACCAGAAGAAGAGATTAGCATATGGGTTGATGAGATGGAAGATCAAAATATAAAAAGGCAGAAATTGAACGAAGCTGTCCACAGCATCCCGGGGGGCCGCTACAGCCCTGTGATGTGACACGCAGCAGCGATATTACATCCGCAAAGCCAAAGAGACCATAGCGACCTCATTGTCTGTCATTACTCCTGGCCAAGTGGAACTCATTTGGAAAGCGCTACAAACGGATGCACTTTTGGATGCAAACAAAGACAACCAAGGAAGGCGCAAGCGCTTTGATCCTAGCTCTGGTCTTGTCGACGTTTTGATCAAAGTGTATGAACAAGCAGATCACTGGCAAGCAAAGTGACAGATCCTATCCCTCTTTGCGGATGACTTTTCCCGAGCTGAGCTTCAAGAAATGATCCCTGGTCTCTCCAAGTGGCGCATTGACCAAGCTCGCCAGCACGCAACAGACGCTGGGAAAGGTCAACCACTCCCTGAAATTCCTGGTTTCCGTAGAAAAATTGACCCCGAAATAGTAGATAATTTTATTGGATATATCTCCAGACCAGAATTTTTACAGGATGTGGTGTTCGGGACGAAAACTTTGAAGCTTGACTCGGGAGAGATAGCCTGCGTAGCAAGCGTTTCCGTGGGGTTTCTGCGCAAATTTCGATGTTTTGGCCGCGCGAAAATTGGGGCGAGAGCAAAAAAAGAAAGGGGGGAGGGGGAGAGGAGAAAAGGAAACGCTTGCAGACAAACCCCTGGAATTTGAAAACCGCCCACTTGTTCTGTCAGGCCTGAGCGCGCTCACAGAGGTTTGAAGCTGTCATCGGCTGTCATAAATTGACCAATAAAATGTTTCGCCTTCCGTAATGGAAGTGACCTTTTGCGGACACGTGCTGAACCAAAACAAACTTGACAAGATCCTAGATATTTCGGAATCAACACGCGTACAGTGGACGAATCTCAATGAGTCGCAAAGGAAGGACTGCAAGGAACAACTTTTAGCACAAATCTGCCAGAAAGTTGGACTTGAGGTGGTTCTTCCTTGCAAAGTGTGTGTAGTTCGTCGATGTTTATTGTGGACAGGTCTGGCTGGTTTGCAGTAGAATCCAAGATGTCTGGGATGTCACTTAAGGAATTGTTGTTGACTGCAGTATCGATCTGTTGGAAAAAAAAAACAAAAAAAAAACGCCGTTGTCAGGATTTTTTTTAACATCGTGCCCTCGTATAGACTTATTAACATACACATTATGTGAGAACTGTCCATATTTACCAACATCGTCATCAGTTTTACAGTTTTTTTTTGGTGATTGAACATAATTTTCTTACCGTCACGAGGTCATCCACTTCTTGTCCTGGCTCCAGCAAGTCGATGCATCGCTGAAGGTTCGTCTCGACCTTGGACACAGAGGCCTGTATTTTTTGCAACAACCTATCTTCCATGTTGACTACGGAAGCTTGTATTGTCTCCAGCATCTGGGTTAAGAAATGTATTACACGGTTAGAGGTTCACACTACACGAGTTGGAGTAGATTGACAATCCTTTTACCAAAAACTCCAAGACGGCCAAATATGCACTTCTAAACAAAACATAAAAAGCTTAAAAACCCATCACCTATTGTTCAAGACTCAAAAACAAATGAACGCACGCTCCAGTATTAAACACCAATAACAATAACTTGTTCAAAACTTGTGGGCTTCAATATCGCTCACTTACTCAAAATTGAGCATAAGAAGTTCAATGTCAATCAATTAGGCTTACTGTATTTTGTGAAACGAAATGAAAACAAATGAAGGGTAAAATACTGATATCAAATGAGATCATGGTTCGGCGCGCATTGCGATGTAAACAAAATTGAAGAATAAACACTGGAAGTGCAGAGGTCAAATGCACTGTTTCGCAAATTACAGATATGGGGCATTTCTTACCTCTTGGCTCGCCACTTTTTGTTCAGAATTCATCATTGGAACAAGGAATATTTACGAAAAGCGTTTACGAATATAATGAAGCAGGTAAAAGTTCGCTGTTATCTAAAAAGAGCTCGTTTCACAAAGTACAGGTCTGTAATTCGTGAAACGGGGCATTTCTGAGCTCTGCACTTCCGGTGTTTATTCTTCAATTTTGCTTACATCACAACGCGTGCCGAACCATGATCTCATTTGATATCATTATTTTACCCTTCATTCCTATTCATTTCGTTTTGTTTCGTTTCGTTTCGCAAAATAAAGTAAGCCAATCAATTATTATTAATCTAAAATTTTAGCCGAGTGGACGCATCCTAACACACATTCGAAATTTAGCCTTTGGAAATATTCGACAATTGGAACTTATGTCTGGCTTATTATGCATTCAAATTTCAAACTAAAATGTCCTGCATAATTATAGAAACTTTTTACCTTAACAAAATCTTCCTGCATTTGCTGCTGGTTACTCAGAATCTTGGCGTTTGAAGCTTTGATCCTTTCCAGCTGCTTTTTAAGGTCACGGCATTCATCTTCTTTGGCGGCGAGCCGTTGCTGAAAGACTGAAACCTGATCTTGGACGCCCGATGTCAGTGGTGCTGGTACTGGTGCTGCTGGTGCAACAG
>BLFK01001047.1:1201637-1209137 GCA_014634185.1 Astreopora myriophthalma | reverse complement strand
TCCACCAATTGGGACTGAATCGCTGGTTCCTGATAGATGGATATAGAAATATATAGATAAAAATGAACTCCTGCTTTTAAGCCCCTCCAATATTAATGTCAGAACATCTTTCTGCTAAAGTACAGCATTTAGTCTATCTTAATTTTCTTCTGCTTTGTGAAATGGCCGTTTCCTGTAGGAACTCTATCCCTACATCCAAGTGAAATTAAGACAATGTTTCCTGAAAAGCATGGAAGTGCCACTTGAGGGCACACGAGAAAATTTAAGCCGGTTGTTATTAAAGGTCAGGATCAGCAATTTATTTAAAAGAGAGTAGGTTAGGGGTGGTTCTGCTTATCCGAAATGTTAATCGAGCAACATTAAATCTATTAACTGCTTGACCAGCTTTGCCTCATTTTAAAGTCTGCTTACTCAAGTTAAGACTGCACTTATTATGTACCTGGTAAAACATGCTCCTCCAGTAGTCTTTGTAAGTCAGGAAGTGGCGTCCGCTGCATTACTGCTTGAGTGTACTCCAGACTGTTACACTGACTGTGTGACGGGATAGGATTTGGAGTGGAAAACTGTGGCTGTGTCTATGGACGGGTAGATTCGACCAAGTTGAGAATCCTGTCAAGTTTTGCTTCTTGTCTCGCAAAGGAACACTTGAGTCTCTCAAGTATTATTCGCATTAATCCAAGCTCTTTAGTCGTTTCTTCATTTCCCTGGAATATCTAATAAATAACAACCAAATAAATGTTACTAGGTGGTGTAGGTTCTCTGAAGAGTATTTTAGGAAGTTGAAGTAAAAGAACAAATTATTGTTGGAATTTGTAATCTGCTTTAATCGCGGCTATTTGAATGGTTTCAAAATTCAGCTCAGCCCCGGATAAAATTTAGACATTATTAGAAATAAAACAACCTGTGATTTCAAACAAAATTGGGTGGTCTCTTGTATTGCTTCTGTTTCAATTGTGACACAAAGTTATCCCACACGCAGTATGTAAATTACAGTAGAACACTGCTAACTCGAACTTGATGGTTAACTCGAAGTGGGGTTTCAGTGAAGGCAGGGTTTCAATGAGCTCACAGCGTAAGTTATGTGCATGTGTGTAGGTGCATGTATATTTATTGGTCATACACTTTTTTCAGGTTTGTGGCTCCTAAAGGAGCGGTTTGCTTTTTTCGCAGTAAAAGGTTTTAAAACTGCGTTGCTGCTCAGCGTGCCTCCACGACTGCAGGAACAACTTTCTTGAGGACATGGTCGATATACCGCGTACACTTCTCAGTGGTGATCTTCCTTCTTAATTCTGGCAACCAGTTCCTGCTTGTTTTGGGGCTTTACCTTGGTTTCTAGGTAGAATTTCAGCTTGTGCCATAAGTCCTCTATTGGATTTAAGTCTGGACTCTCTGGGAGAGTTCGCCACCAGTTGATTCCTTTCTCCTCCAAAAAGGCCCGAGCTCGTCTTGATGTATGCTTGGGGTCATTGTCCTGCATGAATCTGTGGTCTGGAAGGGTTTCGTTGATGAAAGGGACAAGCGTTGTCTGAAGAATGTTGCAGTACAGTTCAGCATCCATAATGCTGTCAAAGATGCATATCTTTGTGGCCCCGTGTCTGCTGATTCCGGCCCAGACGTGAACTTTAAGCTGGTGGTTGGGCTTGGGCTTCCTCTTTGTCGGTTCGCCAACCTTTCTGTAACAAGTGGGCCGGTACTGTTCCAGGGAGATTCGTCGCTGAAAATAACGTTATGGAAAGTGTCGCCACTCTCCATAATTTGTTGGGCACACTCGAGCCTTTTAACCTTGTTGACGTCTCTGATTAACTGGCAATAAGCAGTGCACTGCAAGGTCCATCCCTGTTTGTTCCTTCTTACTGCGGAGGAGTGAACCACGATTCCACGCTTAGCCAGTTTCTTTTGAATCTGCCTGCTGGTGGCCTCATCGTTCTTTCTCATCTGATGTTCAATAAAAAACTTTGCTTCCTCCGAAAGTTTCGTTGGCCTTCCAGTTCTGTGAAGATTCTTTGTGGATCCAGTGTCTTGAATCTTTTTTATGATTCGGGTAACACTTGCAAAGCTTAATTTTAAACCTTCGTTCTTGAGCTCTTTGAAAATTTTAACCGGACGAGAACCTTGATTGTAAAGGGACTCGATACGACTTTGCGTGTAGCTGGTAACTTTTGGCATAATTGCGACAAGATTAAGTGAGGACTTTACTCACTAAACACCGTTTATATAGCAACCTGTTGCTGTGCCAACAGGTCAACATTCAAAAGCTGTGTGGAGACTGGATCGGGCGAGACCTGAGCGTGACAAAGCCGTGTTTTTGTCTTAAAGAATAAATACATGTATTGTCGCTGCAACTCATGCCAGTTTGTAGTGCCTGTTCAGTTTTACTTTCTAAAGCAGACCATGAACAGGTAAGTTTTATTTCCAGAATGGGAAACCTTTAATTGGAGGTGTAAACATAGACAATTTAAAATTCGCTTCACACATGTTAATGTTTACATGTCATGTCCGTGAGGCGAGGGAGATAGAAAGAAACGAGATAAATGTATCATTTATATGTACAGCACGCGAAAAATCACTGGATGGAAACGAAAATTCGCTCGAAATATCGCTAAGTTCCACGAAATTTCGCTCGAACTATCGCAGAGTGCTGTAAAATTTTGCTCGAACTATTGCGGAGTGCCGCGAAATATCGTTGTCGCTCAAACAATAGGACTTGCGAAATATTGTCGGAAAATCGCTCCAAACGAAATTTCGCTAATTATTGTCGAATATTCGTGAAATTCGTCGAATTATGTTTGCATTACTTTTGCACAATACTGTATGGTTCGGCACTTGCGATTGTTGCTAATGCCTCTTGCGTTTAAAGAAATAATTTTACCACTCACCATTTATGCTAATTATGTGTGTAAAAAGACCTAACTGTAGGAGACAGTGGATCATACTATATCCAGTACTAAACAGCCACATAATTAAAATAATCGAGCGATTTAAAAAAATAGTACTTATACGATGAATGCTCGAGGGAAACAAATGATATGTTTCATGAAAAGTTACTATTACAGGGTTCGTACGGGTCATGGAAAACCTGGAAAGTCATGAAATTTAAGTATTTGATTAATTGTTCGTCATGGAAAGTCATGGAAATTTATAGTATGTGTGGTACGTAAATTATTGCAGATGTCGAAGCAAGGACAAAATAAAATGTCAGAAACTGAATACCCGAAAACAAGGATGATTTTGACAATTTTCGAAAGTGGCAGCTAAACTTCAGGTCATGGAAAACTGGAAAAAGTCATGGAAAAGGTCATGGAATTTGAAAAGCTTAAAAAAGTATGAACCCTGGCATACATAAACAAACAATCGCTGCACAAGCAATCCTGGCACACATGAGGACAGTTCACCTTTGCGCTTGCTTTTTGCTGAGTGCTGCAACATAATAAAAAAATTTCCGAATTCTTTCACTGTCATTCAACTTAAATATTAACGGTATAGGAAATAAGCTAAGCAACTGAAATTTCTCTTCCGTCTACCCAAAGTTTCCCTCTGGCAAATCTAACCTTTTTTCCTTCGTCATAAGCCTTTTTCATCAATGGGAGGGCTTTCTTGCGAGTTTCAAAGCCACCTGGAGAAAAATCCTTGACAATTCTTGCCCCTCCAAGAGTTGCTCTTTTGTCCTCTCTCTTCGAAACTTTTATTAATTTTTTCTTGAAGGGCCTACTATAAAGCTTAGCAATAATGTGCCTAGGTTTTTTATCTCGTTTTTTTCCCGTACGGTGAGCATTTTCTACCTCGGCAGCAGTGTCTTCAAAACCAAGAGAGGAGATGAAGTCCATAGTTATTGCCAAACAATCTTCACCTTGAGTTTCATTTATGCCCAGTATTCTAATGCTGAAGTCTCTAGAATATCGTTCCAAATGTTCTACCTTTTTCTTGAGTTCCTCATTACTTTTACGAAGGTTCTCTACCTCTTCAGTGTGGATGTTTACAAAGTTTAGTGAATCCTTTATGCTTTTGACATCTCCTTCAAGTTCTTGTTGCTTGCTTTTTATGCCATCAATTTCATCGACTTTAGACATGATGTTTTCAATTTTTAATAATCTTTCGTTTGTGTTGCGTTGAAAGTCATTTAATTCATCGCTTAGTTTCGTAATATGGCCTTTGAGTTCAGCTCTCATGGATTTTAGTTCTTGAAGTAGATTAGTGGTGGCGGCCATGTTCGCAGACTTGTTTCTTTACAACTTTCTTCTTCGGATATATCTGCTTCTTAGATTGTTCAGACTCCAAGATTTTACCTGACCGAAGGCGTCTTTCTGACATATATCCTAGTTAACAAAAAAGAGCAAGAGGTTCAGACAGTCTGAGGTAGTGCTCAGACAACTTGTTGCAAAGCTTAGTTAAGCATGTCTTCACTCCATGCTGCCTCGTCCCAACCATTGTACAATGTTGTTAACAGTGAAAGGTATTCAGCTCTCGAGTTCTTCATAGTGGAAAGATCTTGATTTGAAACAGAGAACTGCGGACAGCGCGTTCACTTAATTCGGAGGCCATGTGTGTTTTCACTCTACTTGTGTGATATTCGCGAACGATGTGTTGGACAGAATACGGCAGAAATAAAATAGGTAGTTGCTTTAATAAGTTAACATGCCCAAACTGAAAACACATGAAGAAGCGGTTTGCTAGAAAGATACAAAACTATAACAACTCTTACTGAATGTGTGCAACTACAAAAAAAAAAAACTCTAACAGTTCACATTGGACATGACTGATGTGACAAACTGATGCAACAGGAAGGCCTTAAAATACTGTAATATCATGGGGGTTACACTCGTTAATTAGTTTCGATCTTCTAACACTCTAAAGCGCGTTTCAGTGATCAACAATGGTGTATAGATCTGATATGCTGTTAGGTAACTAGAGCTTTTAACCCACTGCTATGGATGAAATGAATTAAATGATCCTCTCAGCGACAAAGAAATTGAAGCAGTAACTTGATTACAGTGCGAGGTTTACTTCATTTATTTCACTTATCTTAATGGAATGCCTTTTCATCACTGAGATGACGAGGGGTCTTGAGTTATTTTATTGCCTTACTGTTACTGTTTCCTACTAAGTAAATCTCGCTACTTCCCTTGATTATCCTAGTTTCTTTTGCATTTATGTTTGTTTGTTTTCTTTTGTGCATGGCAAAAACCAAAAGTACAGTTACCTCTGGTCTCCTTTCACCCTATGCCAAACAACTTGATAGTGTTAGCTTCAATAAGGTCTTTGGTTAATTTGAAAAGATGGTTTGCCTGCTCTTCCATGAATCTTAAAGATTCAGCAGATACAGAGGGTGATATGTGAGTTATGGATGACGGTGCAGCTGCTGGTTGGGCTGAATCAAGATACCTCTTAACTTTTGCTTCAGAAGGTTATGTCAGAAGGAGGCTCGCAATCTGCCATGTGTTCTTCTCTTAGTCTGCGGAGCTTTAGGACTACAGCCTTCAAGGGGTGTTCCTCCAGAAGGGTTGCTGTTGATAGTTTTTCCTTCACTTTGGCCTCCTCGATTGCTCCTGTCTTGAGGTCTTCTTTGAATAGCTCCTTCAGTTGTTCTATTTCCTCCGTCTTCCATGGATGTGGGGCTGCTTTATTGTCATTGAGATCATCCTGTGGCTGATGAATGCTGCTCGATTTTAGGGCAACAAGTTTGCTCACTGCCCTTTGCTTTTGCCAGTGGCAAGAGATTTCCCTATAATCCCCTCTCTTTGGAATGTTCGCCATACAGATGTTGATACCTGCGAAGATGTAAGGGCCATCCCGTTGCTTGAAGCGAATAGCTGCTTAACCTGTGGGGTAGCTGCCATGAACTGGCTTCTTACAGTTCTTAAGGACATGTCCATCATTTTGTGCAAATCTTCATACACCCAGATTACCGCAGAACCATACTGGTCAGCTGTCTTGTGGTTACTTACAAATATTCTGTAACGAGCCTGGTCTTCATCTGTGCCTGGGTAATACATGGCAGCCTTTCAGTTACGGTCATATTTGCAATGACCCCACTTCTTGCATTATTGTCGATGACAAGATGAGTCATTAACCAATCTCTTACTTCGCAGGGAGTTCTGTCACTGATAATTCTTTGAACTTCAGTTCCCTGACTCATTTCCTTTGACAAATTGCCAAGTGGTTTTATTGCATTTATTCGCTGATCACCATGGCAGATTTGGTAGAGGTTTTCACTGGTGATGAGTTTCTTGAAATCTTCTTCGTGCTTCTGAAGCTTTCTTCTGAGAACTTTCTTCTTTTGGGCCGATGACCAGGAAGACAACAGATCCCTGCGGGTGTTTAATGTGTCGACACATGCTTCAGACATGATGGGTTTGTGTTCTTGGATCAAAAATTAAAAATAAATGCAAACTCATAAGATATGAGCGCACAGTTCCAGGTTGGTACTTGGAAACAGCATATGACAACCATTGCTTCAAAAGAGTTACTCTGTCTTTTCCAGGAATCAGGAGCAGGCACACGGGTGGTTTTGGATTGTCTCATCTGATTCTACCTCGTTACCATGAGATTGCTTGCGCATGCACATGATCAGTGCTTTGTATGCTTCGATCAGGGAAAGACGACATTACTACTTTTGGCTGCAGAATAGATGGTTTTCTGTCTTTACGTGACAGTTTGACACCTTTTCTGCAGCGAAAATCACGAGGGGTCTTGGTCTAGGCACCTCTGACACCTTTTCTTACCTCGTACTTACTTGTTGGAGTGAACGACACCAACAGCACATCAGCGCCATCCACGCCGAGATCATAGTGAATTCTATGAGTTCGAAGAACTCTACTTTGTCAAATCTTGAAGAAGATTTCTTCAGTATGATGAATGAGAATGTTAGCCTCCTAAGCGAGACAACATCGGCACAGCTAAGGGAAGTTACCTTGACACAATGTGGTTATTCCCAGCTGCCAAAGCGGATCTGGCTTGGTGGTTAGACAATGTCTTGCAGTCCAAAAATCCAATTTCTCATGGTAGCATCGATATTGAGATCACATGTGATGCTTCCAAAAAAGGCTGGGGAGCAGTTCGCAATAAGATTACTACCCAAGGCCTTTGGACTACTAGAGAAAAGTCACAACACATTAATGAGTTGGAACTCCTTGCAATTAAGTTCGCCCTGAATGTCTTTGAACCCAAATTATCAGGGAAGCATGCGAAAATCCTGTCTGATAACACTGCAGTTGTCTGCTATATCAACTCCAAAGGAGGTACTAAATCCCCATCATGCAACGACATCTGTTACGCCACATATTGTAATAACTGACACAAAATGTAATGGTAACGCAAAATGTAATAACTTTCGACGCAAAATGTAGTAACTTTTGACGCAAAATGCAATGTGCAAAATGTAATAACACAAAACGTAATAATATTCCGGCTGTAACTCTGAAGAAAAGTGAACTAAGTCAGGTGTCTCTTAATTGCGGGTTCTCCGGTAAATCTTGGGGACACCGTACCATCCATAGCCATATG
>BLFK01001047.1:1157233-1167233 GCA_014634185.1 Astreopora myriophthalma | reverse complement strand
ACGCACAACTAGCCACCACAGACTTCTTAAAAAGACAACTAATGATTTTAATTAAGATATTGACACGCAAATGTACGAATACGAATAAAACTAATCCTACTTAAACTAACTTACTATTCACGAGTATTTACAATTATTTACAGTTCAGTTCTTCGCTACACTCCAATAAACCAATAAACCAACCCACAAAACAACAACTTTTTAGTCCTCCTTCTCCTGTCCGGCTCCTTCTCCCTTTCTTCTGAACTTTACTTTCCTTTATTAACTCTTGCGCTTAGCTTTTCCTCTTTCCTCTTCAGTATTGCTCCGGCTGTTTCTCCACCGTAGGCAAAACGGTTTTTTTGTCTTGACATACGGTTGGTTCTGCTAATGACTCTCAGCAGTGAATTATTATCTGAGCGATTCTGCCCTCCACTTTCTTCTAAAATTTGTCTTCTCTCCTAGCTTGACCACTTTCCCTCAACTGTTTTCTAACAATCGTTTACCACGCCTTGCTTCCATTTATATATAGAATATTAATTCCACAATAATTAATTAATTCTTCTAACATCTGGCTTACATACTTATTGTTTTAACGGTCCTACATTTACAACACTCTATACTAAATCAACGCTTTGTGAACAAATAAACTTATAAGCTATTCCTTACGTACTAATTACGGATTACTACTAGGATACATTGACACCAAACAATCAACACCAACAAACAAACCATACTACCGGAAAAACAAGGGACAACAAAAGAAAATAATTTTATGACATAGGTTGAGTTGTATACGTTCTTTCCAAGTTTCCCTCTCAAGGCTTACCTTGCCTCCCTCACTCTCAGCTGTCTCAGTCGCTGATCTTATGTCTGGCGTGTGCGGACTACCCACCACAACAGCCAAGCGTATTTGCAAAATAAGCTTAGCTTGTACTCTATCCCTCCCTCCTCCTTCCTTCCTTCATGGGTTTTTCCTGTCAATTTGGTGCATTTTAACTGAGGAAGTTCTTGTTTTTTCTTTTGCCGATACGTTGGCTTGCATTCCCTTAAGCTGAGGATTCGGCAGAGGCTTGGGTAGTATTCTAGTTCAATCTATCTATCAATGACTACACCGATTCGGCTAGTGTACTCCAGAATCCACATAAAATTAAGTTGTAATTACAGAACTGAAGCAAAAATACAAGTTACAGAAAGGTACATTTTAAGACCTTTTAATATTTTTTCAAAGCTTCACGACGTCATACAATATTAATCTGAACTAGCTTAAAGTTTTGAATAGTCAAAATGCCGCCAAAAAGGTTAAAAAACGAAAACTATTCCTAGACGCCTTAACAATTAAACAATACGAACAACTGTAGTGTACAGCGGTTGTATCAGCAAGAGTGCATAGCGTACAGCGGTTGTACGTGCAGGATATACGGGAACTGAACAGTGTGAGAGGGCGTTGAGTGAGTGAGTTGACTTGGTGTCAAGCAGAGCAGATGAACGAATAAAGCGTTCGGTTTTATTTGCCTTTGTGGCTGTTAATACTCTACAACAACAAAATTAAAATGTGCTCGAAGCTTGGTGTTCCATGGCTCTGATGGACTACAGAGTCGGCGAGAGGCCGGCAGCAATACATGAAGCCATGCAGACACCCTGTGCAGTATTACATGCCAAGATGGCCGCTGGAACTCCTACGCCTCCAGTGGAAACTCCAGCTACTCCGCCGGCAGCAGAGACACAGGCCACCCAAACAGTATTGCATCCGGTCTGGCAGATGCCATAAGCTAATGGCCCTGCATCGGCAGCGGTGAACAGCATGAACAAAATTACCGTCTTGGTAACAGCATTCATCTTTCCTGAAAGTTCAGAACAAGATGTAGCGATGTTAGAAACTACCGAGCTTCAACCAAAGCTAGGTAATAGAAAGTTTAGGTTTTGTTTTTTGCCGTGTATATTTATAGAATACGTTTGCATGGGCGAATAGCTGAATGAGAATTTTGGTGACAGTGTTTGTTTCGCTTTTGTAGGTCTGTTTTGCAAATTGAACATCTCTCTTAATTCTGACGGGTCGTTACACAACTTTTAACACTTACAAAGCTCGGAACCTTGTTGTGAATCGTGTTCTCCACTAAATCTCAACGTAAACTTAAGGCTGGATTTCACTAGCGACGGAGTCGGAGTCGTAGTCGTAATCAAAAGCGTAGAGCGTTATGCGGGATCTAGTGAAAATCAAACCGACGGAGTCGGAAGCAGGAGGCTATTCTACTTATGACTCCGTCGCTTATGATCTAGTGAAAACTAGATTGTCGGAGTCGCAAGCGCTATTTTGGTATCAAATCGTAATCGGAGAGCGTGAAAACAAGCATTGTGATTTGTTGATTCTTCCGCTTCTGCTTCCGACTCCGACAACATAGTTTTCACTGGATCATAAGCGATGGAGTCATAAGCGGAGTCGGAACAAAATGGAATCGTTCTGATTCTTCTGACTCCGATTCCGTCGAGCTTATAACTCCGCTTACGACTCCGATCTTTAAGATTTTCACCAGGCCCTTACGACTCCGACTCCGTCGCTAGTGAAAACCAGCCTTTAAGGAGCCCATGCACATTAACTGGGAAAAGCCTAATTTAAATCAACAAGTTCATCACGTCGGCTCGACGCTTACGCTTTAGGCTTCATTTCTCTTCATGTGTTTATTTGCTCTTCCCGTGTGATCTCAGCAGTCAATTTTGTATGTTTGACCTTGCTCTAAAAGTTCCAAGAAAATTTGTTCCAATACTTTGTACCTCAATCAAATTTGTCACTTCATCATAATTAATTATACATGTTTCGCTTCGTTATTTAGTCCTAACGGTTTTTCAAACATTTTGAAACTGACGATGATGTTTGCAACTTCGAAACACGTGTTCTTAAAAAATGTCATCTTCAATGTTAAAAATTGCAATCTCTGATTCGTTTAAACTCAGTGGGTTACTGTGCTTATAGTACAAACAACAAAATTACTCAATACTGATAGGTCGAGAGTAGTACAATTAATCCCAAATAGTACTCCGCAGGAATACCTATCCGATCCATGGCAACGGCGCGTGAGAACAGCGAAACGTAGCAAATTTGAACGTTTTGATGGGTGAAACTGGACGAAAAGGCTTTCAAAATCACTCGTACCTATTGTACTCGAGGTCGTGCGATTTCCTCTACAATTAGATATACATACTAGTTATGCAATGCTTTTGAGTGCTTATTTCTTCATAATAAGCATGAGCCAGCTTAGGCGAGTCTGTACGGAAGGAAAGTACAAGTACTGAGGGATATTCCATGGTATATCACGAGCAAGCTTTGTATAACTATGTTATACAATGTCATAGAAAACACATAACCTTACACAATATAATCAATGCGGTGCACAATAGAATATCGACGAATATACAACGGCTTTCATCTGTTTCATGCGTTCTGAGTGGCTGTATTCTCTATGGCATGGTAAAAAGTACAGTACCAATGCGTCCGCTGATGCTATTCGTAGACAATTGAAGATCTTGGAAAGAAAATCGGTACTAATTTGAAACCTGTGTACATCAGTTCGAAAATCGACGGCAAAGTCAAGCTAGAGGAAAATAACTCTCTTTTTAACAAATCAATGCGTAGCTTATACTTTTAAATGTGATCATGCAGTGATCTAATCCTCTAGATGACGTATAAGCGGTAGCCTGCGTGGCAGGCGTAAAAGGGGAGAGGGTGTAGAGCGAGAAAACGGGGGCAAAATGCATTGCAAGGGGCCCCCGCCCTTTTTCTTTCGTTTTCTCGCCTCCACCCCCCCCCCTCCTTTAAGCCTGCCACGCAGGCTATTTAAGGCGAGAAGAGTGAACATGTTGACGGCCCCTTAATCTCTTTCGCTTAGTTTAGTTACCACCGTTTAAACTCTTTAAAGAGTTTTACAACCTTTGTAAATGCAAACACCAGGATATGCCGTAGTTTGAGTATAAAATCAGTCTGTTTCTGAATTTGGCTCTGCTTTCAGCAAAACAGAACACCGAATACAAGAAACCCGAATGACTATGAATCCCTGTCCTATATAAGGCAGGCAGACCTGCCAACTCTCATGATTCTGCCGTGAGTCTTACGATTTTATATCTTTTCTCACGGCTTCACGACAAGACTTCCAATCTCACGGTGTTTCGGTAAATTAATTCTGAAATAAAATGTTACGGCTTGACTTGTTCATGTTGAATTAGAAAATGGTTTGAGGTGTTTACATGCTAGACAGGGTAACCCGCCTTCCCGGGGCACCCTGTTTGCCTGCTCGGGCCACCCTTCTAGGTGGGATAGCTTTTTGCCATGTAAACGATTCGTGCCGGGGCACTCGGCTAGCCGAGCTGAGAAGACAGTTACATTTAGCGTTATATTCCAAGGCAGATTTTAACGTCAACGGCCTCTAGTGGCTACGCTCAAATAATAGAGTGCAAAATAATAGCCTTAGACACTGAAAAGCGGCCGTTAGCGGAACGAGTGATGGAAGAATTAAAAATTGCCGTCAAAAGGTTTCTTTTGTCCGCCATACTGTTTGGTGTTCTCACGGCCACTCTAAAAATAGTTCACTGACTATCCCGCTTAGGTGAGTTGCATTTAAAGGCGGGCTATGTTTAAACCCTCCTAGCCGGGTAGCCCGGTTAGCCGGGGCACCCTCCCTCCATGTAAACAGGCCCTTAGAGTTGTAAAACAATTTATTTTCTCCTACGCGTTTTGTGTGACTGAGGCTGTAAAAGGAGGAATGAGTTTGTGGAATGGCATAACCTTCCCCATTTCGTTTCTCATGATGGCGGTCTCAAAAGCAAACAACACTGCTAAATTAAATAAAAGGTGCCACCAAAAGGAAATACGACTACACAAGCATTCCTGATCGAGTGAAAAAAGGAGAGTTCTCCTCACCGTTCTCCTAACGAACGTGGCAATGCCAGGACTCGAGCCATGACTCCAGTAAGGACCTCTCTATTGTGATTATAATTGTTTGTACTGTTTTGCTGCAGAGGCACAGCCGCCATTCAATCAAGTGCAAACGTAAGTTTTCGAAATATCATCGGCTTGGCTCAGGGAGCCACAAAACCCACACAAAAATCACTAAACTAAGTTAACAAGTACAGCCCTAGTGTACCACTTTTAAATCCAACTTCACAACCTGTTATGTGCTTTGGCAGTTTGGCCGAGTTGTTTTGACATTTTAATCTATCAACCAAATTTTCAGTTCTACACAAAACGAAATGGTAAAACCCTAAAGTGGGTACTCTTTGACACCACCCACAAAAGAAGAAAAGTACTTTGTTCGCCTCGTTTTTAACATCTTATGGTGTAATTTTTGTGATCTATAAGAGTAAAGACGCTAGAAGACTCCCATCGATGTAGTGTTCTTTTTACAATAACATCGAAAAACGTAACTTGAGCGAAATCGACTTTACTTTTCGCTGAGAAAAGAGACTGCGACTGACTGTGAGCATAAGCTTTGTCTGTAAACATTGAACAAAGGTTTTACTCCAATTAGCCTTGAAAGTCTGCGATTTTAAGCTAACAACGAGAATTGCTGTTGAGGGACAACATGTTGCTGGCATTCCCAATGTTGCAGCTGTTAATCGTGTTCACTTTTGGCACAGAGGAGTTGTTTTTCTCTTTGCGAGAGTTTTCCAAATGTCAATCCGGTTCTTGTACGTAAACATACCAAGCGGAGCCAAGGATATAAACTGTCCGGACTTCGCTTGGCTTTTCTTCAACCAATTTTGTGCCCCAAAACACCATGGAAAACGAAGACTTTTAGAATCCAAAATGAAATATTGGATAGAAAACAATTTTGGAAAAAAACACAGGCATTTTTTAGTCCAAACCAATTTCAGATGAAACAAGAGGCTACAATTAGCCTAAGCTCAGGCCAAAATATAGTGTGTATCCCTAATTGCCCCCGCAGGGTTTTGGCCCAGAGGCCAAAACCCGAGGAGGCATTAATAGTCTCCCCCGCGTATAAAGAATGTGAAATATGAAAAATATTGGTGTAGTATGCGAATCAATCCCGATTTGAAGAAACTAGGCGCGCACGGTGGTCCCGGTTAAAATATTTTAGGAATGTGGGGTACACGTAATTCTTGCAACTACAAGGTCGCGTTTCGTCGCCGACACTGCGAGCGATTTCCCCAGTTTGAATTCAAAAGCATTCAGCAGTACTGAATAGAATTATTCGGTACAAAATTTGGTTTGGGAGTGATATATATGAAATGAATCATATGAACTGCGGAAATGAAATCAAATGAAGACTGATCCTCGCAGTTGTGAACGCAATTATATGCATTTGCATAAACAGAACTGCATGAAAAATATTCAGGACTTCAACGGGGTTTGAACCCGCGACCTCGCGAAAGCCACTGACGTTGGAGCAGGTCAACTGTAGGTTCATATTTCCCTGCTAGCAGAGGCCCTTTTCCTGGCTTTTCCTGGTGTTTGCCAACCGGGAAGGTTCATATGTTCCGAGAATTTGGTTTGTTAGCCAAATCAGCAACAGGGGTGACAGACTTGAAACAACAGATCAGAATCTCAGAACAGAATCGCACCTCAATAAAACTTTTGAAACATCGAATTAATTTTTAACAGTCGTATGCACAGTATTTATATTTGATACACATCGTCATAAACAGGTATTCAATAGCGGGGGCAGCTCTAGTGAAAACTATTACTAGTTTAGTAGTGAGCAAAATAAAAGAGAGAAGTCTGTCATTCTTAGGGCCAGGCTAAACTAGGAACATTGTTGCGGAAACATTGTTTCCCTGGGATTGCTGCTCAGGTGGCTAAACTAGGAAACATTTGTTTCGGAAGCAAACTGCAAGAAGTCGTCGGAAGAGATCTGAGACAGAGTTTCCATGCACACCTTAGCTTCCCGAGTAGCACTGGGAACTAAAGTTAGTGTTTCCTGGGTGGCTAAACAGGGGAACATTTGTTTCGCAAGCAAAATTTGCGTCCGGGAAGCAAAAATGTATTTGACCTGATTCAAAAACATTTTTCTGCGTCCGAGAAACAAGATTTGCGTCCGCAACAATGTTTCCCGAGCAGCCAAACTGGGAAACATTTGCGTCCGCGACAATGTTTCCTAGTTTAGCCAGACCCTTACAAAAGTCATCGGACACATGGCGCTACTTGTTTTGTAGGTATAAACCCCATCGACAATAAAATTGTATCCCTTTAAACAGCAAAATTTAACCATTGATAACAATAATATCACTTGAAAAAATAGCAGAAAAGGAGTAACTGCTGAATACCCCGCCACTTGAAGTTATACCCCTAAAAAAGCTGGCTACATTGATACGCAGTCATTCCTCGTCAACACTCTTAGAACGAGACTGACATATATTTCATACTCGTCCAGAGGGGGTACGCGGCAACGCATCCCTTTCCCCTATGATATTTGAAGGTTCTGATACGAAATGGCCACGCGGCTATGCGGTGAGGAATTTGGATGTTTTATCCAAAGTGGCTACGCGGCTACGCAGTCAACGCACGTAGCCACTTCTGAAACCAAACCTTGAAGTGGCGGGTATTCAGCAGTTAAACCGAGAAACCTCCGACATAATTCATCAAAGCATCTTTTGCACAAAGAAATCAAACGAAACGAAGGTGAGCTTTGAAAACAGTGACCGACCTTCCGTGCAGGGGTGAACGAAAGGTCACTTGAGTCACGTGCGCGACACGTGAATGTTAAACCCTTCAATGCGATGATGAGTGTTGGACAAATAGAACTGTCACGGCGTTGTGTGGCTTCCAATCTTTTCTTAAATTCGTCGGCAAACCTTTTCACGCAGACAAAGTTTACTGGATTAAAATCTTCACAACTTTACAAAGATTTGTGCAGGTAAATATGTTCAGTTCGTTGGAAGTGGATTGTTTAACTTTGAGCGCTCACTTGGGTCAGCGTCTGGAAGGTGTCACATTACACGAAAACAAGTTTATGCAAATTTGAGATAATGATTATTAATGATGGTAATGGTGTAATATGCCCGTGAGAATGATGATATGCTAGTTGCTTGGCAACGGGCGAAAGGACAACTGAAAAGAAATCAGAGTCCCAGGCAGGAATCGAACCTACAACCTCCGTAACACCGGTCGAACCAAACCACTGAGCTACAGGAACCCCTGGTGAGCTAGGTTGTTTATCTAGGTTCTTATACAAAGTGTCCCACTGGTCTGCGGGCTCGACAATGTAAATGTCATTCAGACATGATAATGATTATTAATGATGGTAAATCTAGAAGTTTTACGCTGGTTACAACTTCTATTGGTTTGTTGTTAATAGTAACTGCTTCGAAAGGATCTACAGACCTTGAGAAACTTATCGGCAACTCTTTACACTTGGTCTCATTCAATTGGAACTTATCTATTTCGGCTTGCTTAACTATTGCAGGTCGTCTATGTTGACATAATCAGTATGATGTCCGCGAGATACTGGTCAGCAAATTGTAAGCCTCAACGCATGCGCAGAAGTCTGTGATATATGACTGTGTGTCCGCCATTAAACATGTGAGTTGCTAGTTACAATTACAATTTCTGTGTGCTCTTAACTGCCTGAAAGCAGTGCTTATCAACACTCTACAGCAACTTGGATTTCACTTGGTTGGCCCTTGTGGACTGTCTCGGCCATCGACGTACTTCCAAAGGTTGACGCCATTGACATTGATGTCATTTATCATGACCAGGAAGAGCCAGGGCCCCAATTTGGTCCCCTGCGGTACACCTGCCCTGACAGATCCCCAATCCGAGCAGCAATCGTGGGCGAGTTTCACTCGTTGCTTCCTGTCAGTAAGAAAATCTGCAATCCAGTCCAGCACCCAAGGTGGAAGCTCATAATCCGTAAGCTTAGCCATAAGAATGGCGTGGTCAATAAGATCGAATGCTTTCCTAAAGTCGAAGAGCACCACGCACACTGTAGAACCGTTACTGTCAGTATCCTTATACCAGTTGTGGAGCATGCTGATTAGGGCATATACAGTGCTGGAGTTCGGAACAGTCCCATATTGGTTCTGCTCAATCTTCGCAAGGACGGCAGGCTTGATGTAGCCGTCAACGACAAACTCTTCCCCAACTTTAGAGAGAATTGGGGTCAAAGAAATGAGTCTCAGGTGTTTGTTCACATCGCTAACAGGTGAACTCTTCGGGAGGGGTGTAATGTCCGCTTTCTTCCACGAAGTTGGAAGGCGACGCTCCAAAAAGGAATAATTCAAGATGGCTGCCACTGGTGCAGCCAATAAGTCCGCGTTTTCTTTTAATACCCAAGAGGAGATTCCATCAGGTCCGGATGCTTTGTTCGTATTAAGCGCCGATAGTTTCTCAAAGACTGAAAACTCAGATATCGGACGGGGAGGATCTTGTTGGTATGTGTACGCGTGCGCGTGTACATCAGGTGTGGCTAGAGGGGTGAAAGCGGTCATTGGTGACAAAAAAGCATCGTTAATAACATTGGCCAAATGTCTAGGATCTTCCCCCTCATCGGCAAGATGTTGAAGGTCTGCGATGGGGCTCGCGCGCTCGACCTTAGAAAAACGACTTAGCTGTTTATTTCCTTCCACCATTGGGCTGGTTTACGAGCCTTGAGATCTTTGACTTTAGCATCATAGTACTTTGATCAAAACTCCACAATTCGAAAAACGCGATTCAATTGTAGACATTGAGTCGTAGAGATAGAGCAAGATCTCAGAGTCAGAAACGCCTTTGTCTCGAAACAGTTTTGAGCCGCTGCAAAATAACGTAGGAAATAATGTAGGATTGGAAGTGAGAAATGTTGATAGCGGTGACAATGGGCAACAATCATCTTTGTCTTCGCCTTCCTCACAGCGTAGAAAGCGTAAAACTATGCAAACTGTTTCAACTGAATCAGTGTCCAGTAATGATCATGATCAACCACAGCCCGGTGAAGTTGGGAAAACAAACGCTATAGTGTTAATTGGTGATTCAGTGATAAAATATATTGATCCAAAAAAGCATTCACAAAGACATGTCCATAAATTTTCATAT
>BLFK01001047.1:1103247-1135747 GCA_014634185.1 Astreopora myriophthalma | reverse complement strand
AAGTCATTAACATATATTGAGAACAATCTAGGCCCCCGGATGGACCCTCGGGGCACTCCATACTTCACAGGTTGAAGGGCAGATTTCTTTACAGAAATCTGGACAAACCGATTACGGTTAGACAAATAGTTAGCAAGCCAAGAAAACAGAGAACCCGATATTCCAGTGGCTTTCAGTTTCTCCAACAGGATTAGATGGTCAACAGAGTCAAAAGCCTTGCGGAAGTCAACAAATAGTACTCCCACTACCAGACCTTGATCCAGAGCTGACTTCCAAGTTTCCGTCATATGAAGCAAGAGACCCTCAGTTGAACGGTTTTTTTTCTGAAGCCCCACTGATTGCAACTTAATAAGTTGTGGGACTGCAAATGGTCATTTATGGAATTGCACAACACAGCCTCAAGAATTTTTCCAGGAATGCTAAGCAGAGAAATCGGTCTGTAATTGTTCACGTCACAAGGTTTGCCTTTCTTGAACACAGGAGTAACACAAGATAGTTTCCAATCACATGGGAAGGAGACACTAATCAAGCTGTTCTTGTAAAGTGGAAGCAAGCTGTGGGTAACTAGATCAGGCGATACCAGGAAAAGGTCCCTAGGTGAGACCAAATCTGGACCCGTAGCCTTCTTTGGATTTAATGTCTTCTGGGTATTACTCTTGACTAGCTCCCAATTAAAATCAGTGCAATCTTTAGTAGGAGTAATCCTAGTAACAAAGGTAGATCGGGTTGACTTGTCTAGAGGATTTAACTTTGTTGTTAGGCTTTCAGTGACATTGATGAAAAAATCATTGAAATGATCTGCTTTCATTAGATCAGATCATCAGTTAATAGTTTATTATTGTAATCCATAACTGGACCAAACTTGGATACTTTGTTTTTCCTTAGCACCTGGTTAGTCAGCTTCCAGAATTCTTTAGGATTGGTTGATTTATTAAATTGATCTTTCCAGTAAGCAGTTTCGGCCCTCTTTAACAGATTTTTTACCTCATTTCTTTTCTCTCTATACTGGCTCCATTTCACTGGATCTCCAGAGGTTTTAGCCTCATTTAAGAGCTTAAATCTTTTGTTTATTTCTTTCCTAATGGAAGAATCAATCCATGGGAGGGAATTAGGTCTGATCTTTGCTTTCCTAGATGATAAATGGTGATCCATATTATCGTTGTACAAATAGTTCCAGACGAAGTGGCAATCATCAATATCATCAAATAAACTCACAAGGTGCCAAGAAGCATGCTCGAAATCTGTATTAAGTTGTTTTTTATCCTTTTGTTTATATTTCTTTGTCGAGATCACCAGTGGCTTAGGATTACTTCTAGCCACTTTAAAAACAGCAAAAATCAGATGGTGGTCAGATATTTCCAAGTCAATGGAACCAGATGTTTGAATTTTCGCTCAATCAATAAGAGACTTAGAATCGAATGTTATACGTGTAGGGCTGTTGATGATGTTCTTCAAACCGAAACTGCACAAAATCCTTTTGAAAAGTTTCCCGAAATGGGATTCATTTGAGTCTAGGCTGGGAGTCATGTCACAGGTAAAGTCGCCTACCAAGATAATATTTTTCTTTTTCATCCAAATCTCTATGATTCGATTTCTAAAAACATCAAAAAAGGAACAATCACTTGGAGGTCTATAAATACAGCCAACCAGAAAAGACTGTGATCTCATAGTAACATTCAACCGAGTAGCTTCCAAATTAGGGTGATCCAAAGTGGTAACTTGATGAGCAAGAGGACTTTCTTTGTAGTAGATCAAGACACCACCGCCATGGTTGTCACGGTCATTTCTCACTAAGTGGAAGCCGGGAATCCTGATCCAGTTGTCAGTTACACTCTCATTTAGGTGGGTCTCTGTAATGCCAAGAATATCAAAATTGACAACCTCTAATAATAGCTGGACCTCTGGAAGTTTGTTAACCAGGCCATTGATGTTTAAATGGCCGATTTTAAGGTTTTTATCTCCCACCAATTGACGAAGAGAGTTCAATGGATCTGCAAGCTCATGGATAGCAACGCCTGTAGTTTCGTTGGTAGCGGGACTACAGGGGCGAGAATCGGTGAGAGTTTGTGCTATCTGAAGACAGGGAGGACAGACCCAGTCAAAGGAAACCATATTTTGAAGAACTTTAAAATCCCTCGGCTCGACTTGACCACATTTAATGTGGCGCCACTTGTGGCACTGGTCACAATTTACAGCTCGGTGATTCCGCGCAACAGTCTTGGAGGAAACGGAACATTTGGAAGCATTCGTGGCAGGACCAGGATTAGGGGAAACATCACCACTAACAAGGAGAAGAGTCTGCTGAAAACAGCTATCAGAATTTGCGTGGTAGTGAATCCTTGAGTGTAAGAAACCTCTTCCACGTGTTGCTGTTGCAAAATGGCGGACTTGTACCCACGGCGAGGATTGCTTGTAATTTACTGAAATTGCACCAATGAAAAGGTCAAATTTTGCAAAATGAAGTAGCGGAGCCCTCGGGAAGCAGGAAAAATCGTTTTCTTCTCGAAAGAGCATAAGGTACGCAGCTAGAAGCAACAGAAAGCGAGAGCAGTGAAATACACAACCACACGCCATAAACAGCACTTTGAAAAATGGCGGGAGGCGAAGAAATGTGCAGTTCGTGCTTTTTAAAAACAAAATATACTTGTTTGACATGCAACAACTATTATTGTATGAGTGTGAAAACGCAAGGGGTGACAGGCCGCACAATCCCTACCGGCGTGAAACATATTTTGAAACCTTTTATATTTTGGCTCTAACGAGTAGATCCTTTAAAGATTTCCCTCTCTTACATCAAAGGATAGGTGGTTGTTTGAATATCTGGCAAAGTGAAGGTTGATTTTCTACGAGGTGCCATTTTTTGAGTAAAGCTTCTTGTAAGTTCGATATTGACGGTTGGTGTTGTGTTACAAAAGACAAGATTTCTTTCTTTTCTTTCCTGCTCTGTTTCAGCACTGTGGCCCTTCCTATGAATTTCATTCCTGATATGTTTTTCTCTATTAGATTGCGTGGGTAGCCTCTGTCCAGCAAGTGTTTTTCTGAAACTTGAAATTTTGGATACATGTACAACCAGTCCGAGAGGAGACTGAGAATATTGAAGGGGGACGGAGTTAAATTCGGCACCATTAAATTCGACGTCAGAATCAAATGCCGCATTTAATTGCCGTTTTAGTCGACTAAAATAAGAGTTATATTTGGCACATGTGAAATGCGACGTTTAAACTGGGCCTTACCCGAAATTTGCGAAAAACGTGCTTGGTTCGGGTCAATAAATTGTGCTGGAAAGTGACTCGCAAGGCTCTTTCATCGCCTTTTCGCGTAGCTCTGCTCGAGGCGAAAATTGAACGCGTTTACTTGTTAGGTGTAAACACAGGCTTCTCTGAATAAATATTTTGTTGAGGGAAGTTTATTGTCCTTTTTTCTGTGTCTTGATTCATGGGAACTTGTAGCACATTGGATTCGTCCATGTGACAACAGCATCAGATTTCGCTGCGGGTTTTTCAACATTTTACCCCTTCAAGTTTGTTGTATTTCCGACAGCTTCGAAGTGGCAGGGTATTCTGCAGTTACCCTATTTGGAAATCCAGAAATCTAACTACCTTTGAGCAAAGGAGTTATTTTTTAAGCCTATAAAGTAAGTTGTCTGCTTATGCTGTGTATTAGTATTTTTATTACCGATGTCTCGAATTCGAATACTCGCCAAATGGCTTGGTACGTAGTAATGGGTTAAACGTCCAACACAACCGCAACACATGCAATATTAGGGTCGATTATTCTGAGAAATTTCTAAACAAATTAAACGGCGCGCGCTTATAGGTAATTGCTCATTGGCAATTAGTGACAGCTATAACTAGCGGTGTAGACAAAACGTGGACTTTATACCTTCGACTTCCTTTGAGTACAAAGTCGACTTTGTTGGGAAAAGGTGCTGTTTCTCGCAGACAATGAAAACTCGGGAATTAAGACTGTATGTGTACACAGGAGAGCACTCTTTTTTCGAGGTGGATGATAAATCGAAGGCAATTCAGCATCGTTCGATCGAAGATATCGGTTGAGTTTGTTTATTTTGTTTTATTTCATTTTGCTATTTTCCTTTTTTTATTGGTCCAGAAAGGGGGATCCACGTTTTGTCTACGCCCTATAACTAGGACTAGAGACGGATCATCTGGACAAACCTAGGCAAAGAAGTAGTTTGTCTGAGAATTCGTCTCGGTGCACAAATGGCCGAATTTCTACTAGACACGGATCATCCGTCTGGGACGAACTTGGGAAAAGAAGGGTAGCTCGTCTGTGCGGTATACAGACGGATCATCCATCCGCGGACGAACTATCCTACTTTGCCCACGTTCGTCCAAGATGGATGGTCCGTCTCTTGTATTTGACTAGACAGGTGATCCGTGGAGGCCGTAGAAATCAATTACAACTGTAAAACGGATGGCACGCAACCGAATAAACAGAATAAAAGTGGAATGGAACCCGGCCGGTAAGTAATGGTACCGGACACTGGTTAAACTTAGGTGTCAGTAGAATACCCCAGGGCCAAATTTATCTCAGCTCGTGACAAAAAGTAAAATCGTTGTTTTGATGTTTATAGCCGCAAGCATGGGCGACCTGTTAAAACGCTCCTGACACTTGCTGCAACAGATGTTATATAAGGATGAATATCATAGGGAAACTGGTTATGGAGGTTTAGTGAAAGATAAAATAAAGCAACTGGACGCTTCATATTGCACTATCATGACAAGAAAGCTGCAGTGCAGAGAACGAAGTGTGACCATGCAGACGCAAGCAAAGTGAGTACTGTAGGACCTTTATTAAGTGCGTTCAATATGTAATTAAAGCTTCTAAGCCTTGCTAGTCTCTTGCCATCTTGTATAACGTTTTATTCAAATGTAAGTTACCTTGCGATACTCTGATGTGGCACTTTTTATGATGGTGCAAAACTAAGTATCATATGATTTCTCTCGCCAGTGTTGGTGAGTCCTGATCAGATCCGAATTTCTAAAGTGCGCTTTGACCCCAAGAAAGTTTTGCCCCCTAATACGAGTTCTTTGACCCAGTTTTAAAAGGAAATAAAGTTCTGGCGTGATTTAGCAGTTGGCCAAGGGCTTCTTACAGTTTCAGGTAAGGCTGAGCTTCATTTTGTTGTCAGTCGTCAGTGATTCATTGAATATATTTGAACATCTATTTCCTCGCTTCTACCGGCCACTGTTTCGCATTTCTTGTTCAGTCAGTCAATGCTCTGAGTTCAAACCAGCAAAATGTGATAAGGTCATACGGAAAACAGATGAGCCAGACAGACTGTCAGTATTTGGGTTTTTTTTTTCTCTTTTTCTCTCTTTCACCAAGTATGGCATCTTGTGTAAGTGACTGATTTTCAGATTTTCAATGAAACGAAAATGGGCGTTCATTCATAGACAGCACATCTGTGACAACTAATAACTTTGACCGAGATGTCGATCACAATTCTGTTTTTTATGGGTTTAGCTGTTGCCAATATCTTTCCAATTCTGGTCCCACTGCATACGCTTGAAAGAAACGTTTAATATATAGTTTTTCAATCGAACTCTCAATCAAAATATTTAAGCTAGCATTTCACTAGCTTTGAACCGGACATAGACTTTAAAATCTTTGCCTTCGTCTTTGTCTTTGCATTGCGACCAATGGAAATGTCACTCATTGTTAGCGGCCTTGAGTGCCCGCAAGCCATCCCCGAAGGTGATTTCTTATACTGAGTTAAATGGATATTTCAGTGCAACATTCATATTACTCAGTATACGTACTTCTTTTAACTGTCGACCTTCGTATTTTCTTAATTTATCTTAATCGAAGACTATTCCAGTGAAACAACTACTTACTGATCAATGCCTATTAGGCTGTCAGAAAAACAAATCTGTCCGGTCAGGTTCATCACTTGATAACTTTCCTTTTATCGGCAACTGAATCAGAGCATACGGTATAGAAGGGTGACACGCTTAATGTTCCTCACCAATAAATGGGTCAAGATATGCTTAAGCTTTAAAAAGAAAACTTGTTCATTCGTATAGGAATGAACAACGTTTCAACTTTTACGAGTAATTGTTATATTCATACCCTCCTTCCGTGAACAAGATGGCCACCAGGGTGTGCAAATAAAATTTCTTTGACTTGCCGTTCAGGTTCCCTGCGTCCGTAAGCAAGGAAATATTACATTTCCTATCCTCTGGAGCTCTTGACAAGGACCAAAAGAAACTCCTTCGTTTGACCAAAAGATTAGAAATTTCAGCTATGAATTTCACCCCGTCGCCTCCTGCATACGTGTTTTTGCAGAGCAAATTAAACTTAGAACGGCCAAGCGCAAACTTCAATTCTGGGAAGTATGCGTAGTTCTGGGATATTGCAAGAAAAAAAGCGAAGTTAGCAATTTTCACAAGAATGTAACCAAACAAAACGCGAAGATCTTCCTAATTTCCAGGACTGGGACTCAAAGTTACACATAGCGTTTGCTAGAGTTCTCAACCCTCCCCCCGACTTTCAGGAGCAAAATATGATCGATGTAGACAGGCACGTTGTTTTTAGACACTTCGACCGGGGTTAGTTCAAGGTGGATGCTCGATCGCAAATAAATCGGCTTTCAATCTTGTTTAGAAAATCTATATCAGTCTTTTGTCTTAAATGATCAGTGTAAGAATTATATGTGAATGTAAATCAAGAATTGGCAAAACAGTAACCATGTTGCAGGATTTAATCAGGTATTAAGCGATCCAAGAAAATGGAATTAATGTTATGAAATACTTGTAGCTGCGTGGAGAATTTAACACTAACATGGTAACAATAAAGCAGGGGCTAAAAGTAAATCTCGTGTCAGTGTTACTTTTTTATACGTTGCTCCGCCATTCCCCAAATAGTCGTTTCTCTACATGATAGTGAGAAGAACACATCCAACTTCATTGTTGGTACGGGCAAGAAATTCAGTCGTCCCGGTCTCATGCAAGCATACCCTCCGAATACATTGTACTTTATTCTTTTCTTTATTTCCTTTCTTTCTTTGTATACAACCGCGCAGAGGGAGGAACTGTTATGCAAAATAAATAAATAAATAAATAACAACAAAACAAACAAACAAAGTAATAGTAATGATAAAATAATTAAATTAAACAAATTACTTTTCAAGCATGCTCCCAACCCCACCCCGCTCTCCCGCACAACACTAAAAAAACTCGCTGATATATATATTTATTACATAAACACCAATGAAATACCAAGTGAGCTTTCGTGCGGAAACCTCATATCTTCATATGTGAAAATAACATGTTAGCTTTATGATCACACGTGAAAAGATCACCGTTGCTATGGTTACACCATAAATCTTTGAGAGCGGAAAACGGGTGAATGTTGTTTACAACTGGCTTTTTTCGAAATCTAAAATTCTAAGGGCCATCATTTTAGACTTTATTACATCGTAATAAAAAGGAATTTGTTTTTCGTCCACGTTTTAAGGCCATGTATTTCTTTCATGTTTAGTTATGACACGTTTTACTTTAAGACTAGTTAAAATATTTAAGTGAAATGGTTTGGTATTTCATTGGTGTTTATATAATAAACAGAATATTACACGGTCGCTTGGAGATACGACATTTCTCTTCTCGTGTTGAAAAATATTTCACTCGTTCGCTGCGCTCACTCGTGAAATTTTTTTCAACACTCGAAGAGAAATGTCGCATCTCCGCGCGGCCATGTAATATCCTCTCTCTCTCTCTCTCTCTCTCTCTCTCTCTCTCTCTCTCTCTCTCTGAAAGGGTACAAACCCGGCTTTCTCGAAAATCCCGATAAGTTGTTTCTTTTTCTAACGTTGGATGCCGAGAACCTTTTTCGTGATTCCTCGTAATTTTCTCGTTCAAACCACATGCTTGATATATTAGTATCTGTACTGTGCTACATTACGCAAGAGTAGAAATATAAGGATTTGTATGGGGAAAACGGTTTTTCTCAAAATTCAGAAAACTATTTACGATTTAAAATTAATAAAATATAGCTTACCGTCTTCAGTCTTGTGTTTCTTTGCCTCTGGTACGGTTTCTGGGTCGATTAAGGGCGATTTCTGTGCTTTTGGTTCCTCTTCTTTTCCTCTATATATCAAAGCATATATGGGGAGAAAAGAAGAGGAACCAAAAACCACATCTGGTTTTTGTATAACAGCATAACACTCGAAGAGAAATGTCGCATCTCCGCGCGGCCATGTAGTGTCCTCTCTCTCTTTCTCTCTCTTTTTTTTTCTCCATGTTGCTTGGTGGTTAATCATTCACGATAATGCTGAAGTTTAAAAGAGCAATGGAAGTCAAGCGGCAAGTACACGATTTTAAGAACGGATACTTTGATGACCTTAGGGACTCCTTTCCAGAGTTCCCTTCGAGATTGCTGCGTTAGATGACATCGATGAATATTGGGATAATTGGAAGGCTCTGCTTTTATCCGCCGTAATAGATCACATACCGATCAAAACAGTTCGCGACACCAACTCTCCGCCTTGGATTGATCGCGAAGTGCGCCATTGGATTCGCAAAAAGTACACAGCCTTGAAAAATTCCTTGATATATACACTCCTTGATATATATACACTCCCCATTGTCAGTAAAGTTTTGGAACGCTGCGTGGGCAATCGATTTTACACATATCTGAAAGACTTGATAAGCGCGCTGCAGCATGGATTCCTGCCAAATCGTTCTTGTGTAAGCCAGCTCTTGTCAGTTTTACGCTCAATCGGACAGTCCTTAGATAAAAACATTCAGACAGATGATTTGTCTGGACTTTGCTAAAGCCCTCGACACTGTCGATCACAGCGTTCTTCTGGATAAGCTGAGGCTATTTGGGGTAAAAGGTCAACTGTTCTGCTGGTTCAAGGACTACCTAACTGAGCGTACACAAAGGGTCGTTCTTGAGGGTGCGGCCTCACATTGGTCTCCTGTAAACTCTGGCGTACCGCAGGGGAGCCTTTTAGGCCCCCTGCTGTTCACTTTGTTTAAAAATGACCTGCCGGATGAAGCTGCTGACGGCTTACGGACGTCTCTGTTAGGCGCTCCCCGTACTTGTCTTTGGTCAAGTCACAGCTGTGTTACGCCACCAAGTCTGGTCGCCCGCTTACGTTACTCTGAGTGCTTAAGTGGAACAGGTGCAGAGGCGTGCAAGCAGGTGGATTCTACGCACGCGCAGAGGCGAGATGTCATACAAGGAGCGGTTGATTATGCTAGACTTACTTCCACTCTCTCTAGATCGCGAAATCAAAGACTTGGTCTTTTTTTATAATTAATTGCCTTTATTGTAGTACTGATTTAGATGTTCTGAACTACGTATCTTTTGTTTCCCACGGTCGTACAAGACAAAGTGACTCCTTTAATCTGCGTACTCCTCTCTGTAAAACATCTACTTTTCAGGCTTTGTACTTTAACAGAATAGTTAAACTTTGGAACTATGTTTGTAAGCTAGCACCCTCAACCAGTTTTTGCTCGCCTAATGCCTTTCAACTTTTTGTCCGCAAATTAATGAGCACTCATTTTTCAAGGGTATATGATCTCAATTACCCCTGCACCTGGACGCTAGTCCAAACATGCTCATGCCACTCTTGATATATCTTTTTTTCTTCTTATGAATGCTTGTGTATGCTATTTGTTTTAATTTTAGGTCTTAATCCAGGGGCGGTGCCTCGCATGGGACTTCGTCCCGTCCGTCCCGCTTCGTCCCGCTGCACCTGACCCTGTTTGGGCCTTACTTTTTTTTTTTTTAATTTATGTTATTTATTTATGTTAAGTACCCAATAAAGCTGTTAAGTAATAATGATAATAATAATAATAATAATAATAATAATAATAATATGTATTTTGTATAACAGCGTAATCGTATAAAAGCAATTTTATACTCTCCCCGACATCGCCGAGTTACTCGAGCCCTTAGAATCCGCCATCTCCAATGTGTTGATCCCATCGATGACTGAACATCAGGTCTCGAATGCAGAGCGCGATCTCATTGCGCTGCCAGTGCGCATAGGGGGCCTTGGCATGGTCAATCCTGTGAATAAATCGCAACAAGAATACGAGGCCTCTATGTGCGCAACTGGTCCCCTCGTGCAACAGATCATGAGGCAAGCCGCTGAGCCCCCCTGTGAGGAGAGTGTCGCCGACGCACAGCGGTGCGCACGTGAAGTAAAGTCTGTGCATGCGCGGCATGATCTAGATCGTGTTATCGAGGCGCTGCCACTGAAAACCCAACGCGCTGTCGATCTTGCAAGAGACAAGGGCGCCTCAAGCTGGTTAACGGTCCTACCTTTGAAGGAAATGAACTACTCTCTTAATAAGAGGGAGTTTAGGGATGCCATCAAGTTAAGATACGGGTGGGACTTCAGTGACATACCAACTGAGTGTATTTGTGGGGAGCGCTTCGACGTTGATCACGCGATGATATGTAAACACGGCGGATTCACAATTCAGCGCCATAACGAGTTGCGAGATCTAGAGGCGGAAATGCTACGAGTGGTCTGCAACGACGTCGAGGTGGAGCCAACTCTCCAAGAGGTCACAGGGGAAGTTCTGCTGGGAGGATCTAACAGAGCTCCTGACGCACGGCTGGATATCCGTGCGCGGGGCTTCTGGGCGAGAGAGCAGTCAGCGTTCTTTGATGTCAGGGTATGCCACCCTAACGCCGACTCCTATAGGAATCTCACCTCGAAGCAAATCTTTAGACGACACAACAACGAGAAGAAGCGTCAGTACTCTGCTAGAGTCTTAGAAATAGAACAGGGAACTTTCACTCCACTCGTTTTCACAACCACTGGTGGTATGTCAGAGGAATGTCTGCGTTACCATAGCCGTCTTGCAGAGCTACTAGCCTCAAAGAAGCAAGAGAGTTATGCGTCCACAGTCTCCTGGATTAGAACTAAAGTGTCTTTTGCGATACTTCGATCAGCGATAACATGCTTGAGAGGCTCGCGCACGAGGAAACGCCGCACTCCTAATATGCAAGACACTGACATAGAAGTGGAAGTATCCACTACACGTAGTTCTTTTAGCTGATTTTTCTCTTTTTTTTTTGTTTTTTGTTTTGTTTTGACAATGACTCTTTTATTCTTTGTGATTTTAATATTGTAATTTTAAAGTAGAAAAGTCTTTCTTATCGAAGTTTGTAGTTTTAATCGTTTTTATCCATTGTATAGCTTTAAGATATAAATAAAATTCATTATATTTAATTAATAAAAAAAATTTATTCGATTTAAAATCAAATTAATATGTACAAAGATTCTCCTTACTAAATGCAATCACACCATAATTAATAGATGAAACTAGAAAAGCGAAATAAATGCCCATAGGAGCCAAGAATGGACGTAATAATAACTTTCGGACTTTCGGTTCACTTACTTCTATGGCTAGTTTTCTTAAATGTCCTTGAATACAGCATACATAAATCCGGGCAACAGGTAAGCGGTAAAAACTCTGATCATTTCAGTACGATTGTCGGTATGGCTCAGTTTGGACGCTAGCGGTTTCCTGTTTGCGACAGCTAAACGTAAATTCTGTAAATAGTTCATTGGCTGCTTTAACACCTTATTTTTTGTCAGTGGGCGAGTGACATCGGTTTGTTTTTTCTCAGTGGGGGAGCGGGCGGAATTCTGCGAATCCTACTATCTGATTGGTTCTGGGAGGGGGGCGCAATGTTTGCATCTTGCCCTCCAAGCCGGACGGAATCGATTCGGGATCATGAGTCACCCCGTGCGTAACCATCATGTCTTTGCAATGTTTTGACATTTTTATGGGACTTACCGAAAAGCATTCTCGCTCCTTATATGTTTGTGGCTAAAAAAAAAAAAACCCTGGATGTCGTTTGGCTCAAACGGAAACTGTTCGATTAGTTTCAATGGCGCTATCAACTGTCCACTGGATAGCTCAGTTGTTCCGCTAGATAGTGATTTACAACCGAAGCCTGGTCTTTCATCGTGCGCGTGTGGTACTCTAGTCGCGCGGAGAGGCGAAGTGGATGTACGTGAAACAAAGTCCTGAAAAGAGAGGACCGAACGCCCAAAACCGAAGACTCCAGAAAAATAGTAAAATATTAAACAAGCGATACCAAAACACATCACTCATGCTGCTTAAAGCAGACAATCTCTGGTGAATTATCACAAGGTCTTCGCCTTCTGCACAGGCACCCGAGTTTCGAAGATTCCCAGTAAAATAACATATCGTACAGTGTATAGCAAAACACATCATTAAAGTAGTTCTTAACCGGACAATTCACTGCTGAATTTTTTTTTTCCACTGGTGTTCTTTTTAGGATCCAAATTTTCCTGAAACCCGGCGCTTACGCGGAAACAGGACCTGCGTCAGGCCAAACTTCAGCCATCGTTGAAGTTTGAATTTATGGAGATTTCTCCATGTTGCTGAAGGGATTTTTGAGTGAAGTTTTGGGGGCTTCAGTTGGGGGTCCGAAGGCCGAAGACCCAAAAATTAAGACCGGTAGAAAAATAGTAATATATCAGTCACTGAAGAGCAAAACGCATCAATCATGATTCACCATACGGTCTTCGTGTTTTGCATAGGCAAGATGGTTTTCGGAAAACGAAAACCCCGGTAAAATAGCAATATATGGAACAGTGAATAGCACAACAGTTGAAGTCAGTGTAGAGGACGTTGCCTCTCTTTGTATGGCGGAATCTTTCACGAAAGAAATAATCGAAATTTGGTCTCGTCGTAATTTTAAGCTGAAAAAATAACCGGCTCTCGAGCTTTGGCGGAACAGCAACTTAGTACAACTCTCTTATACGTATAAATAACAAGTCCATTTATTATGGAAACTGGTCTTTGGAAAGCATCTCCTTGATAAGTGACCTCCAGCAAGAGTATTCACAATTATTAACTTTCGATACTTTATAGAAAAAATTCGAAATCAAGTCTCATTTTCTCCAGAATTATGGTGTGGTTTGCGCCATCTCGAATCTATCCGCCAACGTGAAGGACTACAATTGACACCAAAAGCGAGTTGACCTCCCGGGATTTCTGTAGATTCGTTTACAAAATATCTCTGGAACAAATTACCTCTAACGTGCAAAAGGGAAAATGACTTGCAAACTGCATGACTTGTGGTTTTGACACGATAGACTGGAATAAGTAAATAACACTCGGTGGCCTTTCCATGCACCAATACCGGAATGTGAACTACGTATCTTTCAGTTTAACTGAACGTCTGCACAGAAAATTATGAACAAACTGTTTCCTTTTCAGAGCTGGGATTACTCCGGATCACCGATGCACTTTCTGTAAGGAGAGTTCAGAAACTCTATTACACCTCTTTTTAGGCCGGAATGACCTCTTGCTAAACTTTTCTGGGATAAAATTAATCACTGGATGATAAACAGTTCTTGTTTCTGTAACCAAGACTTCTTCTTTCTCTCTTGTATAGGCTTTGTGAAAGATACTATCGTGTTATTTCATCATGCAATTTTAATCGCAGGGTATTACATTCATTGCTCGAAAACAATGCGCCCTCATCCCTCTAGAGAACTCTTTTTTTTCTTTTCAAATGATGTTAATTTGCCTTGACTATGATCATTGTGAGAGACGTTATGCTGTCAAAACTGGGTCTTTAAGAAAGGGGAGCTTACATCCGGGTAAAAAATGACCTCAAGTTTACCTTTCTTTTCCTTCGTCAAGTTTACAATCATAGGTTAATTCGAAGAGAATTATAAGGCTTTTCTGGACTTTTTCAGGACCCTTAATCTATGATACATGTATGTGCACGTATGTACGTGAGTATGTAAGTATTGTGTAAAATTTTATGCAAGATAGTATGAAAACAGTGTGTAAGTTCCTGTTAGTCTTTTCGTGTAAGCGTCCACACAAAAAATAATGTACGTAAGTAAACATGCAGTATGAAGGTTTGGTATGCAGCATCATGTATGTGTTATGTGATGCAAGTTTGTACCGAAATAAGCAGTGAAAGTAAGTGAAGTGGAGTAGTAAGTATGGTATGAAGGTATGGCGTGAATATTACGTTATGTTATGTTATGATGGCCAGTGATTCATCCAGCTATTGCTGAAGTTGTAAACCGTTTGTTGGATTGTGCCATCATGCCTGAGATGCTGAAGATTGCACAGATCCGTCCACTTCTAAAGAAGTCAAACTGTCGCTGCAGGGCGACAATTTCACACAGCTGGTTCGTTTTATAGCTTTCTTTTTTGCGGATTTCACTCGGGATAACACTTTACCGCTACACGATTTCTCTTTTTCCAAAACTCAACTCATCGTTTTTCTCTCACGCGCGTGACCCCCTGCAATGAGGTGGGCTGCCACTCAAACAACCGCAAATCAAAAGTTCAGGAAGCGGGAGGCACACAAACCTTGACCACGAGGTCTTTAAGAACATTACTGACCGCTGTCAAATCTGGCTTTTATTTTAAAAGTAATAGAAAAGGCAGTCTCTCGTCAGCTTATTGAGCATGTTGAGAGTGATGACCTTAGGGAACCGCTTCATTAGGCGCGTAAGAGGCTGCACAACACTGAAATGGCTCTTTTAAAGGTTGATAACGATATCCTCAATGCCATCGTTCGTCATCGTACAGTTGCCTCCCTGTTGCTGGGTTTGCCCGCAGCGTTTGACAAAGCGGACCACGAGCTGTTGCTTCACAGACTTCATGTTCACTGTGGCATCGGAGGTAAGGTCCTTGCTTGGTTTACCTCCTACCTTACGTACTGGACGCCGCCAGTGTGTCACTATCAGAGAGGCGGATTCTTTTCATTGCAGTCTGACGCACGGTGTTCCTCAGGGTTCAGTACTACGGCCACTTTTATAGCTTGTGTTAGCGGACCCAGGACATTGTCCGGAAGCATGGAATGATGTTTCATTTCTATGCAGACGATTTACAAATTATAATTCTCGTTTGACCCCAATACTCCCGAATTGGTTACTATCTCGAGACTAGAAGCATGTGTTAAAGATGTCGGTGACTGAATGTCCTCTGACAAGTTAAAGATCCGAATCGAACTCCAACAAGACTGAATCATTATTCATAGCAATTCCATCCCAGGCGCCAGTTTCCGCCTCTGAACATCCTCTTTTATGAGACCAGAGCTTCTGTCTCGACTAGAATCAATGGTGTGATCTTCGACTCCTATATGAACTTTAGTGAGTGTCTTTTTTGAGTGTCAAGTGTCTAGCTTATATATGGCACCTTTTTTTACATTCGAAATGTCTCTCGCATATGAAAGTACTTAAGCCTGGAGAGTACCAAGATTTTAGTCCATGCCTTCGTCACGTGAAGGTTCGGCAATGGGAATGCATTATTGTATGGACTTCCGAAATATCTCATTGCAAAACTTCCAGCTGTTTTGAACTGTGCTGCCTGTCTCGGCTTTCGTAAATAGAGGTATGATAATGTAACTGATCTTTTCATCAAGCTCCCTGTTCGTCAGCTCATTGTTTCTGAGACCTTATTTTTGACATTTAAGGCCCTCATGTCGGTAATTTGCTTTTCAGAGTTGAAAAAACTAGCCGACAGTGAACTGGTTTATGGAAAAAAGATTTATGTAAAGCTCAACAAGAAAAATGTACTCTGGGCTTGGAAAGTGAAATGTGGGCTCTGTGGAACGAACTTCTGCTGCGTTTGGATGCTGGTTTAAAGGGAAGAATTTCTTACTTTCAAGCTCGTAAGTGACTCTTTTTACATATATGGTACAACTGTCCACCGCAGTGTTGTTGCTGTTAAGTTTCTTTTTTTGCTTGTGTTATTTCGCTGACCCCACGGCATTAATCTTCGGCCTCATAGGGTAGGTGTCACTGGCAAATAAGAAAAATAAATAAATAAATAAGTTGTTTTTCTTCGACCATCAGGGTAGCTCTAAATTAAATTGCACGTTCAGACCAGTCAGTCCGTTATACTATCCTAATGGTGGAAAAGCAACTTAGACGACTTTTATTCTGCCAGGATGATATTTTGAAATATCCATTTCTCGATTTCTTTTTCAGGTCATTTTAAATTGTGCCAGGCGAAACAGAAGATGGCAAAGCTGAGGCAGCAAACTCTCTTCACAGTGCTGAAAAAGAAGCCAAAACTGTCCGCAGAACCGTTGAACAATGAGGGTGCTTCTGCAGTCCAATTGACTGTCGATTCTGACGTGGACGCTTCTGAGACAGAGGACACAACAGCATAGTAAGTCCTCAAAAAAAGCGAGTTGTTGAGGTCGTTCAGTTCTGTAAATCAAACTTAATGTTAAGAAACTGAAACTCATTTGTAAAAGTGTCATTAAAATCGTTGCAGAGTAGTAATAAAGTCTCCATTTTCATTTGTAGTTCAGACGTCGAAAGCAATTCAGACAATTCAATGTTCAACTCATCGAGTGCAAAAGGCATGGAGCTATCATCTGAAGATAGTGACGATGATGCGGAGTCCTTCAAGTCAGGCTCTTCATCCGTCTCCCAATGCATTGACAAGAATGGTGACTAATTGTAATAGGAGTGGAAAATGATGATCCTATTTGCGTCAAGGTGAATGAACTAATTAGAAGGGAGAAAATATTTCATAAGTACCTTCAATATGTAATAGAATTTTATTTCGATCCACGACGCGAATACAGCGAGGATGTTGTTGAATGTTTCAATAAACTAACATATCTTGGTGGTCGTTGGACAACAAACATGATTCACGGACCAATGTTCGCAGGTCAAGGAAGGGGCTCTTTCCATAGTGCAGACAGCTATAAACTGAATCTTGAGGGTCCATCTGAAGAAACACGTCGCAAGAGACAGGCTGGATACACAACCAAGTCGGGTGTCATTAAGAGCCTAAGCAACACATTTTTGAGACTATCCTGCACAAAAGGTGTTTCAAAAACAGCCACCCTTATTGACAATGATTCCTTAAAGGTCGTGCCATGCGCTTTAGCAAATGATGGAACCGCTTTAAAGCCTTCCATTCAGTTTAACCCCCGGAAAAAACGTAATGTTGGACTGACCATAAATGTAGATGCCCAATTTGTTCAGGCCAAGCCCTGAATTCTTAAGTGAGCCCATCATCACTGAGGCACTTGTCTCGTCCATTACAGCCTTAGACAACAGTCGTAGCCTTCCATGTGCTGTCGAATATGTTGCCAAGAAAGGTCAAACCGGCGAGGAAATGAAGAAACGGTTCGACACAACTTGTAAGCTCTTGCAAATTTATGAGGAATGTCTGGATATAGCACCATCAAATGAAAACATCCTGAGTTCTGAAGCGATGGACATCTGCGATAGTACCTGTAACGCTTGTATCGAAGAAAAGGCTGTTTGTGGCGGGTGCGAACAGAAGGGCCAAATCAGTTTCTTCCCAAGCCTTCGAGCTTGCAAACTCTGGATCGAGTCCCATGAGAAGTGCGTTAAGGCAGCCATACTGATTCTGACTGCTGATTGCAAAGAAGGCAACAAGAAAGCTTTGTCTGGGATCCTTAAGCAATTGGAAAACGGCAGAAGAGACCCGATTTTGTCCCTGGTTATACCAATCCCGACTTTGTTTACGTTGGCAAAAGCCTTAAGGCTGGTTTTGCTAACTGTTCCTTTAAGCTGGAAAACGAGAGGGGAAATTTGGCAATCTTGAAAACTTTAAGGAACAAGTCGAAGTATTTCTGGGAGTGGGCAGGGCAGGAAATATGGATGGAGTGGCCAGCAAGACCGCATTTTACCAACCTGTTTCTCTGTGCGTGGAGTTCGATCACGTTGTATACGTTTGTGATGGGCAGACAAATTGTATCAAGATCTTAACCTCGCTAAAGAAAACAGCCGAGTTTTTGAATGCAATGGGCAAGATTTACAATGCCTTTTCAGTTCATGAAAAGCACCAGACGTATAAGTTCCCTACCAGTCAAGAAGGGGTCGGGCTGGCCAGCGATACTCTTCAAATCTTGCGCAGAAAATGAAAGGTGTAAGGTGTATCAAAGGCGAGTTCGACAGTTTACCAAAAACCCTCGACGGTCCCCAGGGTAATGTGGCAGCCAAGACTGTTGCGTCAGCTGAAATGTTGAAATGTGGCCTCGAAAAACTTCGGCAGGTCTCAGAGACACACAGATACGATGCCCTGAATCTGTTAAGCTGTGTCACAAACGTATGATTTTTAGTTAATTTATTCTCCAACATAAGATAAGGACTGTAAATTTTTGCGCTTAAATTCTCCATTCTATACTCAAAACTCGACTCTGAACTCGAAAAGCAAGAGACGTTTTCGACTATAAAAACATGTCTCTCTCTCACGTGACCTCTTTCCCGCCACGCATAATTTATGCTCATAATCAATTTCTAACAAGCTGTATGACACTTGACGTCGAGAACATTCATTCCGTCGTACATCACAAAGACCCACTACATACAGTGCTGGATCACGCAAGAAATTTTGGAAATGCAGCCAAAGAAGGTGTAAAAACAACAATTCACTGGTCGGCGCATTATTTTACAAACCGAAAGTCTTGGTACCTTGTACTAGAACGTGCCATGAACCTGTCGGCCATACCAGTCCTTCAAGCTTTACCAGGTGTACCAATGGCACCACAATGCATACAGACCATAAGGGATTGGGCGCAAACGTTTGGTGCAGCAGTGCGTCAGCGATCAGTCCGACAGGAAAGGAAGATGGCAAGAGCCGGAACTCTACCCTCCTTCCTCTGTCAGAGGGAGATTCAACCGGGTGAGTCGGTTTACCTTGATCGATCCACCTTCGAGGAAGAACAGGGAAACGGAGAGCAAGAAAATGACAGCGAAGACGGGATTTTGGAGTACGATTCGCCGAGCAGTGGAGAGGAATCGGGAGATGGACAGTTTTCCAACACAACAACGATGATGACAATGGTGAAATTCCAAGTTTGGAACGCAAGGCCGAGTTTCTTCTCGGAAGGGTTTCTTGGTTTGGAAGAAGTATTCGCTTTAATAGCAGAATATTCTTGTGATTTCCCTATTCAGTTCCTGTTAGGTTCGGTATTCGAAACGATGGGATTGCGGCAAAGATTTTATCGGGGAAACAATAAACTGTGACTCTCACTCGTACACACGTGGGGACAAAGAGGCTATCCATATAAGAGTTCACCCTAATAACATCAAGAGGAATGGTGGAATCGAAATTCCCGAATTTTGGATATCTACGTTCAAGAAACACAACAGCCGATATAGGACAACGCAGCCTATAAGAGAACAACATCTACATACCGGAGTATTAATAAGGAGCGAAATGCCTCAAGATAGCGACACGTAAAGATACCTAACCTGAGACCTGTTAAGGCTTTTCATGGCCTGATGAAGACTAGCAATATTGCATCATGAGTTACACCTCAAAGTAACTCTATCGTGCGAAAAACGATTAAAGTTGGATGGCATCGCAGTAGTGTTGGATACACCCTCGTAGACTTTGTGATCGGTTTCTCGGCTTGCCATGATCCCTGACAAATGAGCGGAGAGAAGGCTTTTTCTCTGTGAGCGATGACTTCAAGACCTGTGCTGGGAGGGAAATTGTACCCACTGAAAAGTCCTCTTCATTGAGGTAAGGAATTTATAAACAATTATGGTCGGGATCGGGATTAGCCGGTAGCATCCTCCGGGATTTCGGGATTGAGGGAAAATTTTGGTCGGGATAGCGGGATTGAAGAACCCTATTGGTAACCCTCTTCACGTTGGGACTAATGACTCTCGATCTAGTGAACCGAACAAGGTCGCAGACTCTATTGTAGGCTTAGCGAGGGAGATTAAGAATGCCTTTGACGCTGATACAATCTCCGAGCAACGAGAAGGAATAGTGATTCCGAGGCGGTCAAAACCGTTCACCGGAGATTGAAGCAGTTCTGTCGGAAAAATGGATCGAAGGTAGTAAGTCACTAACATCACCCACGATGAACTCAACAAAGGAGGACTGCACCTTAATAAAAAGCGTTGTATCTTTTGCTAATGGATCGAAGGTAGTAAGTCACTAACATCACCCACGATGAACTCAACAAAGGCGGACTGCACCTGAATAAAAAGCGTTGTATCTTTTGCATACAAATTTTGTACATTTTTTAAAGGCTAATTGACTCGTTAATTCCATGCATGCCGAACCATCTGTATCGGTAAAACTCCCGTTTTCTCATCAGCGGCTAGTATTTTTTACGGGTCGCAGGTCACAAGTCATTGTTTGTTAAGTGGCAGTCTCGCTAAAAGCGGTCCACTCGACTTCAGGACCAAAAATAGTTTTCCTTCATTTTTTGTCCGTGTAAAAGGTAGGGTACATATAAATAAAAAACAATTTATTATTTTTCAATTCCTTATTTTTGCCTTGCTACGAGCCAAAATTGAATTTTGGCCGAACTGAGGTTGCCGACCGTGACCAGAAAGGTGAAATTAACCGATTTTGTAAAGCGTGCTACGTCCCTTAAAATGTAGCTCATGGACTTCCGCTTTCGTACTTTGATTGACGAAATATGGAAACTTTTCGGAAAATTTTAAACTTACTAGCGAGGCTGGAAGACACCCTACTCTAAGGCCTTTGATCACCTACTAAAATTTAGCCATATTTGAGAGAGAAAATCTCAGAAGTTGGGTCTAAATGACGGCTAAAAAGCACACCACAGTAAATTTCTTACCTTAATAAACCGTTCTAAAAGTTCAAATCGGTGGGTATCTCCTTGGATTGCACGCGAGATCAGATTAAAATCCGCCACATTCCGTGTATTTACAGAACTATCGCTCGTGTCAAAGCTTATTTGCATAACCCTTGCGTTCGATACTACTACTTCTTCTGCTGTTCAGGCCCGTCTGTTGACGTTCTGAGTAGTGGCAAATAGCTTCTTTTAATACTTGTATACACTGTAGATCCAGATTTGAGGTATCGCAAAGATGTCGTTGAAGTCAATCAATTCTCAAGACTTGCGAGAATCCAAAAGTAAATAATGGCGGTTGCACAATTCGCTATTGCCGAATTCCCGATAAATTACGCTGCAGAAGTGTCACCAGGAGAACTTGAAGAAAGTCAAAAGTTCCCATCAACCGTTTAGCGGCAAATGAATCCTTTTACTACCGGGAGCTGCAAATAGGAAAATTTGTATAAAGTTTAATTTCAAACAATGACAAGCTCTTATCGGTTGATCACTTGGAATGCGAAAGTCACGCTCGAATGCAACTGTGTTTTCGGATGAATGAGCTTACCTGACTTTCGTTTTACACTCGATGTTTCAGTGTCATTCCGCTATCGTCCTTAATTAAAGTTTGTGAGTACATAAACTACGATCGATTCGCTGGAAGTTTGACTTTCTTGTGCATCTGTTTCGTTACAATGTCACACGCAAACCGTGACGGAAATAGAAAGGAGTGCATCGAGTATCCTAAAACTTAGATTTAGCGGGTATAGGCAAACATTGTACTAAAGGGAAAGTATGTGGGTTTTTAAGTTGTGGTAAAGTTCCTTAAATCCATCTTTTTCCCTTTCTTTTTCCCTTTCAAAAAGAAAAAAGAAAAGAGAAGTGAAGACGCCTGATTGTAGGTTAGAGTTGGAACGAGGGGGTTACTCCCGAGGCTAAAGTATTAGTAAAGAACTGTCCTGTGAGTACTGTTGGACGCTTTATGCTCCACCAAACGGCGTGAAAAGGAATGATAAATAAAAGGGAATACTCGACAGAAACAGGCAGTGCCAATGGGAATTGTCAACAAAAGTTGAGTTCCATATTGAAATAGGAATTAGGAACGGGGATGTGGGAACGTCAATAGTGAGCGAGAATTGGGAAAGCAAATGGAAAGGAAACTTAGAAAATTGACTTTGAACAACCCTAAATTCGGCTATCTTTTTGGTTCGGGTCGAGTATTTCTGGATCCATTTCGGATGTTAGTTTCTAGTTTCCATCCTTTCCTGTGAATATGCTAATTGCCTTTAGAAGAGAAGAAAGGTATGTAACGGCGTTGGCGGAATGTCATCAGCGAAAATACCAGTTTGCTTTATGGAAAGCAAGGATGGCAGTGGCTGCGGTGATTTCAGGGGGGTTAACACCCTAACACCTCTTATTGAATGTCGCGATGACATATCAGCCCATTTGAAGCGCTTTCACCTTCCTAGCAAAGATGTGCTTGAATTCCAATTGATCTTGGCTCGTGCAGGTCACTTTTGCTTAAGGGAGGAGAAAGTTGGCGAAAAAAAGAAAGAACGCCTGATCGCAGGTTACACCACCCATATTATTTCTTGGTCGCTTAAATAGTCAACAAATGTAATCAAGTTAAATCAAGCAGCCAATGAATTTTACTTGGTCTCACGTGAGACTACAATTTCGCAAAACCAAAGCGCTGGTGTTCAGAAGAAAATAAAACAAACAACTCTCAGAGCAACCGCGAATAATGTGTCTTTGAAATGCTTGCCTTAACAAAAGTAGAGCCTTTTTTTATATTAAACAAAATGTGTTTTGTGACTATACATTGTTCTTGTGGGTAATTGAAATCTACTATTCAAGCTATCGCAGATGAAATCGAGTCGCCTTCAGTTAGTCTGTACAGCGTGGATCAGAAAGACCTCAAGCACGACCACAAGCAAGCCCAGGAGATGATATTTCAATGGAAGTCCCACATTATCAGAGCTGAGAACCAAGAGAAAGCTAAACAAAGTGTTCTAAACTCCCTCCAGTGTAATTCTGCTCTTGTTGTCATGGACTGGGCCATGAAGTTTTTGCAACTCAAATATCGAGAGAAACAGTCCGAGTGGTTCGGGAAGAGGGGAATAAATTGGCATGTTAGTTGTGTCATTACAAGGAATGCTGCAGACAACGGCCTGGAAATTGCGACATATGTTCACCTTTTTGACAGCTGTTCCCAAGACTGGTACGCAGTGTGCACAATACTGGAACACCTTCTTAAAATTATCAAAGGGAACAAGCCTGGCGTAAACCAGATCTTCTTGCGATCGGACGGAGCAGGTTGTTACCATAACAACAATCTAATAGCAGCTGCCTTCGACGTTGGTGTTCGAGTTGGAATCAAAGTTATGAGGTAGGGAGTAGCAGTAGCAGTGGCAGTAGTAGCAGTAGCGGTGGCAGTAGCTGTAATAGGACTAGAAGCAGCAACAGTAGCAGTGGTCAGTAGCAGTAGCACTGAGTAGCAGGCAGTAGCAGTAATAGTTGTAGTAGTAGAGCAGCAGTAGCAGTAGTAGTAGCAGTGGCAGTAGCAGTGGCAGTGAGAGTAGTAGCAGCAGCAGTAGTAGCAGTAGCAGTAGTAGCAGCAGCAGTAGCAGTAGCAGCAGCGGCAGCAGTAGTGTGGCAGTTATTACTGTAGGTAATCGTATAAATGCGAGTGCAATTAAGGATTTACACTGCGAATAATATTTGAAAATTCTCTCAAAATTGAAGGAATTTGAAAGAATTTTCAAATATCAAGAGCAGTAAACCCTTATTACTCATTATACGACTGAGAAAATTCCGAACGCCCTCGCGTTAATTCAAAATGTAGTGCAAAGTAAAATTCACCATAAAATTGGCTGCTCTCAGCTTATCAATGTGAAGTAAGTAATTTTCTCAGCCATATAATAAATTTAGATATTCTCTTTTCTTCTTGATCAGCTATGACTTTTCGGAAGTCCAATATGGCAAGGATGTTTGCGATCGCATTATTAGTCCGATGAAAGGAGCAATGCGTAGGTATTGTAATGAAGGACATGACATTATGACAGCCTCTGACATGCACGAGGCGTTAAAGGCAAGGCAAGTGAAGGGAGCATCGGCCGCTGTTTGCGAGCTTGATCGCGGTGGCGAGGAAGTTAAAGTCAACCGTATCAGCAATTTCAGTGCTTTCCACAATTTTTCCTACGAGCAGGAAGGACTTCGTCTCTCAAAGGTATATAACGTTGGTGCTGGTAGACTTATCCCATGGTCGGAGCTTATCGTTCAAAAGCAAGGGCCCTTGCAGTTGAAAGAAGTTGATAATCATGGCTTTTTTGCTACGGTGCCAAGGGCAATAAAGCCCTCCCGCATCGATACTGATAGTTCCGATAACGACCTAGTTTTCCAATGCCAAGAGCAAGGATGTAGCTTGGAATTTTCTTCTTTAGAGGAACTTCAAGACCATATCCATCTCGGCCAACATAGCAAAGCAACATCGGAGAGCTTGTACGATGGAATTAGACGTGGCTGGGCATCAAAGTTCTCTTCCCTAACTCTAGAATCAGGAGTAACGTCCACAGTAGAGGAAGTGACACGTGAAGGCAAGGACGAATGTCATAATATGGGCTGGGCCCTTCAGAAGCCAAGAGGGGGAGGAACGAGGTTTACGGAGAATGTAAAGGTCTATCTGACAATGAGATTTGACGATGGTGAGAAGACTGGATGGAAGGCTGATCCAACCCAAGTGGCAGCTGACATGGGAAAAGCCAGGAACATCGAAGGAACAAGGAAGTTTAACAGAAGCGAACGGTTAACAAAGACCCAAGTGCAAGTTTTTTTTTCAAGACTGGCTTCGATGAAACGAAGGAAAGCGGCAGTTGACCAAGTGCGGGAAGAAGAAGACGACGATAATAACAGTCTCATCGAAGACGAAATCACTTACCTTGATGAGACGGCTAGACGGAACGTAGTGGAAGATATTGTCAGCCAAGTGGGATTGATCCATCCTATCACTTATGATGGTCACGACATCTGCGAGCATGCCAGGCTCGACACGCTATCAAGATTCATTGTCACCATGCTCAAGGCCATGTGCGACCATTTTGAAATTCCATATCAAGCCAGAGAACGAAAGTCGTCTTTATTGAACAAGCTGAAGGACATGTCAAAGAATGTTCGTGCTATAAATAGATTCAGTGCCTCGTGAATCCCTTTGCGGCATCGACAAGACACAGTGTAACTGACACCAAGTGCTATCTTTTGCAAAATAATGTACGGCAAGTGGTGTGTGCTGAACTACAGGTGGAAGGATTTATTACATCTTTTGTTTTTTTGCTGTAAGGACAAATAGTCCTGTTTTGTGTTTGTTATGAATGTAAGTCTGTATTAGAACTGCTTTCAGTTCAGCTATGTTAATGCTCACGAGAAGAAGAGTTTGAAGGAATATGCAGAAGTGTTATCAAAAATGTATTTTTCACTCGGCTGTTATGACACCGTGAGAATAAACGGCAATAGCTGTGAGGTTTTGGAAAGCCGGATGCGATATATAATACCTTTAATATATGATACCTTTAATATAATGCCTATCGCATTTTAGGACAATTTCCTTACGGGTACTCTCATATACAAAGGACGGGTGCTCAACGGAAATTTTGAAGAGAACCGCTAAGTACAGTACCAAGATCCTATTCTGTGGGCATGGCTCAAAAATATCTTACTCCATTCTAAAACAAAACATCTCCTGTCATATTTTTTTCGGTTCAATACCCTAAAACTTATGAAAAAAGCTCCTGCTGTGCACCTTTTGAGGCTGAACACCCTAAGAGACACCAAAACTGCTTTTTTAACCCCTAAAAGGTACGACACGCACCCCCGTCCTTCTTATATGGGAGTCCCCGCCGGGGGACAATTATGCTCAAGGTCCACACCCTCCCTTGAGTCCCATACTGGTAAGATTGCATGTTCCATTACTTAACTATGTTTCACGAGCCTGAGGAGCCAAAGACAAACTAGTTTCATGGCCAACAGTTCTGGTTCGTCGGATAAAAGGGAAGGGTACTAGTCCTATAAGCATACATTGAGAAATCATCCTCTCAGCATCTGCACGCGCTTTGATTTTGGAAGCACACAAGAACATTGACAACACCGGAGGAGAATCTGGCGCCACAACCAAAGGATCGTGGGGTCCTGGCACGAGGTGGGTCCCCAGTGCTACACAGGCTTCCCAGAATACTGTTGCACATTGGGTTGAAAGAAGCACTTATGTGCAGAAATGCAGGCTAATGAGATTCAATGCGCTTTATGAATAAGCATCACAGAGTGTCATTTTCATATTACTTCATAGCGGGGCTCCGAGCAGAGCCCCATACTCATGGAATATGGTCAACCTCTTTTCGTTTGGTTGTCACGTGACTGACCGAGCGTACGTACGTACGTACGTACGTACGTACGTACGCGTCTACAGATTGTACGGGTAGGGTAGGGGAGACTATCAAAAGAAAGGGAGGGGTATCTCAGGCTTGTCTTGGCAAATCTACATCTTTTATATTGGACATTCACATGGTCAATTGACAGCTGTCAAAACGGGATAGCCACTGACCAGTATCACATGACCATATTGTGGGCTCATGTGTGAACTCATCGAGGTGACGTGATTTATTTGCAAGCTGTCCGCAGACCAGTAATTGTTTTACCAGATCGCGGGCTCAAGTCTCGAGTTCTGGTAGCCCGCGTATTTTTGGCGGGAAATTGCGTTGACGACTGAAAAAGAAATTTTCAGTTCATTGTCCTTTTGAGACAATATTATTACTCTACACTGTTAAAGTTTTACTAAAGGATAAACGAAACAATTTCTATTGCTATGTCAACAAACAATAGCAGAGAAAATATAATTTGCAGAACACAGGGTTCAGGTGAAGAGACACGGGAAAGAGAACGGCAGAGAGCAAGAATTAACTGGGAAAGAATGAGCGGAGAAGATCGCCAAAGAAGGCGCGCTCGGGAAAGAGAAAGGAGACGAAATTATAGCGAAGCCGACGACAAGCAGAAAGAGTCCGGGCTCCAGAAAACAGACAAAATGTTAAGGAAGAACGCCGAGAAGCGGAAAGACGCCGTGCTGTGGAAAACAGACAAAATTGTAGCGAAGAACGCCGAGAAGCGAAAAGACTCCGTGCTGTGGAAATCAGACAAAATTGTTAACCGACCTCGACACTAAACTATAGTCAAAAACGTTTGTGAATTCCTTCGCAATATTTTAGAATGCTTTTACAGTTTAAAGGGAAACGAAAGTACTAAACGGGAGCCCCGCTTTTAGGCTTGGCTAAATCTATATATTATTTGAGAGAATTATGTGTGTTTTGTTGACTCTATAGGAAAGGGGACACTTTGTGATGCTTATCATAAAGTGCATGCATCTCATTAACCCGCATTTCTGGACATATTGAAAAAAGAGACTAAAGAACCTTTGAGAAGCTTTGAGCACGGGCTCAAATTTCATGAGTGATTTTATTACTGATTTTCGAAGACCAGATACATCTGTAAGAATTTACAATGCTAAAAGACTATAGGACCTTATGGGGTTTCCACAAAAAACCCTCTAAACACTTAGCAGTATTTTCTCCGGAAACAGTAAACATTAAAAAATTGGCCAATTTAACAGCAAGCACTACAATTATGGGCAAATAATACTAAACACTAAACCCTATTTATCCTCGGAGACCCAGGGGCGGTTAGTTGGGACTGTCGACCTTCCATACTTGGTCACGTTACAACTTGTGTGACATGTGGCGAAGGCTGGTGCTGCTTTCGTCGTATGAACGTACGGAGCATAGGCCATTATCTGCACTGTACAAGCGCAGATACTAGACGTGCATCGAGTTTGAAACAAAAGACAAGCCCATTCAAAGCAAAACGCACTTCCATTCAAGCGTGTCGTGCTCATTTGACGAATGCCCTTCCCAGGGGCAACCCTAAAAGCCGGAATCCGTAAACCGGAATTCGGAATCCGGAATCCGGAATGGATTCCGGATTCATGATTCCGGATTCCGGATTCCGGATTCCGGATTCCGGTTTCGGGGTTTTAGGGTTGCCCCTTCCCAGCGATCAAACGGCAAGTGAATTCGTTCCTGTTTTCAAATTCGGGCACATAGCTCTCTAGCTCTCAGCAGTCAAGGCAGTAGTACTGGATTCAGTCGCCATTAAACGGTGAATGGAAACTTACGACCTTCGCTTCTCCTAGTGTTACTTCTGTTGCAAATTTATTGCAGGAACGTATCAGGACGACGGCTATGGTTAATTTGTGGAGACCGCCATTGTTTACTTTTGGATTCGCGCAAGTGTTGAGAATTGATTAACTTCAACGACATTTTTACCTCCAACCTGGATCTGCAGTCTATACAAGTATCAAAAGAAGCTATTTGCCACTACTCAGAAGGTCACAGACGAGCCTGAACAGCAGAAGAAGTAGTAATACCGAACGCAAGGGTTATGCAAATAAGCTTTGACACCAGCGATAGTTATGTAAATACACGGAGTGTGGCAGATTTTAATCTGATCTCGCGTGCAATCCAAGGAGATACCCACCGATTTGAACTTTTAGAACGGTTTATTAAGGTAAGAAATTTACTGTGGTGTGCTTTTTAGCCGTCATTTAGACCCAACTTCTGAGATTTTCTCTCTCAAATATGGCTAAATTTTAGTAGGTGATCAAAGGCCTTAGAGTAGGGTGTCTTCCAGCCTCGCTAGTAAGTTTCCATATTTCGTCAATCAAAGTAATAAATGTACCTTAGAATTCGTACGAAAACGGATTCCGTGAGCTACATTTTAGGGGACGTAGCACACTTTACAAAATCGGTGAATTTCACCTTTCTGGTCACGGTCGGCAACCTCAGTTCGGCCAAAATTCAATTTTGGCTCGTAGCTAGGCAAAAATAAGGAATTGAAAGATAATAAATTGTTTTTTTATTTATATGTGCCAAACCCTTTACACCGACAAAAAAAGAAGGAAAACTATTTTTGGTCCCGAAGTCGAGTGGACCGCTTTTAGCGAGACTGCCACTTAATAGTGGAACAACCCTAACCCTCCCATGCGATACTCCCATGCGAGTTACCCACTCTATTTTCCGATTTGAATCATCGCTTCAACCGTGAAATAGTTTCCTCACAAGGCGTGCGAAAAGCGCGGATACGACACTACCAAACTCTGCTACCAAACTCTGCCTGCACTACCAAACTCTGCCTGCCCTTCTTTGCGCACAAAGCCAAGAAAACATTAACAAGCTGGCATTGGTCTGTTAAAGAAAATCACAAAGTGTGATTGGTAAAGTGGACATGAACGTTAAGCCCGCTGTACAGTTGTGCATGGTTCAATTCTACCTGTTAACATCCCCATCCCCGGCAACCCCAAGGAACAACCCTAGGGGCCGGGAGTGCGGGAATTGTTTCCAGCCGTCTTGTCCCGGAGTTTAGGGCTCTTATTCTTTGTTCTTTAGGCCTAAGTTAGGCGATTTTGGCTCCTTTCTTTTTACACGCGTTCCTGATCTAATTCTATTCTGACTTATTGTTATTAAAGACGAAATACGACAGGTGCATGACGTTAAAGGATCACAAGACAAAGGTTGATTATATCCAGCTGCGCCTACTGATTGCAGCGGTAGCAATATAAATGTAGTATGATTTGTGCAATTAACTCTACGAAAGCGTTTCAGTTCCTGTCAAAGGATAAGGTTTTGCTATCACGTACAGTAATTAATATTCCTGTACCTGTTTTGTACGCAAAACGACAGATTTTGGATTTCCGAGTGTCCCGGGAGTGCCGAATTGTCTCTTTCCGTGTACTCGGGGGTGGGGAATTGGTCGCCGAGTAACAACAACAACAACAACAACAGCAACAACAACAACAAAACATTGGAAAATGCCTCGCGAGATACTTTACCCAACCCGTGACATGACTGCCTTCAGAGGCATTTTCACACCGCTCTTCACTCACCAGAGCTGTGGGCTTGTAAATACTTTGTACATGTGCTATTTGTTCCAGCCTTGTGTTTACGAGAACGAGTAACGTGCCAGACTTCTAACTCTTTGAGAGATGTAATCCTTTTCACTGTCACCAAAACGCCTATACTTGTTGGGTTACCTTTCGAAGTTTTCCTTTGCCTCAGCAAATTTTAGTCTCACAAGATAACTCACCAACACTTCAGCAACCTGTAGCAAAGAACAGAAAAAGTGGTTTCTTTTCCGTACTTCTCCGCAGATTTACCAAAAACAATTATCTGACTGATACAAGATTTTAATAGGACTTTGAGTACAACTGCCTTTTCTCTTGTAGTTACCGGGAAACTCAAATCGTGATATAATTTATCGGTTGCTATTCAATTCCCAAATAAGCTATAGCACAGAAACATCATCCCATGCCCATTCGAAAAGCTGCGGTGTTCCAGAGAAGGGAGACGATCTCTGAGCATGCCGTGCTTAATTTAAGCCGATGTCTTCCGGCACTTGGCATAATTCGCCTTGACTTATCGCTGTTTTTTGTTTATCTGACCTATAAAAGAATAACGGCGATGATGTGCGTGCCCTATAACAAAGGTAGACTGTACAGAAAGGCCGACAGCAGTCATGCTTGCCCCAATTTTCCCGATTAGACATTCCCGATACTAATAAACCAACAACCCCACATAGACCCACACCGTTGGCCAAAATCTCCATTCTCTTAGGCTTTTTCCCGAGAAACAGAAATACACACAGAACTGCATATGGCAATCCGGCCTGTTCTTTTGGAGCGCGTCCCGTCTTTAGAATAGCATTGCCTTTATTCTACTCCACATAGTACAATGAACAGAAAGAAAAAAATAATACGATATTCTCGAAATACTAAAACTAAGGGTTCTTTACAGGAAAATCGGACGCGTCCTGCAGAAAAGTAAAACCAGTAAAGAATCGCGGTCCACATTTTCTCTGTGCTGATTCTCAGGCCAGCTACATGAACACTATCTACTTGGAATAACCACTCTTAAAGGCGCTGAAACTGAATACGAGCAACATTTTTGCCAAACTTAATGCGCAACAGCGATGCTGTGCAAGTTGCAGGCGATTTTGCACGTTTTTTTCCGCTCATTCCCCAGCTTGTAACGCAACAGAAATAATGTTGCGGGCTGTGAAAAATCTTGTGTGAGAATCACCTTGCACCGTTTGAACAATTTTGTCATTTGTTGCGCGTTTTACCAGCTCGCATGAAACTTGTAACGCAACATTTTTATCACTGTTGGACGACAAGTTTGACCCGCTGTTAGTAAAGCCTTAGTTCCACGAATTCGCGTATTCCTACACAGGAATAGCAATAAACAGATTAGTCTCAAAAGAACAAACCCGACTCAGTGTCGTATTGCTCCTTAATTGTATTCGGAAGCCTACGGGAAGAACAGAGAATAGCGGACAGTACAGCCGAAGGGTAGAAGTTCTCATGGCAACGCAAAAGCAAGTCAAAGACCGGGGTAACAGAGACAATCCAATCCAAGTTTACTTCAGGGTTACATGAGGCTAAGCGGTTTTCATTTAAATTCCGTTCTGATGTGGATCGGTTCATGACACTTTCATGTCGTTAGTATTATGCACAATCTACACAACTGAAAATCCCGTAGGACTAACAGGCATGAGACAATTTTCAAGTTAGCTACGACTAAACATGTTTAGAATGAACTTCATCCACCGGCGGCAGAGGACAGTGACAGAACCTGCCACTAGATGTGGTATTAACGGAGAAAAAAGTAGAAAGAAGTAGGAAATAAAGCTAATAACATCGTGAATAAAGGATGTGAATATATTACTAATTACCCCGATGCTTCACTACAGCTAATAGTGGTGGAAATGTCAGAAGAATTAAGGGACTTGTTGAAGTAATGTTTGATGACATTATCTACAATGTGCGGTGGAAACGTGCTTTTGCCTGGAATGAGCTCCTTGATGTTGTTGTGAAAACCGAGCCAAGTGTTGTTGATTTTCAAAACCCTGTCCACCAAGGTGTGTCCTAGACCCAGTTTGAAGAAGAAACAACAGACACTGCGATTAAATAAAGCTTCTTTGATTAATCAATTACCTTCCCAGTAAATATCCGTCTTGGACAAGTCTATTCTCCAAATGATTTTTTTCTTTAACTTGCGGCAGAGACAAAATTGGAACAAAATCTGGAAAGTCAGCTTTTTAGATAACGATGAACTCGGTGACTTGCCGCTACCACATCATTTCTTCCTTGGCCGCGTTGCTTATATATTTCTAACTTCTTACCACTGGCAATGTAACCGCGATTAGCCCTTTGCAGGGCATAGCCAGGAGGCTGGATACCATTTGTTTACAATGGTTCTAAAGTGCTTGATCATTGTGGAGGCACCGTTTAAAACAAAAGGCTCTAGAGTCCCCGCACGCGCAAAGAGACTAGAAAGAGGGAGGGCAATTTTCACAAACAATTTTCTCATTACCCTGGTCCCGGAGGTTTCTCCTTGTTTTTCCCCACCAACAATTTTTAGCCGCGATGCCGCGACAACGAACCGTGAAGCTTGCTGGTTCGTTTTTGTGACCGCTTCGCGGCTAAAATTCGTTTGAAGAGAAGAAAGAAAAACCTCTGCATGAGACCACGGTATTTTCTCATTTTCTTTAGTGGACGACTTTACGCTTGTGGAATTTTGCGCTTGCGGCCCAATTTTAGCTTTGTTAGTTCTTATATTCTCTAACGTCGCCGCTCCCGCGAAACGAAAATAGAGCATGATAGCAGGTTGCGCTTAGGAAACATACCAAGCCCAGATATTACTGAATATCTTTTGCTAAAGTGCAAGTGAAACAAAATACATCAGCAAAAAGTACTGTTCGTTTTAAGTTAACAACCTCAAAAAGAAAAAAGAAAGTTTCTCCAGTGAATTAAAAAAGAAAAAAAAAT
>BLFK01001047.1:1062053-1087842 GCA_014634185.1 Astreopora myriophthalma | reverse complement strand
TTTAAGTAAACTATTTACATTTAAAGACGCTATCTCTGCGGGAAGCAGATTTGAAGCATTGGAGCCGGAGCTTATAGGAGCCGCAGTTATGTTTAAAGCAGAACTATCATTGCCTTGAGGAATCGGCTGGTATTCTTTACAGGTTACAGGTCATTGTGTTACCAAAGCTGAACCGACCTGGCGAAAGCCACTGACGCTGGAGCAGGTCAACTGTAGGTTCATATTTCCCTGCTAGCAGAGGCCCTTTTCCTGGCTTTTCCTGGTGTTTGCTAGCAGGGAAGGTTCATGTGTTCCGAGAATTTGGTTTGTTAGCCAAATCAGCAACAGGGGTGACAGAGTTGAAACAACAGATCAGAATCTCAGAACAGAATCACACCTCAATAAAATTTTTGGAACATCAAATTAATTTTCAACAGTCGTATGCACAGTATTTATATTTAATACACGTCGTCATAAACAGGTATTCAATGGCGGGTGCAGCTCTAGTGAAAACTATTTTTAGTTTAGTAAGCAAAATAAAAGAGAGAAGTCTGTCATTCTTAGGGCCTGGCTAAACTAGGAAACATTGTTGCGGAAACATTGTTTCCCTGGGATTGCTGCTCAGGTGGCTAAACTAGGAAACATTTGTTTCGGAAGCAAAATGCAAGCAGTCGTCGGAAGAGATCTGAGACAGACTTTACATGCACACCTTAGCTTCCACGAGTAGCACTGGGAACTAAAGTTAGTGTTTCCTGGGCGGCTAAACAGGGAAACATTTGTTTCGCAAGCAAATTTGCATCCGGGAAGCAAAAATGTTTTTGACCTGATTCAGAAACATTTTCTTGCGTCCGAGAAACAAGATTTGCGTCCGCAACAATGTTTCCCGAGCAGCCAAACTGGGAAACATTTGCGTCCGCGACAATGTTTCCTAGTTTAGCCAGACCCTTACAAAAGTCATCGGACACATGGCCCTACTTGTTTTGTAGGTATAAACCCCATCGACATTAAAATTGTATCCCTTTAAACTGCAAAATTTAACCATTGATAACAATAATATCACTTGAAAAAATAGCAGAAAAGGAGTAACTGCTGAATACCCCGCCACTTGAAGTTATACCCCTAAAAAAGCTGGCTACATTGATACGCAGTCATTCCTCGTCAACACTTTTAGAACGAGACTGACATATATTTCGTACTCGTCCAGAGGGGTACGCGGCAACGCACCCCTTTTCCCCTATGATATTTGAAGGTTCTGATCCGAAATGGCCACCCGGCTACGCGGTGAGGAATTTGGCGGTTTTATCCAAAGTGGCTACGCGGCTACGCAGTCAACGCACGTAGCCACTTCTGAAACCAAACCTTGAAGTGGCGGGTATTCAGCAGGTAAACCGAGAAACCTCCGACATGATTCATCAAAGCATCTTTTGCACAAAGAAATCAAACGAAACGAAGGTGAAAGCAGTGACCGACCTTCCGTGCAGTGGTGAACGAAAGGTCACTTGAGTCACGTGCGCGACACGTGAATGTTAAACCCTTCAGTGCGATGATGAGTGTTGGACAAATAGAACTGTCACGGCGTTGCGTGGCTTTTAATCTTTTCTTAAATTCGTCGGCAAACCCTTTTCACGCGGACAAAGTTTACTGGATTAAAATCTTCACAACTTTACAAAGATTTGTGCAGGTAAATGTGTTCAGTTCGTTGGAAGTGGATTGTTTAACCTTGAGCGCTCACTTGGGTCAGCGTCTGGAAGGTGTCACATTACACGAAAACAAGTTTATGTAAATTTGAGATAATGATTATTAATGATGCTAATGATGTAATATGCCCGTGAGAATGATGATATGCTAGTTGCTTGGCAACGGGCGAAAGGACAACTGAAAAGAAATCAGAGTCCCAGGCAGGAAACGAAGCTACAACCTCCGTAACACCGGTCGGATGCTCTAACCACTGAGCTACAGGAACCCCTGGTGAGCTAGGTTGTTTATCTAGGTTCTTATACAAAGTGTCCCACTGGTCTGCGGGCTCGACAATGTAAATGTGATTCAGACATGATAATGATTATTAATGATGGTAAATCTAGAAGTTTTACGCTAGTTACAACCTCTATTGGTTTGTTGTTAATGGTAACTGCTTCGAAAGGATCTACAGACCTTGAGAAACTTATCTGCAACTCTTTACACTTAGCCTCATTCAATTGGAACTTATCTATTTCGGCTTGCCTAACTATTGTAGGTCGTCTATGTTGACATAATCAGTATGATGTCCGCGAGATACTGGTCAGCAAATTGTAAGTCTCAACGCATGCGCAGAAGTCTGTGATATATTACTGTGTGTCCGCCATTAAACATGTGAGTTGCTAGTTACAATTACAATTTCTGTGTGCTCTTAACTGCCTGAAAGCAGTGCTTATCAACACTTTACAGCAACTTGGATTCCACTTGGTTGGCCCTTGTGGACTGTCTCGGCCATCGATGTGTCATCGACGTACTTCCAAAGGTTGACGCCATTGACATTGATGTCATTTATCATGACCAGGAAGAGCCAGGGCCCCAATTTGGTCCCCTGTGGTACACCTGCCCTGACAGATCCCCAATCCGAGCAGCAATCGTGGGCGAGTTTCACTCGTTGCTTCCTGTCAGTAAGAAAATCTGCAATCCAGTCCAGCACCCAAGGTGGAAGCTCATAATCTGTAAGCTTAGCCATAAGAATGGCGTGGTCAATAAGATTGAATGCTTTCCTAAAGTCGAAGAGCACCACGCGCACTGTAGAACCGTTACCGTCAGTATCCTTATACCAGTTGTGGAGCATGCTGATTAGGGCATATACAGTGCTGGAGTTCGGAACAGTCCCATATTGGTTCTGCTCAATCTTCGCAAGGACGGCAGGCTTGATGTAGACGTCAACGACAAACTCTTCCCCAACTTTAGAGAGAATTGGGGTCAAAGAAATGGGTCTCAGGTGTTTGTTCACATCGCTAACAGGTGAACTCTTCGGGAGGGGTGTAATGTCCGCTTTCTTCCACGAAGTTGGAAGGCGACGCTCCAGAAAGGAAGAATTCAAGATGGCTGCCACTGGTGCAGCCAATAAGTCCGCATTTTCTTTTAATACCCAAGGGGAGATTCCATCAGGTCCGGATGCTTTGTTCGTATTAAGCGCCGATAGTTTCTCAAAGACCGAAAACTCAGATATCGGACGGGGAGGATCTTGTTGGTATGTGTACGTGTGGGCGTGTGCATCAGGTGTGGCTAGAGGGGTGAAAGCGGTCATTGGTGACAAAAAAGCATCGTTAATAACATTGGCCAAATGTCTAGGATCTTCCCCCTCATCGGCCAGATGTTGAAGGTCTGCGATGGGGCTCGCGCGCTCGACCTTAGAAAAACGACTTAGCTGTTTGATTTCCTTCCACCATTGGGCAGGTTTACAAGCCTTGAGATCTTTGACTTTGGCATCATGGTACTTTGATCAAAACTCCACAATTTGAAAAACGCGATTCAATTGTAGACATTGAGTCGTAGAGATAGAGCAAGATCTCAGAGTCAGAAACGCCTTTGTCAGATTCAGATTTTTCAGATTTTTTATTATTATGCACTATTTACAACACTTATAGCATTAACAGTATTGCAGAAATTACATCACTTAAAGAAAGAAAAAAAATATAACAAATACATCACCAAAATAAAATGTGCTCAGTGACCAAAGTAGCATAAGCTTTCGTGTTGGTCACTGACACGTACAACTAAATAACATGACATATCAATTATAACTGTAGAAATCAATAAAGTGCAAAAGAGAAAAATATATTAGATACATGAACAATAAAAAGCATAAAAGGGTGGCATAACATAGATAAACTACACATAGAATATACATTTAAGCAGGTTATATTACATGCATACAGAAGAGCTAGACTGAGTATTTAAAAGGTGGAGTTTATATTGATTGTAAAAGGAAGTGTCAGGCATTTTTTTAAGATTTGTTGGAATAGATTCCCAGAGTTTAGATGAAACAGAAGCAAAAGTAGAGGTTCCATAATTATTGTTTGCTTTTGGCCTATGAAAATTTAAATTAGAAGCAAATCTGGTATTGTAGTTATGTATCTCAGAGGCTCGAGTAAGGGTTCTATGGAATATTGTTGGGATGTTTGTTGAGCCATTTAAAATTTTATGTGTAAAGAGAGCCACTTTGAATTTGTAGACATTTTCAAATTTTAGAATCCCTAAAAGATTGTAATATGGTGAAGCATTATCTCTACTATGAGCAAAGAACATGCTTCGCATGCATTTATTCTGCTTAGTTACAATTACCCGCAAACTAGTTTTGCATGCACTGCCCCAAGTTATGATTGCATAGGATAGGTATGGATAAATAAAAGAATAATATAACTGTTTCAGTGTATGAAGATCTACAAAATATCTTAATTTGTGAATAATTGCTGAATTTTTTGCTAATTTGTTGTTAATGTGTTGAATCTGCGGTCCCCAGTGTAAAGATTGATCAATATAAATACCTAGATACTTAATTTGAGTTTTATGTACAATGTCAGGAATATGAATATATGATCTTAACCTTGCAGATGAAATGATCATATAGGTTGTCTTAGTAAAATTTATAGATAGTTTGTTGATATTACAATATTTAAAAACTAAATTCAATTCTTCATTCATAATAGACTCGAGATGGTACAGGTTATCACTTGAAAAAAATATATTTGTATCGTCGGCAAATATAAGGAAGGATAGTTTTTTTGAGCAATTAGGTAAGTCATTGATATAAAGTAGGAATAGTAAAGGACCTAAAGTTGATCCCTGTGGTATTCCGCAAGTAATGGTTTCGGGGTTAGATTGGATAGAACCAATCTTAACAAACTGAGTGCGATCGTGAAGGTAGTTTTCAAACCAGTTAAAGGATATTCCACGTATGCCATATTGGTAGAGTTTAGATAGTAGAATATTGTGGTTTACTGTATCAAATGCCTTAGAGAAATCTAAGAAAACACCACAGGTAACCAGCTTTCTATCCAGTGCCTATTTGAGGGTGTCAGTGATCTCAAAAATGGCTTGCTCTGTTGAGTGCCCTTTCCTGAAACCAAATTGATATCTATACAAAATGTTGTGTTTTTCCCGAAAATCATATAATTGGTTATAAACTAATTTTTCAAGTATCTTACTGAAGGGTGATAGAACTGAAATAGGCCTGTAGTTCCCTGGGTTGGTTACATCACCATTTTTGTAGACTGGAGTGACTTGAGAAACTTTCAGGATGTTTGGTACAACTCCAGTTTGAATTGATTCATTATAGATTTTGGTAAAAAGTGCTGATAATGGTTCAGCTGCTAGTTTTATTAAATTATTTGGTATATCAATTGATGATTTGTTTTTATCTAATGTCATAAACAAGTTATAAACCTGGGTTTCTGTAACAGTGGACATAACAAAACTATTCACTGGAGATGACAAGATATATTGCGTCGGGTTTTGAGAGCTGTCATCAATCTTGCTGGCCAGGCTTGGCCCCACATTAACAAAATGTTTATTAAACTGATCAACGATGTCATCATTACCAGCGTAGGTCTTGTTATTCCTTACTATTCTTTGAGGTGTGGTCTGTCCCTTTGTCTTTCTCTTAATTAAATTACCAATTATCTTCCATGTAGCCTTTAAATTATTTTTACACAAGTCAAATTTCTTACAGAAGTAGGCTTTCTTACTAGTGTTTTTGAGATAGTTTAACCTATTTGAGTAGTTTTTAAATTCACCAATTTTGCCTGGGTCTTTAGATAGGTAGTGGGTTTTATACATAGCATGTTTAGTTTTAATGGATTTAAGTATTCCTTTTGTGATCCAAGGTCTTTGTAATTGCTTTTGTTTGTTTCTGGACACTTGTTTTAGGGGTGCATGCTTTTTTACAACTGATTTGAGTATACCAATAGTTCTGTCTGTTGCCTCATGCAAATTATTACTTTGTCCAAAGATGACATCCCAATCAACTGCACAGATATCCTGAATATATGATTCAGTGTTAAACTTGCTGTAGTCTGTGAAGCAAAAATGCCCATTTTGTTGTTTAACTGATGTTTGTACTGGACAAAAAATTGGTAAATGGTCAGAGACATCAACAGGTATAACCCCAGAAATAAGCCTATTAGCTGTATTGGTATAGATATGATCAATTAGGGTTGCAGTGTGACTAGTAATTCTGGTAGGTTTTGTTATTACCGGGAATAGATTGTGGGAATACAGCATATCAAGGTATCTACCTGTAGGCAAGTGTGTGTGATGTTTAAAAAGATCAATATTCATATCTCCCAATATATAAACTTCATATTTGTTCATATTTAATTGTTTAAGGAACTCATCAAGTACCTTTGAAAATTCATCCACATTGCAGATGGGTGCTTATAAATACAGCCGATCATAACATGCTTCTTATTATTACAAGGGTCAATTTCAACCCAGCATGATTCAACTAATGGGAGATCTATTTTCAGTTCAGGCCTGGGAATAGTTTTAAGAGTATCTTTAGTATAGGTAGCTGTGCCTCCTGCAGGGGTTGGTGAATCAGCATGAAAAAAATTGTAATTGGGTAGGTCTACATTTGAGATCGAATTGGAATTTAATCTGGTTTCAGTGACAGCAATTATGTCAGGCCTAGAATCTATGGAGTAGAGCATGTCATTCAATAAGGTCAAGTTCTTTGACAAGCTTCTTATATTGCAATGTAAAAGAGAAATACCTTTGCCTTGAGCTTTACATAAAACATTGTCAAGCTTAAGAATATCATAGTATTCTGATTGAGGATTAATAAACATTAGATCAGGGTCAGCTTCATCATTTTTATCTGGATTAGGTAGAAGATTGTAAAGGTCAAGCTCCATTAATTCATGTATTTGCCTGGACCAATTACTAACAGTCGTCTAAATTATAGAAAGGAAGAAACTGCAGAGTGTTCATGACATTAAATCTACTATTAAATCAGCAAAACATAAAACATCAAATAAAGTATAATAAGACAACTTATTTAAGCATTGCTTATCTGGTCTAGGTAGTCCTCAAATTCCTCATGTGTAGTAAAAGCTTCAGTGGCAGACGCTTCATTAACTTTCAGCATAATCTTTCCATTACTGGTCCATAGATACTTGACATTGTTCTTCCTCTTGTAATCCTTAATTCGTCCAAAAAGCCTTTTACGATAGCTGGTCAACGACTCGTTTATGTAAATCTTGTTATCTCGAGAGACAGATTCGCCAATTTCGGCCCGTATGGAAGGCAACTGATGAACACTCTTCCCAACAAGATGCTTGCGCTTCTTATATACTTCCTCTCTCTTATCCCTTTGGAGGAATTTAACAATTAAACGATTTTTAACGTTCTTTGAGTCAGGAAGCCTGTGAGCAGCAGCAATATGGCTGTCGTCGATCTCTGCCCCAATTAACGTGCCAATTTCTTTAACAAGCAGCTTAGGGTTATCATGACTAGTGATCGGAACACCAGTGATCTCTAGGCAATCCCTTCTCAAGTACTGTTGAGTTTCGTCAAGTGAACAATCGATTCGATATAGAGTCTCTTGAGTCTTATCAGCCATGTCCGCCATATTTGTTTGTTTTGCTTCGAGCGAGCCAGTGGCGTCCTTGTATTTCTTATCAAGCTTAGTTACCTGTTCTTTGACATTTTGCAAAGTCTGCACAACCGTATCATATTTGTTTGATAGAAACTGCTGAGAATTCTCCAGAGTGTTGCATCTGTCTGTTAGCAAGTCGATACTAGCTTTCAGCGTCTGCAACTCCAACTTGATTTCTTGCCTGATACTGGGAAAAAAACTCTTCTTTCCATATTCGTCGTAGTTCATCTGCTTTTAAGTAATTTTCGGACTGCATAGTTACTTATGCTTTCTTAAAGCAAAGCGCGGAATCCAGCACTTGATTGAGCAGTTCAGAAGCACATGTCATGCCGCCATTTATAATTTATGCATTTTTCATTTTGTCTGTCTGTGAATGGTAAACATTGGCAATGATTATACAAGGTAATCCCCTAGGGAGGCGCGAAGCTCGTAATTGAAGCCAATTTGCTTCAATTTTATCATTGTGTAGATCTTCTAGAACGGTATACTTCAGCCCTTTCTTGATGTAGGTACAAACGCCTCGGTGTATTACGTCTATCCTGTCTCTTTTCACTAAGTTATACCCAGGAAATGGTCACACAATTAGTTATGCTTCGGTGTCGCCGGGAGCTTCGTGGATGATTGATACGGTTGGTTAGCTGCACTTCGATGGGATAGTGACATCTGCTTGCTCTTTCCCTCACTCGGCGGCCGGCTCTTATCCCTCTAAAACAGGGCCACATGCGCCTAACATCCTTGCAAAGATTTCGAAACTGGTAAACCTCCACAAGACTTAAAAATAGGATGAAATTTTCAATAAAATTAACGGAGCCAAAAAGTGCAGCCAAGCACGGCGCATAACACAACTGCAGCGTTTGTGGAGGAAGTTATGTCTTTCGTAGGCAAAAGAAGATTCAAAGAGATCACAGCAATATTGAAAAATAAATTGCTTTTCATTTCCTTGTTATGAGTTATTGTGACATTCACGCCGCTGGGTCTCAGTGAGAGAATCTGGTAAGCCAATCAGAGCGCGACAATGAACAATAGAGACGGTTAAAAACAATAACAAACGTGCGCAAAGCCTCTTGAATAAACATGGGTCTTTAACGTATGGAAAATTGTGAAAAATGTGCTGAAATGTTTCCCAAAAAGCGAAAAGATGCTCAAATTCTGCTCAAAAGTCAATGAAGTACTCAAGAGTGCTGGAAATGTAAAATAGTGCTCCAAATTCGAAAAAGTGCCCAGGGCAATCGGGACAGGCCTTACTGTAGCACGACTCCAGCACGACTTGGTTTCAGACGTCGAATTTAATTCAGTCGAATTACATGCGTCAAACCACAACAAACCAGTTTCGCTGAGTTTTAAAATGCAGGGCTGTAGCTAGTAACAGGCAAACCGAGGCACTCGCCTCAGTCATTTTTTGTTGTCGGTGTTTATAGACATCACAAACATCCTAAACACCTAGGAAGAGAATTAAACAATGGGCATTGCCTCAGTCAGAATTTTTTTCTGGCTACGGCCCTGAAATGTAAGCTTATGTATAATTTATGAATTCAGTTCGACACGGCACTAGCACGACGTTTGAAACCAAGTCGTGCTACTGTCGAATTTAATTCGATCACTTGAGTTCGACACGGCAGCAGCACGACGTTTGAAACGGGCCTCACGCACACTTCGTCAGTTTTAGCAAAATTATGTTACGCACAAAATATGTCACTCCTTGCACACCTTTGTGCCTGTTTCCTACATGCAAATCCGCTCTCGTAGGTGCGGTTTTACGTTATACAAAAAAATTGTTGAAGTCTCTTATGTAGGTATATATAAGCTTCCAGGTCCCTTGTGTTGTATAGTAGTGGTATGGGGGACTTCATCACGGTTTTGGCGGTTGGAAAGGAAGGCTTCTGATTGGTCGATTCAAATTTTCCCGCCCAAACGGAGCACGCTGATTGGTGGATTTCAAAAACACCGCCATTTTGAATAATTAAGGTCAGGGGTGACGTCAGGACGCTCGGAACCGGAAATGACGTCACAAAAAAAACCGGGAGTCACGCTCAAAATTCATTTTGAATAAAAAACAATTTTTAATGAATAAGCCTAGTTTGACAAGCGGGAACGTGGGAGGACTCCGACCGAGTCCTCGTCCCAAGCAAGAAAACGACGTACAAAGAAAGGTGGGGCGAGAAAACCTGGTGGTCGCCGAGAAGGGGTGCGTCACGACAGTGCAGGCCACGACGCCGACCGTCTCTGACAGACCCAACCCCTCGGTGCCGACCCAGGTCCCCTCCGACACCCTAAAACAATTTTTACCAAAAGTCCTCATCGTTGTCCGACAGCAGTTCGCTGAGGAGATGGATGTTGTCGAGGTCAGCCTCGGCCAGGGTCGGGTCTCGGTAGCCGTACGGGTACGTCATGGCCTGGGTGACGGGATCCAGCACGCGTTTGCTAAAAACCAAGCGGTAGTCTTTGTCGGCCGGTCGGGTGTGCAGCGTGTAGGTCTTGGGTTCCCGCATGATTTGTCGCAATTCGTGAATGCGGGTCTTGCGTGGTGCCTCCAAGGGGTGACGCAGTTCGTCCAAAGTGTTTTGACGTAACACCTGGTAGTTCAGTTGCGCCAACCCTTCCGCATTGAGCGAGAAACCTTTGACCTTGCACTCCGTCTTGCCGTCGTTACAGACGTACCCGTAACTCTTGGGCCCGCCGGAACAGAATTCCACGATGTGCTGCGCGGGTTTCAGTTCGCCCGTGAACTCGCCGAGATGGGTGCCAAGGGGGACGTCGGGTTGGTCCGGGCGATGCACGTAGAGGACCGAGTCCGTGTCGTAGTAGAGGACCCAGTCCCCCAACAGTTCCAGAGCCTCGTACAGCCTCAAGCGGGCCCAGCAGGTGGTGAAGGCCACCCCGAAGACGTTGGTGTTGATGTTGAGGCTGGCACAATGGTCTTGGGCCCGGAAGTACACTTCGACTCGGTGCTCGTCCAGACAACTCACGTAACGAACGTCGTGTTGGTCACTGTCCATGAAAAGGCAGAAGGTCTGCGGGTCGGTGAATTCCTTGACTTGCATCAAGTTGTCCCGCTGTCCGAATTTGCCCCACATGGAGTTCAACATGAGTTTGGACAAGGACCGCTGACCCGGATTCTTGACGATCTTGGATGGGTCCAGCTGGATGCCTTCGTGTTGGGCAAAGTCCTCGACGTAAGTTCGACGTTGGGCTTCCATGTCGCATCCGGGCAGCCACCCCGACGCTTCGGTCTTGATTTGCAGCCAGGTGTTCACGTAGTCTGCAAACAACCCAACGCACGTCTTGGCAAAATGGCAGACCTCGTGCACGTGTTCGATGACGTAACCCATCTCCACAGCTTTCAGGAGCTCCGGCGTACACCACGTCCCCGTCAGGGCCCGTTCGTGGTCGGCGTGGTCACAGTTGAGGGGCGTCTCGTGGAGTGGTTTGTCCAGGTCCCATTCCACGCATGCTCGGCACAGTGGAAACATGAGTTTGCCACCGCACTGGTAAGGCAGGACGGGATGGAACAACGTGTCCGGCGGCAGGATCGTACACGACGCCAACCCGAAGTACGACGACAAGTCCGTGGTCCCCGGTTGGTACAGGAACGTCGGATGCCCGACGGGGTACCAGCCGAACTTGTTGACCCAAGGGTACAGACTGGTATAATCCACGTACCGGATCTCCTCCCCACGTTAGGCGTCGACGGCGTAGTACAGCCAAGCTGCATTGGTGCGACCCCCAAAGAAGGCGTCCCGGGGCTGGAGGGGTGGCAGTAGGCTTGCCTCGTTCACGAAGGCTCGGACCTCGGGATCAGTCGCTTTACAGTTCCGCCACTCGCATTCCCACACGGTCTTGACGTGGAAACCTCGACGGCCCAGATCCTGCAGCCGTTCCATGGTGAAGCGGTACACGTCATCCATGGACCGGTCGTCCAAGCGTCGGAAGGTCTCGGACCGCTGCGGGTAGCACTTGGGACACCCGTGCCAGAAGCACCCCAAAAACTCGTAGATGGTGTTCGTGTCCAGGTCGTACCCGTCCACAAGCCACGACGTGTCCGGGATCCGGTATTCGCCCTAGTTGCGGGCGTGTTGGATCCGGTCCACGCGGTAAAGAGGATGGTCGGCCTCCGATCCGTCGTCCAGGAACCATTCCTCGTGCTCTTGCCGTTGTTCCTCCGTCAAACCGACCCAGGCGGCCCAGCATAGCGGGTGCTCTTCCCAGGTCAACCACTCCATGGACACTTGGGAGTGCTTGGGCGCCAGGCGCCATCCCTGCAAGGGTTCGGACGCTAGGGTGTCGGGTTCCATACGATTGAGATGCAGGTCGTGCAGACAGGCTCCGGCGATGGTCATCTTGTCGAAGGGACAGAACTGCGTGCGAGCCTTGAAGTCGCGTCGGAACACCAAACACCACCACCGAGATGCACGTCAGAGATGCAATACTCCAGCAGATCGCGTTGCAGATCGAACTCCGTCTCGGCAGCCACTTGCTTGTCGTACCACGCGTCGAAGGCGGCTCGGTCGGCGGTCGACAGGGTCTTGGGCGCATAGGTATCCCTCGGGGGTAGAGGACCCACGTAGTTGGCATGGTCTGGGGTATTGAACAAGTGCGGGAAATACCCCTTCTTGAATTGGGTGGAATCCAGGCCGAAGGTCTTGGGGAAGGCCGACAACTTCATGGCAAAGAAGGACAGCGAGTCGATGGATCGGACATACCCTGACTTGTACGTCAGTTGCAACAACTTGCAACCCATGCGCGTCTGCTCGAACATCTGTTTGCGTTCGGTCAGACGTTTCACCACAAAGTACGTGTCGTACCCGCGAAAATTGTGCGCCAAGGCCTTGACGTAGCAGATCTCGTCCTCCGTCAGGTCTTCCAGCCATTGGAGGAAATGTTCGACGCACTCGTCACCGCGAAAGGCCTGTGAAGTGTCGTCCTCTAACCTCATGCCCACGATCAGGTTGGGAATGTGCTGCCCTGTGTCCTGAATGGCCTCCGTCTCCCAAAAGACCAGCAATGAGGGATGATACGGTTCGTCGTCATTGTCGTCGTCTTCGGCTGTGTTGGCGCACAAAGTCTGGCATCCCAAACGAGCCTCCCCACCCTGACGTCGCACCCACTGGCGTCGTTTGCGACCTTGGGCCAGGCGGGCCTGTTCTTCCACTTCCTCGGGGTCGGGCGGCACCTGCACGAAGCACCGTTGCGTGGCCATCTCCACGTCTTGGTGGCACGAAGGACACTGGTTCCAACTGCAGCGGTGGTTCTGCTGTTCTTTGATTGTGCATAAGAGTTTACAGCACGTGCCGCATTTCCACCAGACTCGGCACACGCACGGTTGGCCGAGTCCCGACGGGGTGCCGCGACAGGTGTGGGTCACGTGCAACTCGAGGCCGTTCTCGCCGTAGAACAGGCGTCGGCAGGCCGAACACGGCAGGTGGGCCGAGCGTTGGACCTTGTAGGCTTTGTGGAAGTCCTCGCACGTGTCCTGCTGGCACCTGGGACAGTGCACCCCCTTTCCCTCTGATCATCGATGCGCTCTGGCATGATGGTAAGGTTTGAGGCACCGTCTGCAGAAATGATCGCGACCAAAGAACCCCGGCAACGAGGTCAAGGTGTCGTAATGCTCGTCTTCGAGCAGCAGGGCCAAGAGGGTTTCCCCACCCCTGAAAGCAAAGCAGGTGTGTTGACGGTTGGCGTCCACAACCACGAGGCGATACTCGAGCAGACTGGGCGCCAATGCCAACTGGGCGAGTTCCTGGAGTCCACAGGGCCCGGGTCCTAACCCCACTTCCTCCAAGAGTCGGAGGGCTGCGTCGTCCTGGCGCCATCGACAGCGGTCTTTCTGGGTCCACTTGGCCCTCTCGGCGATGTTGCTGCCGGTCAGGTGGAGCCCTCTCGCGGTCACGATGGCCCGCGCGCAACACAGCCCGTCGTCGTCCCGCGGCATTGGGACGATGCATTTCTTGGCGAGTCGGAACTTGACAGCCGCCTCGTGACCCGGCCGTTGACGACGGGATTTGCCTCGGCCTCGCGGTCCACCCCACATGTGGACGAGTTCCAATTGGAAGGGTTCATTGTCGGCTTCGAAGCGTTCCCCCGAATTGAGCTTTTGGGTCCCTGGACGGACCACCTGGACGCGCACTGATCGCGTGGACCGCACCCTGCAAGCCGTGCAACCCCTGGACCCGACCCGGCATTTGGATCACTTCGACGTGCAATTAAAACTCCGAGACACGGTCCAAAGCCAACCAGGTACTTTATTAGAACCAACGTGGGACGCCGGGGGACACGACACGCCCGACGTCCTGGACAAACTCGAACGATTACTCGCTTTGTAAATTTAAAGGTTTTTTTACAATTTCAAACGTGTCTTGGCTTGCATGATTTTCTTGACGATGGCTTCGGTCCACGTCTTTTTCCCCAGGAGGGTGGTGATGGCCCGGATCATCTTGCAATTGGCCACGTGCTTGTCTCGCAGCGTCTTGGCTTTCGAGTAATCGATGTCGTGCACTTTGGCGATCTTGTCCAACCGGTTGATGCCCGGGTCCCCACGTTTCAAACGTTAGGCGAGATGTGTGCCAGGGCCCATGTGCTGGTACCCCGGCCAATGAAATTCCAAGCCGGTCTTGCCCAACCATTTCTGCACGTCCAAGCCCCACCCGCGTTGTCGCCTCTTTTTCTTTTGGGGAGGGAGTGCTCGTCGTCGTCGAGCCTGCGCTCTAGTTGTCGGTGCCTTAGAATTTCTGACGTGTCTTTTTGCCTTTGGCCCACGCTTCCCAACCGGGCAGAGGTCGCAATCGTCGGACTTCGGCCGGTGTCTTGGCCTGCCGGACGTCCCGGGATCGTTTTATAGTCTCGTCCGCACTGGCCCGGGTCCATTGCACCTCTTCCAACAAGGCGTCCATGGGTTTTTCGTCGGTGCTCGGGCGGCTCCGTCTCTTGGGTTTGAACCCGGTGGCTTGCATTTCTTCCAGTATCCCTTCTTTCATGTGCCGAGGTCATCCGCCCAGCACCGTCTTGGGTCGGGTCCCCATTTCCTTCTCGACCACTGCCACGCCGCGAGCCGGGCTGGGGATCCCGAGGTGGTCAGATTGGCGTCGGCGTTGCCCCCGTCCCCTTCGGCGGCGGCGGGTGGCAACAGTGCCGTGAATTGCCGCAACCGTTTGGTGGTGTGTCGCAAGGTGCTGGAGACGGGTTTGACGCATTGCATGGCTTCGGAGGCCGACAACGACGCGTCGGACAGCAACCGTTGTTTCTTGGCCCCCAGCCGCCCGGCGTGCATCAACGTTGGATTCTCGCCCACTGCGCCCTTGTAATACTGCACCAGTTCGGGCAAATCCTCCTTGGGAATGACGATCATCTCTTCCATCCTCACGGGACACGACGCGCACACGTCTCGCACAAGGTCACTTGCCCGTCCACCTCCAACGAGTGACGGCATGGGTCACAGTAAGAGCGTTTTTCCAGTTGCATCTTGTCGCGCAACACCTTATTATAATGTTCCAGCATCCCCGCGTAATCCCGTTGCCACCGATGCGTCTTGTGCCACAACCGGGTGTTCTCGGTGTTGGCTTCTTGCAAGAGTTGCATCAGGGCCCGAAGGGTAGCACGCATCGGCACATGTCGCGGAGACTGGTCCATAGTCCGGCGCCTTTCTGCGACATCAACCAAGCCCGTCGACGTTTCAAGGAATTCTTGCGTCGACCAACTTCGCGCAACACCTTTTTATGCTTGCAGAGCGGGGCCATCAACGGCGGCGCCATGGGGATGCGTTTCTTCAACAGGTTCAACACCAATTCACTGACGGCGTTGATCTGCTCGGTGTTGGCGTGCTGCAATAGGTCGCGCCGGGCACCCAGCCCCTGCACTTCTTGCAAGGGGGCTTGCAAAAACGGCCGTTGACGTCGCAACCGTTGCATCGTCGTCGTCTTTTATGGATCAACGCCGTTTGCGGGTGGCCACTTCCAGTCCTTTCTTGACCGCGTACCTGGCACCGGCTGCCACCCCGCCCAAGGCCGCCGCTTTGCCGGCCGCCAGGCCCGCCGGCAACAAGGCCAGCAAGGGGAAGAGTCCCCCGGTCTGATGGCGGGGTCGGCAGCGTCGTGGCGTCGTCGTCTTGCATCTGCGTCGTCGTGTGTGGGGCATCCTTCTCCTCGTTTCACGGCGAAGGCGTCGTGGCTTTTATACATTCGATGGGTACCAGGGGCCGGGCGCACCCGTCCACGTAACAGTCCCCGTGCACCAGCATTTACTCAAAGCGGGCCGCATAAGTGGCCAGGCACCGGTCCATCAACGGCGGGGCCATGTCCATCACCACGTCGTCCAACGTCTGCATCTTGATCAAAAAAGGGGCCACGGGGTCTGACGGCACACCGCACACGTACGTGTGCAATTCGATCAATGTCTTGGCGTAGGTGGTGTATGCCCAATGGGCCATGTCCACTTTGAAAGCGAATTTCCTGAAATCCATCCACCCTTTGACAGCCGTGCCCAAAACTGCCAGGCAAGCCACCAACAGACTGTCGTCCAACACGGGCCCGACGATCAACCCAGCCGCCACAATCAAGAGGGCCAACCCGTTCCAGGCGGCGTGCACCCGTCGCACGTGCGTGAAGGTGCAACGATGACACCACTATTGCCGGTGGTAGAAGGCGAGCAAGGAATCCAACCGTTGCAAGGCGTCGGGCATCCACCCTTCCAAGGGGGCCAGCGTCAACGTTAACAGCGACATGGGGGTCTTGGTCATGTTAAGAGTTTGGAGTCGAAATCTTCCTGGTTCAAACACCGTCCCGGGCGATCGTCGTCGTCGTCATCGTCATCGTCGCCACCTCCACCACCGCCCCCGCCGTCACCGTCGCCACCGCCGCCTCCATCCCTGCCGTGTCGTCAGGGGCGCCCTCTGCCGCTCCGACGGCTGCTGCTGCTGCTGCTCCCGCCGGACGATGGCGAGGGTGCGGGCAGGGGTCGTGCTCGAGGACGTTTGTGCCCCATGGACGACCGGGCATTGATGCGAGCGATCCGGGCGGCTTGCATGTCCGAGGAGGTGGAGCCCACGCCCACCGTGGCGGTGGCCATCTGGCGAGGTGACGGCATGCCCCCGGCCACGACCGGGGTGCCCAACGTCAAAGGGGACGGCGTCGACACGGGAGCGAACAATTCGTCCAACGTGGTGGGTTGACAGAGCGAGGCGTAGGCCAGATCCACGTCGGGTTGGGTTGTGGCCAAGCGTCGTTCGGTGGCCGCTCGGTCACGTTCGGTGGCGTGGACCGTGTACCCGGCCGTGGCGCCCACGCCCACGAGATACCGCGTGGCCATGGCGTCTCTAAGCGGCCGAGGTCTGACGAGTGAACGTTCGCATCCAGCCTTCGTCCTCTAATACGTTCGCAAAAATGCAGTACCGATCGTCGGAGGCACGATGCAAATCCAACAGGAGGTAGCCGTAAGGGCGTTGCGTCTGACGTTCGTAGATGGCCATCACGTCCCACCAATCTGTGGGAAACGCTTGCATCAACAGATTCCACACACCCAACCGATCCCGCAGGTGCTTGAACGCCACCATGTAATGCGCGTTGCGCAAAATGGTCTTACTTGTACTTGCCGGGCGGAAAGATGTCTCTGCACAGGTACACCACCGTGATGCCGCGATGATGCGAGTCTTTGGTGAAGAGATCCAACATGCGCTTGTCGTTACCTCCTTCGGCCATCAGGTTGTCCAACACCAACACGCCGTGCTGCCCCGAGGGGAACCAAGCCGTCAAGTCGGACGGATCCGGCACCCCCTCGTGCAGCTGCACGCCTGATGCTTTCAAGGCCTGGAACCCATCTTGCCAGGCCCCGTAACAATAATGCACGGTCTGAGGGGGCACGGCGAAATGGTCGGCCGCCTGTACCAACAGACGCGTCACCAACGCCGTCTTGCTGAACCCCGACGGACCCACCACGAAGACGCTGCTGGGCGAACGCAACATCTTTTTAGCACCGGCATGTGGCGTCGCGGGCACAATAGCCGTAATGATGCGGGGCCGCATGCCCCAAAGCTTTATATGCACGGTTCTCCAAGGTCATCACGAGTTCTTCCACGGTGGTTTCCCCGAGCCCCTGCACGAAGGCGTCGTAAGGGCGTCCTGCACACAACAAGGTCAGGATCTGGCTCAGGGCTCCCAGATCCAGGTCGTCGGGGTCCAAGGTGCGGAGCATGTCCAACACCCCGGCGATCATTTCCCGTTGAAACCGCGCACGCATCAGATGTCGACCCAGCATCTTTTTTCCTTCTCCCACAGGGAAGCCCCCGCACGTTCGGACGTTTATATGGGTACGACCGACCCTTTCTTTAAGATCGGGGCTGCGGCGGTACTCCACTCGAGGGGAACCGGCCAATGCTCCTTCTCTTTTTGAAAAAAGACCTCCACCCAGCTGGAGTCGAACCGACAACCTCGAGATCTACAGTCCCGCGCTCTGCCGTTGAGCCATGGGTGGGTGCTCTGGTTCGAAAAGGGAAAAAAAACACACTTTTTCATTCATTTTTCAACGTTTTATTGACAACGTGTTACTCTGGGACCCCTGGTCCAATCTAAACGGGTCCAGTCGGCCACTTGGCGTCGGATCTCGCGTTTCAACCACCGACCCACCCGATGGTCTTTCTGCACCAGGTCCTGGGGATCGAACGAGTCCATGAACTCGTCCAACGTGTGACCTCGGCACTTGCTGGCCAAATACATCAAGGCGTGATGTCCGCAACTCTGGCTGGTGATGGTCTGCAGACTCTGTCGATTCGTGTCCATCCATCGCCAATGGCTCACGATCCACTGCATCAAGGGGCGACAGTCGTAGGTCACCAACGGCAAGCCGTAACTTTCCATCACTTCGCATCTGTCGTCTTCGGTCCACAGGGCGATCCAATACGTGCCCGGTCGGTCGTGTGGGTCCGTGTTGACGATGTACCCGAGCGGTCTGTCTCGCTCAGGCGGCGTCGGCAACGTGTCACTGGCAAACACCCCGGCAAAAGACCGCGCCAAGAGGGGATCGCTGCGGGCCAAAAAGTCCAACTGCCGGTCGGTGGTGGCCAGGAATTCCATCGTCGAGCTGGGCTCTCTCTTGGTACGGGGGCTTTATACCCGGTACACGTTGTACAGCACGGCCCCTTCGGGGTTGATCTCCAGCACGTTCTCGAATTCGGCGTACAACACCACGTTGATGACGGGCTTTGGCCGCCCCCAGACGGAAGAGGACGCGCACGTCGCCGTCTTGACACGGGTTCAGCATGCCGTGGTCCGCTGACCCGCTGGGCACGTTGTTCCACATGAACAAGGTGCACCCCACCGTGCCACCCCACTGCTCGGGGGCGATCATGCTGGATCGGCTCTTCATCAAGGCTTCGCTGGCTTACAAGAAGCGATGGTACCCGTCCAGATCTTTGTAGGTGTCGCCCGTGTTCAATTCCAAGGTCTGGTAAGGGTACTCTTCACCCCGCACGATCTGTTTGATGCTGGTCAACCCGAATTTCTGGAAGGCGAAGGGATGGTAGGCCACGTTGCCACTGTAGGCATTGGTGTGCAACAACCCCACTATCAGCCGGTCGGGGATCCGGCCTTGAGACAGGTAGCCCTCGTCGAAATCCAATTGGTTCTGCGGATGCAAAAACACCCGGATCTCACTGCCCACCACCGTGTACTTGGCCACCTGCTGTTTCCGCGGATCGTGTCGGGCCCCTTCCAATTCCCGGTACAACGTGTCCGACAACCGCAACTGGCGGACGTGGAAGGTCAGTTCGACGTCGTCTTCTTGCAAATGGCCGTTCAAGGCCACCCCGTTCAAGAAGAAGGTGGGGGCATTGAAGTAAAACCGGATCTTGAGTTCCACGTTGGGCACCAAGGGTGTTGCCCAGGTGAAAGATCTCCGAATGCGGCACGAATTGCAACGTGACCGTGCGCCCCCCTTGGTACCGTTTCTCAGCTGCTTTGGATTCAAACACTGCCGCTTTCTGGCTCTTGCTCAAGGCCGTGTAGTGGGCGTGCGGGGCCTTATCGTCCAGCTTGTTGGCTGTCAAGGGGGTGGGAAAATCCAAGGCTTTGAAGGCTTTCAGACCGTGGTGGTAGCTCTTGAACCACCCTTGCGGTTGCAAGATGGTGTCCCCTTCGTCGTCGGTGTAATTGAGCAAGGTTTCCAAGTAGGCCTTGTAGGCATACGTGTCCGTCTGAGGACTGATCAAGGTGCCGTTGGCGTGCACCGTCACTTGCTTGAGCAACATGTGGGCCAGGTTGAGTGTAGGTTTCAGTTCTCGTTCGATACAAGAAGTTTTAGTTGTTACCGCACACTAGAGATTGTTCGGGCGCAGTTTTCGCCATGTGCTTTTGTGAATTTAGTTTCCGCCATTTTGTTTTTTGTTCCCGCCATCGTGGAGGAAAGCATAATAACTTCGAATCGTTCGGATACGCAGAGATTCGATGTTTGTAAGATGTTTTTGCGAATTAAATGTTTGTCTGGATGAATACGAGTTATTTGCTCGGCCAAGAGTAGCTGGCCACTACATTGAGCGTCGGAAACAACGTGTCGGCGTCGGCCAGGTTGCCGTCGTCGTCTTTCTTCAAACGGAGTTGCATCCGAAAGTAACTGCGACTCAGATGCACGTACTCGGGCAAGGCGGCCATCACGAATTCCACCGGATTGATGCCCGTGGTTACCGATGACAGTTCCACCATGCCGTACGCCACCGCCGACGTGTCCGTGCTCGTCACCTCGAACAATTGAAAGTCGTCGGCGTACGCGGGCTGGGACGCCCCATCCAAAGGCTGGGCCATCATCGTCGTCGTCGTCGTTTGCGTCTCACCCCACCGCCTCGTTGAGGAATGGTTCGACGTTTGCGGCGCGTGCTTCTTTTATGCAGTCAGGCTGCCAGCTCGAAGGCTGGCAGGACGGGGGCTCGGCTCCAAAGACGTCCCCCGCGCTGCCTCAAGCGACGTCGGGTGATTTTCTGGTGGAGTTGGCCTGCCAGTTTGACGGCCGGTAAGATGGGCGCTAAGAGGCCGAGGAGTCCACCACTCTGCCTCGACAAACCGCGTTCGCCCACCCGCGTTCTCGGTCGAGATCGCACAGGTCATATCATTTTTCAACCGAACAGATCCGCCACGCGTCGTCATTTCTGGGCCACGCCACCCATCAGTCCTCACGCTTTCCGTTTCACGGCTCATTTGGCAGCTCCCACCAGTCCTCGCGCTCGAGGTTGTGCAGTTCGTTTGACTCGACCCGCCACGCTCTGCGCTTTCCGTTTCACGGCCTGCTGGGCTTGTCTTTTAAGCGTTCGGGTGGCCAATTGGACCATGCTGCAGGGGCTGCCCAAAGCATCCAACCCCGATTTCAACAACGTCTTGACCCCCGACAACAAGATGCCCCCCAGACCGCGTCCGGTGTGATCGGGCATGTACTGCGTCAGACTGCCTCCTCGCATGCTGTGCCTCGTGCTCTGCTCGGCGCTCTCTCTCTTTTTTATAGGTCGCTACGTTTGAAGTGCAAGGTGACGACCGTCACGCCCCGTCCCACGGCCGCCGGCCACCCGTCACTTTCGGTCAGGTGCACGTCCACCACGTTGAAGAAGAGTTGATGCACCGGCACGTACTGCACATGGCGGGGTTCGAAGAGCTTCTCGAACCAGCCGACGTTCAACCCGCTCAGTTCCCACGAGTATTGTTGATACAGGATCGTGCTGTTGCCGATTATCTCCCAGGCCGGCATGGTGAACCCGGCCCAATCTTTCTCCAGGGTCACGGGATTGATGGTCGGATGCATGGTCAACTGAGGTCCGGGCACGCGATCCTGGGCATCTGTGCCACCCATGCGTCGCATCAGATCTTGACGCACGGACAACCCGATGTCCCCGTCGTGCACCACCCGTGCGTTGTCGATCACCAACGTGTCCGGCTCGGGCCAACAAAACTCGGGCACGAAGGTTTCGTCCCCTTCCATCCAGTACCATCCCACTTGCACCTTATTCCAGTACTTGCGTCGTAGATTGTTCAATGCAACGGCCGGCCACGTCCTCGATGTGCGTGTCAGCTCGGATGCTTGGACACGTCACCCGGGCCTAGTCTTCTTCGAACGAAAAGAAGTAGGCGAGCAACGTGCCACGCGGATACACGTGCAACAAGGCATCTTGCCAACTCTCGTCGTCGTCGTCCGGCACGCTCAAACGGACCAACCCCACCGACCACCGTCCACCTCGTAACCACAGGGGTGGTCTCATGCGGGTGTGGAAGGCCACGTTGGTGTTGTCGGGGAACCCGGCATCTTCGCTGTCGCTGGGCAAGGTCACGAAAAAGGCGTCCATGGTCTGGAGCCCGCACGTCCCCGATGCGCTTTATACGTCCCGTTGGAAATGCAAGGTCAACAGGGTGCGGCCTTGCCCGAACCGGACCAACGTGCCGTCCGTCTCGGCCACTTGCGTCTCCAGCACTTCCATGACGTCGGTGCGCACGGGATGGTACTGCACGTCACTTGCCGTCCCACGATGCTGCTGCCCCTGGCATTGCAGTAGACCTTTTTTTTTTTTTAATCAATTTTTATTTAAATATCTGCATTATTTAGAAAAAAAAAAACTAACCTTACTTACAACTCAACAACTGACATTTTTACATTCTTACATTCCTTACAATATGAATTTACTTACAAAATTAATATTACATACAATAACAACAATAACTATAGCACTAATCTTACACTACTAACACCACTTAATATACTAATAGTAAGAATGCTTACAAAGCTAAAAAGCATCACTTACAATACTGACATTACAATTACATTACAGCACGAGATACTAAGAGGAGCGAAACGCAACCAACTTGATTCACAAGCTTCACATTTACGCGGCATGATTCATTATTATTTATCTATGCCTAAATACGATAGAAAGTGGAATTGCTCATACTAATACGGAAATAAGGGATTCCCACTTTTGGTAATGTTGTGCAAGTTTACCACTTCTTTTGGCAATCACAAATTCTGTGTTAAGAGTGGCTTTCAATTTAGCCTTAAACACTTCTAAAGATGGTTTTGTGTTATCAAACTTAGACCTATAGATATAGAACTTTGCAAGCAAAAGAATGTGATTTATTACTATGAAGTCTTCATCAATATCAAATTTACCAAACAAAACATCTATGAGTGAAAAATCTATTCTTTCGTTCTTAAGGATAGCTAGCCATGATAACACCTCTTTCCAAAAGAACTCAGTTATCTTGCAGAAAAACAATAAATGCTCGAGGGACTCTTCATTTGTCTTACAGAAGGTACAGGATGGTGAATCTACAAGTTTAAATTTAAAAAGTGTATCATTCGTAAAAATAATACGGTTCAACAATTTATATTGAAATACTCTCAAATTTGTGTTTAAAGTAACATGGAAGGCTAATGAGTAAATTTCCTTCCAGTCAATAGAGAGGCTAGGATACTCCTCTTTAAATTTAGCTTGAGCAGTTGGGGGGATTTCTTTACGGGAACGGAACTCTCTGTAGAGTAATCTGGAGGAGACGCTTGAAAGATCAAACATCTCACCCTTTATTGGAACTCGAAAAGAATCCTCAATAAAAGGATGCGGATCAACATGAACACTTTTTCCTTTGATGGCGGAACGCCATTCAATAGGTATGGCACTAACCACTCCCATTAAGTGGAAATATTGACTTGGAGTTAATTTTGCATTGAGGAGTTTTTCACTTCCTAGAAAAATATTATCTTTAGAAACCAAATCTCCGACTTTGCTTATCCCACATGTGTTGTGAAAGAAGGCATGATACAAAGATTTACCCCCACTCAGAATGTATTTGTTATTCCACACAAATTGATTCATTATATCTTCATAAGAATACACTTCCTTCCTTGTGAGAGAGGACCATGCAACCAGGCAGTCTTTGTAGAACCCAGGCATAGATATGGGCAGGTTACGACAATCAAAATTGCACTGCAAGATGAACTTTCCTCCTACTTTTTCCAAATAATCACTCAAGAAAACTTTCCAAGGACTAGTATAATCCTCGATGTACTTCTTCAGACATATAATTCTTTGTGCTCGAATCATAGATTCTAAGTCCATCATCTTTAACCCTCCATATTCAATGTCATTAATCAAAGCACACCGTTTTATCTTATCTTTCCCTTTCCAAATGAAATTAAAAAATTCTTTGTTTGCTTCCTGTATAAGGTCATTCGAAACATGAATAAGGGAGGCTTTAGACATAAATTTTGGAATGGCAAACGATTTGACAATTTGTATTTTCCCAATAAGAGTAAGCCCTCTCCATTTCCACATACTTAATATACTTTTAATAGATTTTAGGATCGCTTCAAAATTTGCCTTTTTCCTAGACAACTCATCGTAATCAAAATGCACACCCAAAATTTGAATTGAGGGCTTAAATTCATGTGGGAACCATTCACCCAAGTTATGAACCCCCAACCGGAAGAATTCCGTTTTTTCTTCGTTCAATTTTAAACCTGAAAATTTTGAAAAACACTCCAGACTGAAACTCAAATGCTGGAAGGAGGACTTGTTTCTCAAAAAGCATGTCATGTCATCAGCAAAAAGAGACAGTTTTACTTCTTCGTTCTTAATTTGGATTCCCTGAATTTTATCGTTTTGACGAATACTACACGCCATAACCTGCAAACTTCAGAAAGTTTGGGTACGGACACATTCTCGAGGAAGGAGTCAGCCAAGGATTCGCTTCCTCGAGAGGAATTTGCCTGGTAAAGATTTGAGTAGAAACCTTTGAGTTCATCCATAATTACTTTTGGATTTGCTGTCAGAGATTTATCCTCTCTAATAATCTTTCGGATTGTACTTTTTTTACCCCTAGAGCTCTCCAAATTTAAAAAATACTTGTTACTCTTCTCCCCTTGCTCATACCACCTGGCCCTTGAACGTATTATTGCCCCTTGTGCAATATACTCATACTCTACTATGTTGCGAGCCATGCGAGAAAAACATCTCGCCCTTCCACTGTTTTTTCCAAACATTTTCGACTTCCTTGGTGCTATAAGTTTCCTGCAGGAAGAATAAATCAGCTTTTTATTTCAATAACCATCCGAATACCGCCTTCCGTTTCCCAAAAGAGCGAATCCCTCGAGCATTTAATGATATTAATTTAAATGCCAAATTACTACCCACCATTACTTCCTAACACAGAACTCTCAAAGGCCACAAACAAATTAGACCGAATTTCAAAGGTAAAGAATTTCGCACACTGAAAATATTAACAAGTCGGCATTTCTTTAACAACATTTCGGTGCTCTCAAGTTTAACACTTACAATTAACGCCGAAATGAACACTGACGAAAAACAAAAACGACAAAACACGATAAAAGGTGACCAGAAAAGCTGTTGCGCCACCGTAGAACGACTCGAGGGACATAATTTAGTTAATATGCAAAACAAAAATAGGCACAAAAATAAACACAAAACAAATACAAAACCTATAAAGCGGAGAAGAGAAATGGTGGTTGACCTACTCGCTCCGCATACCTCGACCCAGTCCATTTTGCAGTAGACGTGCAAGGTCCGCGTCGGGTCGCCCACCACTGGGCGAAATGCGTTGTTCAGGTTTTGGAACCGCCAATTGCAGTTCATGCTCAGGGTGAGGTAGATGAAACCGGACCGATCTTTGGTCACCGACCACCAGATGGGTCGATGGGTCGATGGGTCTTGCTATCGAGCAAGTCTCTGTTCCACCCCGTCAAGGTCGGCACCTGGTCGTTCGGGAACTCCATGCACAGGTTCGGGCCCAGGACATCCTTGCCTTCCTTCGTCAACGCCAGCCACCCCATCTTGTAAGCCAAATTGTGACTGAGGATCAAGACGGGCGTACTGGACCCGTGGATCCGGGTGTGGGTATTGTCGACGATCAGATCGCGGTCGGTCCCTCGCTGCTCCCACCGAAACGTCACGTACAAGCATTTGCCGTTGGCATACTTCAGGTCGTACCCTTGAGCGTTGACGGGCCACCTCGCACAATCGACAGCGTCGATCATGGCTTTCACGAACGATTCGCCGTCCACCACCGATTCCAGACGGTCGACGTCGGCCATCTTGACTCGCTTCACTTTGGTCATTTCCTCCGACCCATCTGCAGGGACTGCGTACGATTGGCTGTAGAGCAGGTGCTCGCTTGGGCCCACCAAGTCGTACAGATCGACGCGGGCGTCCGGCAAGGACAGGCT
>BLFK01001047.1:1052053-1054553 GCA_014634185.1 Astreopora myriophthalma | reverse complement strand
GATCTTGCGCCGTTTCAAAGAGTAGTGATTTAACTATGTCCTTTCCTCCATCAGCGGTAAACATCTTGGAAGAAACCCTGTTGATCGATCATTAAAAATGGAAAATAAACCCTTCAATACCGTCAAACACTGAATTCATGTTCGTAAAATCAGAAAATAATGTAAAAACTGTTGGGGTGCAGTGATCGCGCAAACTTATGAGTAGTGAAAATGAGTTAAAGTCTTATCAAAAACAAGTGAGCCTTACAGATTGTTTTACCAAAGATTTGAATCACTTTGAAAAAAAACAGCAATTCACCACTTACAGCCCTTGAAGCCTATGTTTGATGATCTTGTGCGGTCTAAAATCTGAGCTTGTAGCAGAGGACATTTTTTTCGAGTCTTTACAGCAGTAGCGTCCCTCCATGACTTGGTTTCGAAGCGCAATAGTTCCCTCTCCTTCGTTTCTTGAACAAGAATGAAAAAAGCGTGGCTTGACGCCGCGTTGGTCGTAATCAATGGACAAAAAGGCATGGCGTTCCGGGAAAAGTCCTTTGTTGTGGTTTCCAAAATAATAATCGGGAAGGCTTTTCACAAAGTTATGGCTTGTTTGAACGCTCCGTTTGCATTAAACACGTTCATGTTTGTCAGTACTACTGAAGAAATGTTTAATCCTTTTTATCACGCAGTTCAGTCACGAATATTTTCCGTGGGAAAATTAAGAGCATTTATTGTTACAGCGAAGCGTAATAGTTCCCTTTCCTTCGTTTCTTGAACGAAAATGAATGAAAAAGCGTGGCTTGACGCCGCGTTGATCGTAATCAAATGAACAAAAAGGCGCGGCGTTCCCAGGACAAGTCCTTTGTTGTTTTACGACCTAATGACCCGAAAAAAGGCGTAGTGTTCCCAGGAAAAAAGTCCTTTGTTGTTTTTATGTCTACCACCTTTTGCCAACCTTTGATGTACGCGCGGTATTGGGAAAAAAAAATGTCGGCAAAAGGAGTTGTATAAAGTGATTTTTATGCCGCCAAAGTAGGTCAATTAAATCGGTTATTATGTCCTCGTATACCTAAGGCTATGACGAGCCTCGGAAAAAACTGATCATGAATTGCCACCATGAATGCTCTGGAAACTGTGGAACTTGTCATCAGCGCCAAAGCTGCATTACATATCACAGAGAGACACATCGAAGAAGCCTCGAGAGCCTCGCGTTTTCTGGCAGACCTGGACGTGGCAGGATTGATAGTAAGAACTGTCGTATGGTAAATGTAGGGTTCAGGGTTGGAACAACCCTTGGTGGTAAAGAGTCCGATAATATTGAAATTGTTATGCAAAAAGCAAATGTGAGGTGAGAAATTATCACGGCATATCCTTGCCGATTTTTTTCCACTTCCTCCACAAACAAGAGCTCCTTTAGGAGCTACCACTTCGTCAAAAGTCAATAACCAATGTTCATACAACGTTCCATCATGTGTGTTGTCTCTTTATCGTATGACTGTCTTTGTATGATCTATTAAGAATCAACCCGTGAGTTTCAAGTCATTCATCAAAGCATTTTTCCTTTGGTTCAGTGGAAATCATCAGAGTAGTTGACACTCCGTGCGCGCAAAGCAAAATGGCTCGGTGAAGTTTTGAGGAACCCAGCACCAGATAATATTTTAGAGTTTTAATTGGTTGACGATGATGTCACCTTTACTTTCTCATTGGTTCGCACGTAATTCCGCCAATCAACTAGAGGGGTATTGTCTCAGATCCATATAAAAAAGCGAAAGACGGTCCACAGGAACCACTTCTATTTTCATCGAGTTAGAGTACGGTTAAAAATGGAAAATTTTGCCCGGTTTGAAGAAATAACAGACAGCACCCTAAATGAAGTCTATGACGCATACGAAGACGACATGATGCTCGTGCAGGCGCTGGAACATTATGAAAGTAAGTGAAATATGTGAAACTCGCAAATCATCATTTGCATTATTGTCTTGAAGCGTGATATTGTACAAACTAGAACTGTGTGTGCAGAGACCATGAATTTGTGATGCAAATTTTAGGAAAAATGACTTTTCACTTCTGTTTGTCGGGATAATCGGTTTATATTTGTCGTGTTTCTCGTTTTCTCTTGTACTGTGATGCGAGCACGGGAAACAACACATTCCCGCGTTTGAAATAGCTTCGCGCGTGAGACGGTCCCGGGACCTAGGTTCGAGACTCATTCGTGGTTCATTTTTTAAGCAAAGACGATTGCTTTTTTTTTTTTGTTTTTTTGTTTGTTTTTGTTTTTGTTTTTGTTTTTGTCTTTTTTTGTTTTCTACTCGATTTCTTACGATAAATGTTATTGGTCTTCTTTTTAGACAACATGATACATGATGCTGTCGATCTGTTGCGTGAGATGGTAGAAAATGTTGACCAGGAATTACGCAACAAAGCGAACTGTCCCTCCGTATCGTCAACTGTAGAGGAGCAAGAGGTGTACAGTACATCCTCCCCACCTCATAGTCAGCAACAGGGCGCAGGTGTTGTGCAA
>BLFK01001047.1:1040624-1052043 GCA_014634185.1 Astreopora myriophthalma | reverse complement strand
TTTCCTAGGCAATGCTGGCGCTCACTAAAATTCTCTTTAAAAAGTAAATTACTGAATGAAAATGGTCAGTTGGTAGGGGGAGGGGGAGGGGGAGGGAGAGTGGCAACAACAGAATTTTCATTGGCTTATCATTGTGAATTTATTTGATTTTCAAAAAAGATGTTTGGTAACTTGGGTTGTAGTCCATTCATCAAGAGTGTAGTCTATTCATCAAGGTCCGAGCCAAAAGCTGAATCATCACTGTCTGTGTAACAGTCCACCTCGCAAAGCCCAAGAGCAGCTGTGGCTATTTCTACCTCCTGTGAGAGAAAGAAAGGAATACAAACCGAGTAAGCACTCAGATCTTTTAAGTTTTAGCAGCTGCTTGGTTCAGTTAAAACACTTTTGAAGCTTGCAAAAAAGCGATTAGGTAATGACTCTTAACGTGAATAGCTGTAGTGGTGTAACTGACCTCTTCAGTGCGAGCATCAGCTTCAACCTTGTGGTCTTCAATTTCATCTACAGCCTCTTGACTTTCATTGCCACTCATCCTCTCTCCTTCTGAAGCATGTGTTTCACTGACCGACTCAACTTCAGGCACCTGCAAAATTTAAACCATATTGTTGTGAGCATATGACCATACAATACACTGCATCACTATTCAGGAAAAAAAATGTACCGTTATGTTACAAGGTTGTGTCAAAATAATGAGTACCTTGCTTTCCTTTGGTGAACGAGGCTTACGTCTGTTCTTTGCGGACAACCAGATTTCTGCCGCCCTTTGGACTATGTCAGTACACTCCTCTGTCCCAAACGATGGGCCATTGATGCTCACATGCATAAGTGCATTTAGCATGTCGTCAGTGAGTCGACTTCTCATTCTTGTTTTGATGCGTTTAATAGCACTTCCACCTCTTTCAGGCCAACAATTGCTAAGGGGCATCGTCCATGCAGCTTCCCCCACCATAAGAAGTTCTGAATAGGTATCCTGGTAGGTCTTGCACCGCGCAAGCAACCTTTGTAAGGTCCAGTCTGTTGTGGTGAGAATGTTGGTATCTTCAGGGCTTCTGTCATTCGGCTGCAACAGAGTTTGCGGCACTTGTTTCTTCCAAGCAACCATTTCAAACTTGAAATTCTCCCATTGTGCGAGTAATTTTGCAAACTTCATTTTCTTTTGCTCTTCTTCTTTTGTTCCATAGAAGTGGTTACTGACAATTTTTATCTCTGCCTGGCCATAGTCTTCAAATCCCGGGTCACTTTCATTTGGAAGATCAGTGATATCGAAGATGGAAAAGGCACTAACTTGGGGTAAAGTGGGTTCAAAGCGATTGTTGATATTGTCTTGCAGGGCCACAATGTAGCGGTTCATGAGAGAACACAGCTCTTGCATCTTGTTGTCTGAAAGCGTTAAACCACAACGGTGAAGCCTTCCATTCTGAGCGAGGTCATTCTGCAGCTTTTTCAAACATTCCTTGTCCTCTTTAAGCCTGTTTAGTTTTGCATGTGTGGCCTTGATTGCAGGAAGCAGATGTGAGAAGTTTACGTTTCCTCGTTGAAAACGCTTGCTTAATTGTGATAATACTGGCAAGACATTGTGGAGGATGTAAATGGTGCCGATCAATTTCACCTTTTTCATTCTTTTCAGGAGACCATCTGCTGCTGATCCCGTTGGTTCAGTTTTAAGCTGCTCCAGCATTTCGATTATTGCGCAGAAATCCGTAAATACCGCCTCTACCGATTTATCTAACGACAACCAGCGTGTACGGCAAGCCTTCTTCAGCTTTTTTGCTACCTGCTTCCTCCCCGCCGAATTTAGTGTAAGATTCTTTGTGCTCTCTTGCAGTGATGAAAAAAAAAAAATGCGGCAACTCAATATAATTATTTTGTTCCAAATGTATCTAATGGGCTTACTAAAGCAGGTATGGCTAGACTAAACCAAAATATTGAAACATTTGTCTATTGTATTCTTGGTAGTCAATTAGATACAAGGGCATCCATTATTGGTTTATAAGGGTCTGCAATGGAAAAACAAAAAGAATTTATGATTTTATTTGAAAGTAGAATAATTGAATTGAATTTTTTTTGATTCAATAGCAAAATTCCAAACATTTATAGACACTTCTAAATTAAGGTTAGATTTTGCTTTAACACCTGGAACTTGGCTTTTGCCATCAAATATGATTATTAATACACAGAGTATTGTAGGATATAATAATGTGTTAAGAAAAGCAACAAATGATATGAAATTCGGCATTAATCAAGATATTACAGTGGATTTCACGAAACATTGGCCGCTCCATTTCCGAGCTTGGTTGCCAACTCGGGAACTGGGGCAGGTAGTTGACAAGTTCATTGTCAACGGGCCAATGAAATTTGCAACTTAACAATGAACTTTGGCAACCTCGCTCAGAAAGTCGTTACGAACTTGGCAACGAAGTTCATAGCGAAGTTTCAAACTTTATGTGTGTCCTCCAACGTGATATGAATTCATCCAATCCTTTTATACAGCAAGGTAGATGTTTGCCAGATGATGTTAGGAGCGAAATTGTGGAGCGCTGGTTGAATGGCAGTGGTCATAGGGAAATTGGAAGGCAACTGAATTTGCCCAAGAGTACCGTAACGAATATTGTAAATAAGTTCTTGGAATGCTGGGACTCTAAACACAGGAATGGTGCAATGATGCAACATACAAAGAAACATATTGCCAACTTAGCCGTAGGAATGACCGCAGAAAATGCTGAACCCCAAATCTTTCGTGGACCCCAATGCATTGATCATTTCTTAGAGTGGTTAGAAGTCTTGACAGAAGAGGAAACACGCGAAGTAACAGTTTTGGCACACAATTTTAAGGGATACGATGCCTACTTCATCGTTGATGCGCCGCACCGTCGCAAATAAGCGTTAAAGCAGGTCCGCAATGGGGCTAAAGTACTGGAACTGAAGTATCTGGGTGGCAACATTTGATTCATTGACTCCATGTCGTTCATACCCGGATCTCTCTCTTCTTTCACGAAAACATTTGGACTTGACCCCAATCAATTTAAAAAAGGTTACTTCCCGCACTTATTCAATACCTGTGCCAATATGGAGAATGATTACCACGGTGAACTGCCTCCCATGAAAGATTACATGCCCGAGGGGATGACAAAAGAAGGCAAAGACAAATTTGAGAAGTGGTATGCAGAACAGAAAGCAAAGGGAGTTCAATTTAATCTGCGCGAAGAGCTCCAGGCGTATTACATTGACGACATGAAATTACTGCGCGAAGGCTGCCTCACCTTCCAACGCGATTTCCACAAGCGTACTCGGTTTTGCCCCTTCGAGCAAATTACCATCGCCTCAGCTTGCAATCGAGACTTGCGCCTCAACCGTATGGAAGAAAATACCGTTGCCTCGGAACCCCTCTATGGCTGGCACTTAGATGTCAGTCATTCCAAAGCGGCTATGGAATGGTTAATGTTTCAAGAACAGCAATTGCGTCAAGACGCTTGGCTTGCATGTAGCGAAGAAGAACAACAACAGTTGGAAGACATTTTCTTGGAAACAGGCGATGATAGCTCTGACCCGCGGTTTCGTTAGCGAATACAACATGCTAGAAATCAGGGCGAATATCGCATTCCAAACACGCGGTGGACGGTCCACGGGTACGATGCTGAGACCAACACTGTGTACGAATTCCTCGGGTGTTATTGGCATGGGTCCGCCACCTGCTACCCCCAGCGCTCCGAAACCTACCGCCGCCTGAACGATCGCTCCATGGCCGACGTTCAAGAAACCGTACTGCGGTTACAAAGTCTGTGCGATTTGGGGTATACAGTAAAAATCATCTGGGAGTACAAATGGCAGAAATGTAAGACCCTGGATCCTGAAGTAGCTGAGATTGTCGCCGGGTTCGATTTACAAAAACCGCTTTTACCTCGCGATGCTTTCTTTGGTGGGCGCACAAATGCTGTCCGTCTTCATTACGAAGTCAACGAACAGGCTGGTGAACAAATCAAATATTACGACTACACCAGTCTGTACCTCTGGACCAACAAGACCCAGAAGTATCCGTTAGGACATCCTGAAATGATCTACGCCCCTTCACCCACAAAACCTATTTGCGATTATTTTGGCCTCGCAAAATGCACAGTACTCCCACCCTATGGTCTTTTCCACCCAGTACTACCATACAGAACACATAACAAGCTCACATTTCCTCTGTGTCGCACCTGCGTGGAGGAAAACATTGACCGCCCTCTCCACGGAAGAGTCTCCTGGTGTGGCCATAGTAAACAGGAGCGAGCTTTGACGGGTACATGGTGTACACCGGAACTGGGGAAAGCTGAAGAGATGGGTTACATGATCCAAACCATTCACGAAGTGTGGCATTTTCGAGAAACGCGAGTAGGCCTGTTTGAAGAGTATGTCAATACCTGGCTCAAGCTAAAAACAGAAGCTTCAGGCTGGCCCGCATGGTGCGACACGGAGGAAAAGAAACAACTCTACATGACGCAGTTTCAAGAAAAAGAAGGTATCGCCTTGGAGTATGAGAAAATTGCCGTTAATCCTGGTCAGCGTGCTCTGGCCAAGCTCATGTTAAATTCCATTTGGGGGAAATTTGGACAGCAAGTGAACAAATTGCAAGTGAAAGAATTCATAGAGCCTCAAGCCTTCTGTCAGTTCATAGATTCGGACCAGCATGATGTTCGCTACGTCAGCTGTATCGATGAACAAAGGGTGGAAGTCTATCATCGCGAGGAAGCATTATGCGAAAATGTCTCCCCCAATCTGAATATCTTCGTGGGCTGTTTCACCACCTGCTGGGCGCGCTTACGTCTCTATGAAGCTCTAGAACAGTTGAACGAACGGGTCTTGTATTTTGATACAGACAGTGTGATTTTTGTGCAATCCCCCGGAGAAGTGGAACCTGTGCTGGGCAATTATTTGGGCGATTTCACGGATGAATTAACCAGCGGAGATTTCATCACAGAGTTTTGCTCGGGAGGACCAAAGAATTACGGCTATCGTACGAAGAAAGGCAAAATTTGTTGCAAAGTACGAGGATTTTCTTTAAACGTCGAGGGGATGATGCAACTCAATTACCAAGTGTTGCGTGAAAACACCTTGAATGAGTTGAAATGCCCTTTAGAGTCACCGCGCAAAACCCGCGTCACTCAGACACGTAAGATCGTCCGAGTTCCTAAAGACTATCAAGTATGGACCAATGAAGCCCACAAAGAATACAAGTTGGTATTTAATAAACGCGTTTTGAACCCACGAACAGCGATCACCTATCCGTATGGATATCAAGCACTTGACTCTGAAGATGAAGAACTTATTGTCACTATGGTTGAACTAATGGATGAAGATGATGAATGAAAAACGCTCTACTTGATTAGTCTCTTTAGTATGAAGTCCGTCACTAGGTTATCTTAGTTTGTGTCACTAGAAAAATGAAAAACAAAACAAAAACAAAAAGAAAAACAAAACAAAAATGTTAACACTCCACCAGTCGGATTTGAACCAATAACCTAAGGGTTCACAATCCTACGCTCTAACCCATTGAACTACGGGCGGTAACCTGCATTATGTCTTTAAATTAAATGACACCCACCATGATTGATGAATAATACACACACACACACACACACACACAAAATTATCGATTTTTGGCAAGGTTTATTGAAGAAGAAAACAAGGGACCGAGGAGTCACTAGGACCCTCGACACGTTCCCGCTTGTACATAAGGCTATCACAAGAAACAATAGAAACAATGTTTTCACAATTTGAGTTTGCATTTGGCTTGCATGATCCCTTTCACAATGGCTTCTGTCCAGGTTTTCTTTCTGGGCAAACGGGTAATGGCTGCAATCATCTTATCATCGGCCTTCCACTTGTCGCACAAATTCTTGGCTTTGGCATAATCCATGTCGTGTTGTTTGGCAATTTTATCCAAGCGATTGATACCCGGGTCCCCTCGTGCCAACCGTTTCTTCAAATGCGTCCCAGGTCCCATGTGTTGATATCCCGGCCAATGAAATTCAATCCCAGTCTTCCCCAACCATTTCTGAACATCCAACCCTTCTCCGTGTTGTAGGCGTTTGCGTTGAAGTGATCTGCGTGGGGGGTTTTTAGATTTCTTAGTAGTCCTTCCCATCAAGCATGCGGCGGGTTCGGCGTCCCTGGTCAAATTCTTCCCACCCCGGTAAAGGTTTCAAACGTTCTGCCTCTGCAGCGGCTTTCTTACGATGGCGGCGTTTGACTTGTTTCACAATGATCTCGGCTTTTTCTCTCGAGGTGCTACCCGGTGATAATCCAAATTCGCTAGCAAATGGGAGTGGGGCCTCCACTTGGTGCTCCAATGACACAGAGGGGGTTGGTAAATGCACTCGCTTGGGTTTGGGTGGCAATTGGGGATGGCATGGTGTCCCCTGTGTGTTACTACGCATTATGGCAACGACCATGGCATCCATTTCATCATCTTCCTCGTTGCCTTCAGGTAGTGGGGCCGTTGTTGGAAGTCCCCCACGAATCTTTTTGATTAGTCTGCGTAACGGGCATGACACTTGTTTGACATGTGCTTCTTTCAAACCGTTGGGCATATTCGAGTCTAACAACGCTTGTTTTTCAGCCGCCAAGCATGCAGCTTTCGTCAATCGCATGTTCTCTGTCAAACGCCCTTTGTATTGATCTGTCAACTTTGCCATCTCTTCTGGGGGAACCATGTCATACTTGCGAAAAGCACTCATCGTTTTAGGGGTGGTGAAGCATGTAAGGGTTCGCACACAGGGCACGCGACTTCGAACGTTCCTCCGTCGTTAAGTGTGTCCAAATAATGCTTACAGGCGGTGCACATCAAATTATATCGTAACACGCTCAGGTCACGTTCCAACGTCTGCACCCGTTGACATAAGACATCCTTTTCTTTCAGTAAGGACTGTAAATCCTGCTGCAAATGATCCGCTTGCTGTTTCCATCCCCTGGCTTCTTCTTGCGCTTGAATCATGCGGTGCAACGCTACTCTGCTCAAGATATGGCATAACAGCAAGTCAATGCCTGGTTTAGTGTTTGACGAATGTCTGTAGCTTTCTGACATATCCATGCGTTGCAGCGGTTTATCAAGGATCTCACATTGAAGGCTTTGAAGAATGTGGGACAAAATATTAACTCAATCATGACGAGGGGTGATAACAGCAACAATCCAAGGCGTTGTTCAAACCTTGCCAAAAGCCAGCACCTTTTTGATGCAACAACAAATTGCTTCGCCTTTTTAACGATGTTTTGCGGCGGGCCAGAGCTCGCAAAGTATGCCTGTGAAGGCGCCACGCTCGCACGGTGGATGAGGATAAGGGTAATCGCCCTTTCAAGGCATTCAGGACCACTTCGCTGACGACATTGATCTGACCGGCACTGGCATGACGTAACTGGTCTTGACGCTGTAAATGGCATGCCTCAAGAGCCAATTGCCGCAGGAATGGAAACTGTCTGCGTAAACGCGGGGGCGGTGCTGCTGGCATGACCACTTAACTCGATCCCTCTAGGACAGGATCAAAAACTCGTGGGTACCCCTGGGACGGTAAAATATCTGTCCAAAGACGGCAGTCATCTGAGGAGGCCGGGTCTAAGTGAAAGATTAAATAGCCAAAGGTGCGTTCCGTCGCACGACGAAAAACGTCCATCACACCCTTGACTTGGCTTGGAAATGCCTGACACACCAAGGCTCGCAACCCTGTGCAATCGTGTGGATTCTTGAAACAGGCAATGAAATGTGCATTGAGGGAGAGGGTCTTGGCGTAGGGTCCCGGTGGAAACAAAGCTTGACACAAATACAGCATGGTGATGTTCTGATGATGGGAGTGTTTAGTAAATAGGTCCAACACGCGTTTGTCTCTACCCCCTTCATCCATCAAATCGTCCAAAACCAGCACTCCACCACCCTGTGGCCTGAACCATGTGTCCAAATCGTCCAAATTGGGAATGCCCTCATGAAAGTGCACACTATCCTCTTTGTACATTGTCTCGAACAAGGGTTGCCATGCTCCATAACAATAATGTTTGGTGGGTGGGGGCGGGTCCATTAACATCGAGGCATGTTTCAACAATTCCTGCGTGAATGTGATCTTGCCACACCCTGAGGGTCCAGCCACCAATAGGCTGCAAGGGGTTCAGAAAAAGGCTGTACCACTGCCTGTGATGCGTGACTGTGTCCGAGGCATCGTCCAACTGATAATTTCCCCTTGTTCAGGCTGACGCTTTGCCTGCGGCTGCCAAGGCTGGCAGGGCTAAGGCTAGTAAGGGAAAGAGGCCCCCTTGCTGGCTGTTGGATCGTTGTCGCCTTTGTTGTGTCACTCGCCTCTGACGAGGAGCAGCGCGGCGGCGTTGTGTTTGTTTCAAAGGCATGGTGTCAAATGATACAGGTGATTAACATGGGCTCTTTTTTTTAAAAAATAAATAACGCACATAAAGTAAACGTCATGTTGTTTTATTCGCATCTTTCAGTGATACATTAGCCACTAAATCGTGCAAAGAAAATTCATTCAGGAAATCGTGCATGCTCTGACCGCGACACTTTGCTTGTAAAAACAATAGGGCGTAATGTCCGCAAGCACTACTGTTCAAACTTTGTAAACTGCGTTTGTTGCGGTGGATGATGGGAAAATAACGCCAAATCCATGCCAAGACATGAGGTACTCCATACGTGTCAAGTGGTGACCCATAACTGTCCAGGATCTCACAGGTATTCCCCAAGGTCCACAAAGCCAGCCAATGCCGGCCAGGTTCCCCTTTTGGATCCGTGTTGACAATGAAAGCCTTCCCAGTAGCTCACCCAACTCTAGAAGGGAGGGTTGGTAATTGATCTTCAGGGTACACACCCCAAAACACACGCCGCAAGACAGGGTCTCGTTTCGCCAAGGCTGTTAATTGACGGTCACTTAATGGCACCAGCTCCATAGCTTCTGATTGGTTCTAAAGCTCGGCAGGAAATGTTGCTACACCCACCCCTCCGTTGTATTTGAAGGGTCTTTCTTTTGTTCCTTTCACACATCGTAATTACAACACCTGTCCCGCTGATATCAATGACACTTTCAAATTCACCCCAGACCACCACGGTCAGGTTGTTCCCTGGATTAGGGTTGTGCCTAAATCATACCGTCTAGAGGGACAGCCGAGAAGTACTAGGAACGAATATCCGATTCGGTTGGCTTTCGGAAATTCTCGGCAAATCCAATATGGCGACCTGTTGGCCTTCTTTTCTTTACAGAGTAATATATCGAGGGGACAAAGCACGCGTCGAAAAAAAAAAGAAGTGTGTTTTACAATATACCAATTTGAAATCCTCCTCTATGAACTTTTGGAGCTTCTTTTGAGTTGCATTCATAGTATAACCTTGCGTTTAATTTATGTTAAGTTGATAGCTTACGCGAATTATAATTAAGCTTATTATTGATAAAGTAATTTCCAAACAGTTGAAATAGAAAGCTTATTTTATGAAGACCAAATGCTGTGATGGTGATATTGCTGTAAAAATCCGAGACCTAGCTTTTGATCCTGTCTTGTCCTTCTAATCGGTACTATGTAAGAAAGTAATACCGCCTAGAGGGTCATAATAAATGCATGAGCATCTAGCCTCCATTTAATTCACTTCTAGATCTGTTACATGTTTTCAGGCTTTGCTATTTAAGTTTCCACTAGCTTAGAACAACATGACACCAGAAATATGATTACCTTTTCTGTTCTGTAGTCTTGTCCCTTTAATCGGTACTACCTAAGAAAGTAATACCGCCTAGAGGGTCATAATGAATGCATGAGCATCTAACCTCCATTCAGTTCACGTTTAGATCTTTGTTACATGTTTTCAGGCTTTGTTGTTTAAGTTTCCACTGGCTTAGAACAACATGGCACAAGAAATATGATTACTTTTTCTGTTCTGTTGTCTTGTCCCTCTAATCGGTACTACCTACATTTGTAAGAAAGTAATACTGCCTAGAGGGCCATAATGAATGCATAAAACATATATATTTATTTGTTTTCTTTCTCTCTGTTTTTTATCCTAATTATGATCAGTATGACTATCTAATATTTCTATTGTCAAATTATTTTTTCAGTTAGGAGTGCAAATAAAGATTGTTGTTGTTGTTGATACGTTCTTGCAGTTTACCTTTTTTTTTGTATTTATTAAGGGCATCTCCTATGACTTGGACGTCTGAAAAAGACGAAGCCCTGTGTAAGGAAATTCTACTATTGGAGCCGTTTAGATTTCGGCCAAGGACAAAAGAGAGTGGAACTACATGGTCACAGGTTGCAGAGGATTTAAGACAAATTAAGTCGCTCAACATGACTGTTGATCAGAGAGCTGTCAGAGATCGGTACAAGATACTTAAGTCCCACTTCTTGCAAAAGATGACAGAAGAGGAAAAGGGTTCCGGTATAGCACCTCCCGAGTTGACCCCAGTTGAAGCAGCATTGGAGGAAATCATCAAGAAAGAAAAAGAGTTCGAGAAGCAGTGCAGCAGTGAAGACTCAGACAAAAAGGAAAAGGCGGAGAAAGATCGGAAAAATGGCGAAGAAATGCGCCAGGAATCGCTCGAAACCTTTGCTCAAACGAAGAAAAGAAAGCTTTTGAATAGTGAGGAAGATGACATAGAGACACCAAAGGTCAGGAAGAACCGACGATCTGGTGCAGATACCCTTGCATATCTTAAAGAGAAGTCAAACCAGGAAATGGAAGTGAAGAAAGAGGAATTACAGATAAAGAAGAAATTACAGGAAGAACAACTAATGGAACAGAGAAGTATGAGACAGCAGCAGGCTCACATGGTCGAGGCTTTTAGCGCCATGCAGCAATCAATGCAGAGGCAGCTGCAACAGCAAACTGAGCTGCAGCAACAACAGCAACAACATAACAGTCAATTAATAATGATGATGATGCAAATGATACAAAATATGAAAAACAACTAGAACATTTATTTCACTAGTTTTTTACGGGAGGAGGTGAATAAATTGTTGTGTTCAACTCAAGCAAGTCAGCTGTTTCTGCTTACGTTTTTGATGTTTGAGGTATGGTTATAATTGGCTACGCTCCAGCCCCATACCCAATTTGCTTTGTCAATGTCACTGGTAACACCAAAGTGACAGTTGCATGTCTCGTTTCTTCCTATCTTTATTATAAATTTTATAACAATAAATGTTTGTTAGTTACAGACTTGAAGTGTAATGTTGCCTTGACAGCTTTTCTCAACAGTACCCACTCCCCTTTATGAGCTATAGAGTTGTGTCACCCAAATTAGATTAAAGTTTGAGGCCGGCCTGAACCTAGACATACGGTCAGGAATCTTTGATAGTTAACCTTAAACATGGCAGGTCTGAAATTTGGTGGGAAAATGCGCTTCTTTTGGCCTTAATGGCCACCTCACACCCACCAACCCGTAAACAAGACAAAAAATTCCGCACACTTTAC
>BLFK01001047.1:1033247-1037475 GCA_014634185.1 Astreopora myriophthalma | reverse complement strand
ATAATCAGGTTGTTGTGGTGGTGGATCTAGTTTATCCAGGGTGAAGGCTAAAATCTTTTTGACCCAGGGAGTGTCCAGCCACTGGAAGTAGGGGCAATTGCGGCTCCGACAACTGAAAAACATTCTTCCGGGGTTTTTTTCACTTTTGCTCTGTTTCAATGTGCAAGGGTCATCGCAGTAACAGACCATCTTTGGCCATTGGGTGTCCTGTTTGTCAGTGTTAATCACCAGGTGTTTGTGCCGTTGTTTTTCCACGGCTTCTAAGTACTGGTGAACTTCTTTTTGGCTCGCAATGAAGGCGCAAGGGTACTTGGGACATTTGACATAATTAAAGCCGTTGTCTGATGTTCGGTGCTCCATCAAACACTCGTGAAACGGGCATGTCACATCATCTTTCTCCAGCGAACAATCGAGAATCTGTCCCATGAGCTCCTCGATGGTGGTGGGTTCGTTGGGCAACCACACTTCTCCTTCTTGGCGGGTCTGCTCCAAGCCTTGCACAGGGATTGGCAATTGCTTTATCTCCTCCATTTCTTCGAGAGTGTCCATCGTATTGTTTCCTCCACAAGTTTGTGTGACCTCAGTCATCTTCTTGGTAGGAGGTTTGCATGGCCGCGTGGGTTTTCGAATTGGTGCTACTTGTTCTTTCTTTCCTGACATGATTTTGTCTCATGAAACAGTGAGCGAGAACTGCTCTTTTATAACAAGACGCCAACTTTCCCTCAAGGCATGATGGACCGATGACATCATAAGGAACCAATCACAGACTAACCTATTTGCCTTTTGATTGGCTGGCGATGAGGTCATGGTTGTTTCTGATTGGTTCTTAATGAGGTCATCTTGTTTGGTTCTGATTGGTTTCTAGCCTTTAGTTATGTCTTTACTTCGTTGTAATCTCTCATTTACTCTTCACCTCCAGAGCAGGACAGAGCTCCACTCCAAGCCAGCATATTCACCGCCAAAATTATACACACACAAAATCGTTAAACACACGCGCGCGCGCTCAGAACCTTACGAAAAAATATATTTCCCCGCTAAAACTAATACAGAACGACCAATCCGTTTTATTTTTTCCCGTTAAAATATTACACGTGTTGTTTCACTTTGAGCTAGGGTTGTGCTCCAAGATGCCCACTTGTTTTGTAATTCATGCACGCCTTGTCTCTTTTTTCCCGCCCAAATTTGCACGTGTTGGTTCACGAGTCGGCTAGGGTTGTGCTCCAACATGCCCCCTTGTTTTGTAATTTATGCACGCCCCCTTTTTGACATGCTGATTGATGACGTCATTTGATGACTACCTGTCAAAATGGGTCTGAAGTAGCCGATACTACTACTTGCAGCAAATGTTTCCAGACAGTGATGTTGCAAAGAAATTTACCTGTGGGGAGAAAAAGGCCCCTTATCTCTCTTGTTTTGGTATTGCACCATGTTTCAAGAGTCTTCTAAAAGAGAAAGTCAAATCTTCAAATGGATATGTGCTTTTGTTTGATGAAAGTTTGAATCATGAACTGCAAAAGAAGCAGATGGATTTCCATTTTCGCATCTGGAATCATGACAAAGCTGAAACTCGCTATTATGATTCACAATTTCTTGGGCATGCCAGTGCAGAGGATATGCTCGAAAAGTTTCATTCCTGCAAAGAGGACTTAAGCTGTGGAAATTTGATCCAACTCTCCATGGATGGGCCCAATGTAAATTGGAAATTTTATCAAATGGTAGAGGACGAATTAAAGAATGATTACAGCTGTACTCTCCTTAACACTGGCAGTTGTGGGATACATATCGTGCATGGAGCTTTCAAAGATGGTTGTGAAGCAGCTGGATGGACAGTGCAGAAGACTCTTTCAAGTCTTTACTGGCTGTTTTAAGACAGTCCGGCTCGAAGAGAAGACTACATTAAAGTAACTGGTAGCAGTTTATTCCCCCTGAAATTCTGCCAGCACCGGTAGCTGGAGAATGTGTCAGATGCTGAGCGAGCACTTGAAGTGTGGCCTCACATTGTCAAATTCATTAATGCTGTTAAGGCAAAGAAAGTTACTGATCCCAAGTCCAAATCTTATGAGACCATTAGCAGTAGTTGCTGTGATCCCTTGATGCCTGCAAAGATTGCCTTTTTCGCATCAGTGGCAAAACAGATCAGTCCTTTTCTCACAGCATTTCAGACTGATAAACCTATGCTGCCATTCATGAGTATTAGTTTGTACACTTTGTTGAAATCATGGCTTAATAGGTTTATCAAGGGTGAACTTGTGACTAAGGCATCATCTGATAAAGAACAGCAGTTAGGCTACCAGAAAGTTGATGTTGGCTTTGTGGCACAACACATGCTAAAAGAAAAATCTGGGAAATTGAGTGAAAGGCAAGTTCTTCAATTCAGAATGGAATGTAAAGATTTTCGTGCAAAAACAGCCTCTAAACTGCTTGACAAAACACCAATAAATTATCGACTAGTAAGAAGCATGTCTTGTCTGGATCCAAGGCTAATGGCACCAGAGAAAGAAGGATGTGTCAAAAAAATGAAAAGAGTTCTTGAAATTCTTGTAGAAGCCCACATATTGAAGGCTGATGAGTGTGATGAGGTGATATATCAGTTTGGACAGTTTGTGCAGGTAATCCTGACTTTGAAGATTTTGACCCTAGTGACTCCTCTTCAAGACTTGACACACTGTTGTATGAACACATGGCTGGTGATAAGCAACTGGCGAAAGTGTGGAGGGTGGTTGAATTATTGCTGCTCATGTCTCATGGTAAGCCACAGTTGAAAGAGGCTTTTCTGTAAACAAAGAAGTGGCAGTTGAGAACCTTTCAGAAAGATCGTTCATTGCACAGAGGACTATTCATGATCATATTGAATCAGTTGGAGGCCTTGCCAATGTACAAATCTCAAAGCAACTTCTTATGGCATCTGCTGGGGCGCGACAGAAGTATCTTTCCTATCTAGAAGAGCAGAAGAGAATTAAAGTGTCCCAGGAAAACATGCTTAAAAGAAAGGTGACAATGGATGGGATCAATGTGCTAAAGAAGAAAAAACGGCAGTTTGAAACTGATATAGAGGCTCTTTTAAAGACTGCAGATGAATTTGCTGATAGGGCTGAAGATTCAAGAAACCTTACTTGGGTTGCCAAATCAAACAGTTTGCGAAGACCTGCCAAGGAAAAAAGGGCAGCCTTGAAGGACATTGAAGAACAGTTGGAAGGAAAGCTCCTAGAGCTGAAAAATAATTAACCCTTTCAATCCCAAGATGTGAATATTAATTCTACTTACTATCGGCAAGGGTTTCTTATGTTACTTTTCTGAGATATTAGTGTTCAATCAAAGTATTTGATATTCTATATTTTTCTTTATTGTTCTCACTGGTATGTCTGACAATGTGTTGAAATTGTAAGTAGAAATGAATTTCTTACACTTCTGAGAGTAAAAGGGTTTAGGTGAATTTTGGAGTCCTGGAAAAAACAATCTGAAGCCTGGAAAAGTCCTGGAAAAGTCCTGGAAAATTGTTTCTGAGAAAGGGTACGAACCCTGGTAGAGCGACTGAGCTGGTTTTGAAGGAAAGTAAGGGCAACAAGGAGCTTGTGACGCGCATGACTGATGCCACCGCTTTCGCGATCCAAGGTTGTCATGATATGAACAACACGCGGCGACAAGCTATGAAGAAGGAGCTGAACAAGGATTACGCGACCTTGTGCAATAGCTCAACAGTGGATGCGTCCTCTGAATTCGGGGATCTTTCCAAATTGGCGAAAGATATTACGGATGCGAACAAATTAACAAAGAAAGTGCGCCCCTCGCATCACCAAAGCAACTACAGCTGCAGCAACAGATATACTGCTGGTGGACGTCAGAACTTTGGCAATCAAAGTCACCGCTTTAGCCCCTATCAGGGTGGACGAAATGATTTTTTGTCCAAGGGTAATCCACAAAAAAGCAGAATGAAAAAAGAGGGTGCAGCAAAACAAAATTAACACATGAGTTATGTTCAACTCAATTGTCACCTACATTGAATGATTTCCCCCCTGATGTTGGTTTGATAGTTGGCAATCAGCCAGTTTTTAAAGCGAGTAGACTTCGAGAGTTTGTCCCCACGTGGCGTGAGATCACGCCTGACCCTAACATACTACAATATGTACAGGGGTTAAATTTTCTTTTATAGAAGGTATTGTACCTCGCCAACAGGCTTACCGGCCAATTGTATTTAATGGTCCACAACATGAAATTGTCCAAAACGAGA
>BLFK01001047.1:1028247-1030747 GCA_014634185.1 Astreopora myriophthalma | reverse complement strand
TGATTGAAATTCTATCACGTGACGTAGAGAGGGAGGAGATCAAATGCCCACCCTTTGCTCCCTCCCAGTCGGGACATTATCATGTGGGATACATACTGCAGTATCCATTTGGACTAGTATGGGTTGTACATGTTCTTACTTGTCAAACCCCGCTTCTTCAAAAAAATGATCTAGCGCATGCGCTGTGCTATCTCATGTGATCTCCTCCCTCTCTACGTCACGTGATGGAATTTCAATCAAACTTCAACTTAAGGTAAGTTTCGTTTGATTTTACTATTTTGCTTGGTCTTAGTGGACATTCCCTCTTAAATAATTGAAGAAAAGAAATAAATTACTAAATTCCTGAGTAGCACATTCCACAAGCACAACAACTGTCAACGAGTTACCCACACACACACAAAAATAATACAACGGCACTAATGATTAGATGTTTAGATCTTACATACAAGTTTTTTTTTAAATTTTGTATTTATGAAGGTATGTTTTTGTATTTCTCTTGTCATATAATTAGGATGAGTCGTTTCGACTCCAATGTCTCCTTGGTAGGTTAAGGGACAGGGGGAATTACCATCCAAATCTCACCCTGGGTCCTTGGGTAAATCCTTCAAATTACAAAGATTCTCTTGTGAATTTTCCCCACCATTCCCCAGAGGTTTCTAGTCGGGGTTGCAGTTGACAAGTGCATAATATTGACTATACAGTCAATCTTAACTACAGTGACTAATTGAAGGGCTCCGGGCAAAAACATCCTAACTAACATTTGCGCGATTTTTAGGTCATTTCTCAAAACCAAGGCCAATTTCCACCAAACCAACTGCGAGAGAGAACTGAGAGAGAAAGAGCAATTAATGGTTGTGAATCTATAAGAAAAAAACAGAGAAAGGAGGTATGGTTAAGTCATTTCTGTTGCATGCTGTATATATTGTCTTTAGGTAGTTTCAATTATTTTTTATTTACTTTCCACAAGTCAATTATTGGCTTTTCACCCACGCTGTGTGTTTCTACAGCTTATGTTATGTGTTATGGATCTTTTGACTGAATTATAGTTTCACATGTATAGTTTTTACTTGATTCCAAGCCACCGATAAACAGTTTTAAAAGGAGAGATCGGTTTTGGTTTGGCGTCTCAGTAATGGCTTTCACCGGAAAGTGAACTAATTTGGGACTTGAACTGCCCTAAAACCTAAGTTGGAGCTATCAGATATTAACCATTAAAGGGAAGGCCAACCAGTCTCTTAGTTACATCTCACGGAACCTTTATTCTGCCCAGAAGTGTCAAAAGCCAAGACTACCTCACCCTTCTTTGGCCTTGTCTGGAGTATGTCTGCAGTGCGTGGGACCCCCATACTAAAAAACATCGCCACAACATTGAGGGAGTTCAGTGGAGAGCCGCCAGATTTGTAGATTTGCTTCTATGTGTGGGAACCAGGTACAGTAACCAACCTCCTGAACAATCTGAATTGGCATTCATTAGAACTGAGACGTAAAATTGCACGATTGACTTTCATGTACAAAATAGTGAACAGTGAAATTGCTGTTGACATCCCAGAGTTGGCTAAACGACAGAATGAATAGACTCCAATGAAAAGCCAGCTTGCTTGACTTGTTTGCTCTTTGCTTTTCCACATCCACCCGATCGGTGGGTGCACCCGATTCTTGCAATGCCTGTGGGTGAGCAACCGTTCATCGTATACTATAGTACATTACCCATAAGCAACTGGGGACCTCATAGTATACGATTGCTGGGTAAATTTATACAGATCGTAACGAGCACTATAAAAGCTTTGTCAAGTTCTAAGCTTCCCTGGCCGTTTGACGTTCAACAAATGTTATCTCGCTTAGCAAGCTGTTATTGATGCTATTTACTCTAGCCGTAAACGGCTAGAGTTATAAATCCATGTTTGAATCTTTTTTTTTCTTTTTCAGGTCACGATTTTCCAATCAATTATCGATTAGTATCGATGATACTTTGAACAGTCTTTTTGAAGGAACTTCTACAGGAGTGTACTCACTGGGATTCGAACATGCGCTCTCCTTCATCAGAGGCGGTAGCGATGTCCACAAGGCTATGGAGCGAACGTCGCATCCGATGGGAAAAAAACGTCCTTTACGCGACCGTATTATGCGACCAGTCAGCCATCTTTAGCCAGCTGCTTTCTTTTCATCGTACAATTAACAAATGATAAACGCTTTAGCGTGCACTATTGAGTTATGGATGCACGCGGGAGGTCGCTAAGCACGAAAGAAGCGTAAGAGTCGCACGACGCGATAGCCGAGTGCGACTCTAGCTTCTTGAGTGCTTAGCAAACCTCCTAAGTGCAGAGCTCTCAACTCTAAAAGACCTAAAACCTGGAGATCAAGGTAAAAAAACCTGGAGATTCAGGAAAAAACCTAGAGGTTTATCGACGCCATCAGAATAACTAAAATTAGGTGTTGATCTGGAGAAATTTTTTTGTTTTCTGCTTATCAATGACTTAAAATATTTTTTGAAATTAGCAAC
>BLFK01001047.1:1020747-1023247 GCA_014634185.1 Astreopora myriophthalma | reverse complement strand
CTGAGTAAAAGGCGGTCATTATTGTGACGTAATACGTAACCGTGGAAACGGGAACGCCCTGTAAAAACACCCTATATTTTGGCTTTAGTTGCTCATATCTCAAAAACGAACTCGGTGCGCCCCATTTTTTAGTGCTTGAAAGTGATCAATAGACCAAGATGAAACTTTTTGCTAAGTTTAAAAAAATTCTGTGAAGCAGAGTCAGAGCCACCTTAAAAAATAAAAAAAATAAGGTGGCTCAGAATCTGCTCCAAGTCCTGTGACCGTAAGTCCTGTGACCGTAAGTCCTGTGACCCCGTTAGATCCTATTGCCAAAATGCTGACAACTTATTATCGATGGACAGTAATGATGGTGCCAAGTAACCATATGATTCTTGCTTCTGCCTCATATGCAGCATGCATGGACCAAGCATTGTTGGATGACTTCCATACTTACCAATCAGGAGCGGATGCTTGTATGTTGTTGTAGTGACGTAGTAGTCTCTTACTTTGAGGACAAAGAGGGCATTTGGGGGTCACTAGTACAGCATCTTTTAACATCCTTTATCTGCTGCTTGCTAGCCAAAATGCTTGCAGGTTCAGGGGTTAATTGCAGTCGCCTGATGCACGGTTTTATTTCAGCCCCTGATTTTTCGACATGATCATACAATTCATCTTGATAAACAGGGCTGAAATGACATCTTCAACAGTAAGATACTAAGTTCCATCATTTCTAAACATGATGTGCATGTTTCAATTTGTTAGGGACGATCTTATCCAAATTGGGTCATAGGATTCCTCGATTTATGCGTTATCGTGTCAAATATAGAGATCAGAATTATTTCAGCTTTTCAATATCAATACAAATAACTGAACCACATTATTACTGGCTTGACTTGTGTCGTTAAGCATTCAGGCACGACCTGTTGGGTCACAAACCGATCCTTTTCCTTCATGTCTTCCCAATGGTCGGCATAAACAGGTTTCAAACGTTACTTCTTGTAACGGTAACATGCACAAATCACATTTTGAAACGCTGAGTTCATTGAAATGTCGGGTTTATGGACAGAATTACCATTGTGAAACTGTTTAGTTTCTAATTAAAAAAACTGAAGAACGATCGATCGAACCTTTAACGAAGTATTGTGGGCGACTTGTGCCTGTCGGCAACACATTCTTTGGTTCAGGTTACAAGGGCATCTTTAATAAGGACATTTGCATACATTTTTTACTTGTGGTTAATGTATTAACGTTCAAAAATGCCATTTGTTCAATAAATTATCTCATTAGTTACGTTAATTTAAAAAATCCCCCCTTCTTATCTGAAAAATAGGGAGAGGAGGTGTACAAGCTATCACCTGAGTTTTCACCTAATTGTTCTTTTGTAGTTTCAGTAAAAGTTTAGAATCATACCAGTTTCAAACTATTAACCGTGTTAGTGTTCTAGATTTTGTCTCGCCTACTTCTGAGTCCAAATTCTTCCACACCAGTTACCAGTTTCCTGCATTACGCGTGCAGACTGCCAGAATTTCGGGTGGATTTTTCTCGCCCTTCAACGTTCTTATAGGTAGATCTTTTGTCTCCCCACTTGCGTGGACGTTTTATTGTAACTGGCCTGGATTATTCTCTATTCAAGGTATTCTTTACGGGCACTGTGGCGTGAAGTCACCAGAGTCACCATAGACCGCTTGTTGTCTTTCGACAGACTATTATCTATTCTTTTTCTTAATTTATTAAATAAATTTGCCTATTACATCGTTAAACTTGTGTTTGAATGATTAAACAGTGATATTATGCTTAACATATCCCAAAGTACTCACGTTCCTTGAGCACCAATATAAGTTTATTATCCTTCCAAAAATGTTAGAGTTGACTGACTGAATGTCGACGTAAAAATGCTCACTGATAATACAAACAGACAACTCAAAACGATGAAGTATTACTTGGGGGAATCTTAAAACTTGCTACAGATGACATTAACGAACAGAATTTACAGCATGACCATCTAATTACGATTGAGCTAAGATTACATAAAAAAGTTGGTACAAATTGTCCCACTTTTAAATACGAAATAAAACTTGGACAACCTCAGAACCAGTAGCTAGCTTGATTTGACAAATGCTTCAGGGGGTATACTTCCATTGTTCTGTGAAAAAGACGGCAAACAAACGTAGTAACTACTTGTAGATAGTTTTAGAAATACTGTTTATCATATTGCAAGAGAACATTTAACGATGAAATCACGAGCGTGAATTGGATACAAGATGCTACATAGCTAAGGAGGTGTGTAGTACCCAGTTAGCTACAATCCATCGTATCCAACAAGCCCTAGTAGAATACAGCATTTGGTCCAGTCATCTTGTGATTGATTTAATTTTTCATCAGTGAGCATAACGATTAGCTAAAAAAAATAAAGCATTACATTTTTATCGAATCAGAGGCAAAAGCAAAGCCAAGTTCACTTAAGCTTCTTTTTCAAAACTAGAGCAAGTAACTATAAGTTTGTATGCGTTTTCCTGCA
>BLFK01001047.1:1003247-1015747 GCA_014634185.1 Astreopora myriophthalma | reverse complement strand
AGGTGAGCTAGAAGTAGAAAATACACTCAAACCACATTAGATATAAAAAAATGTTTTAACTTAGATTTGAAGACACAGAAGCTACACGAGTTGCGAATTTCAGTATTCAAAGAATTATAAACTTTAGGGCCTTGATAAAGAATAGAAAATTGTTTGAAATTAATTTTAGGAAGTGGAGTATAATCCGAATTAGAGGATCTGGTATTACACTGGTGGATTTGTCAAACAACAGGAAAGTAATTATCAAAGAAAGGAGGGACTAAACTATTTTCATAGAGAAACATAAAGGATGCTACTCGTGATGAAAATATGTGGTCAACCTTCAACAATTTAAGTTCAGCAAAAATTGGGTCAAGCATCTTGTTAACAATTCTCACATGTTTCTGGAGAGTAACTAATCGTTTAAGGTTGGTTTGGTAAGTGGAACCCCACACAGTTATGCAATAAAAAAGGTATGGTAGACTAGAGAATAATACAAAGTAGGTATGTACATGTAATAAGAGTTTAGAAAGCAAAAAAAATGCTTTATAAAGTATACCTACAGCCTTAGAAATTTTACGTGCAACATGGGAAATGTGTGGTTTCTATGTAAGATGTTCATTTAAAACAACCCCATGGAAAACAACCTCATTTGCTTGTTCTATTGAACAGTTATTTATTTTTAGAGAGAGATCCGGTGCAGCTTGCTTTTGTCTTGGCCGAAAAAGTATTTGGACTTCTTAATATTCAGAAAGAGTTTGTTACATTTAAACCAATCACTAAGCCTATCTAATTCACGGTTACTTGTATGGAACAAGAAGGCCGGATCGTTGTGCCAAAAAAAAACAAAAAAAACAAAACAAATTGGTAACAAGATGCAACAAGATGAATGATGATTCTTATAATCAACAAATTGAGTCCACTCAAAGAGATCCAGTAATCCAGTTCAAACTCGTTCCCAGAGGGTGCGATCCCTGTGGTTAGCGCCAGGGATACTAACCTGTGGGCTAATCCAAAATAGCGTCGCTTCTGATTGGCTGGTTTAAAACAAAGAAGGATGATCGGAAGTTTTTGGTGCAAGGCAAAGTCAGGCAATGGAGTTTGCAACAACTCCCACGAAAGCTGCCGAAATAGACAGAAAACTGCTGTCGTTGTTCTGATGCGACTGACAACCACTGGAGTTATTTATACGGAGAGAAAGCAAACTCGGAGGGAATAGTAACAGCTGTTAAACAGTTGACAGGAATTGATTTGGCAGTGGAGTACGACAAACGTTCCAGTTATTTGTGCTATTCTTGTATGAATAAAATTCTGCACATCAATAGCAAAATTGAGGAGTTAAAGTGTCTTTTTGAAGAGTCGGGAAAAGTGCGGAAATGTGCAGCTCGTGTTAAAAGAAGTTTCCGCCCAAAATCACCTGGTGAAAAAAAGGTGACGGCTTTGACACCGCCAAAATCAAAGATTAACTTGACCTCGCGATTTACACGAATTGCTCCAAAACCCATGACCGGTATAGACACAATTGCTGCAGCTGAAATTTCTCAGAAAACGCACAACATGCACACAGTCCAGCAAATAAACACCGCTACCGAAGTGTTTACTTCCGAAGCCGTGAAGAATAGATGGAGCGAGCATTATTGCCAGCTCGGGACTTCAACAAGCAAAGGCAAGCTCAGTGAAGTTCGTTTTTTTGGGCCCAGCATACATATGGATATTGTTACTATTAAGTGAAGCTATGATCCTCGCAGTTATGATGTTACTACTGCGATCTTTTTTAATTTGGTTTATAGGTCAAGGCCAATGAAGCCCCACAGCTTACATGTGGCGAAAACTCAAAGTTATGAAATGAAATGGCCAAGAAATCTGTGATAATGGTTTTGCCAGTAGTTCCATTTAACCAAAACAAGCATTCTGATGTCTGCCAGTACTTGGAGAACCTCGAGGACTTCCTTTTGAAGGTCTTCACCCCTACCCAACGAACCTTGTCTACCACACGACGCACAGGGAAAGAATGGGAACAACAACATGAAGAAATACAGCAACAGCAAAGAGCTGTGACAACAGCAAGGATGCCTTCCACATGTACTTCTACAGCCAATCCTCAGATACAGGTAACAGGTAAAAATACTAGTGCAAGAGTACCCAGCTTTAAAGGACGAGTTTTCCAGTTAACAGTGTGGTTCTAATGACATTGTTGGTGGTCACAAAAACAACATGAAGCAGAGATACAATATTATAGTCTTGTAGAGAGAGTGGTCTAAAGGGAAAAAAGAACACAAAAAGATTCACTCAATACAGTCACTTAGGTTTTTAGAAACAAAAGGGAAAATTTTAAAATTATAGTAAAAAAGATAAAGCTACAGGAAATGAAAATAGACTAATTTTTATTACTTCATCTATTAAGTTGCTTTGAACCAGCCAGATTTTATGGCCCATTTCTACTATTTTTACTACTCCTGAGGTCTCAGGACCAGTAGTATAATAGCTCATTTGCAATATTGGTGTTTGCCTCCATTTAAAAAAATAAAAAAAACTTTTTTTTGTGTGTGTGAAACCATTGAAATGGATTTGAAATGGATTTGCAAGAAAATACACAATGCGTTTTCATTTGAATGGTTCCACACTAATTGCCTTGGCCATTGATCAGCATAACTCAGTCATCTTGATACTCCTTGATCCCTCAGCTGCTTTTGATACAGTGGACCACAGTATCCTCCTCACGCGATTACTTAATTTCTTTGGTATCTCTGGAACTGCTTTGGAATGGTTTCAATCGTATCTTTCCAATCGAACACAGTTTGTGAAGAAATTAATGGTGAGTTATAATAAAAAAATACCCTTTCCCAACCAGCAATACTATGCATCTTAACACTGCAAAAACAAATTTCATTATTATCATTTTTTTTAATATTCTATTTCTTCTACACTGTTTACCAACGAATTTAGAAACAATTTACTTCAAAATTGTGCACTGCTTGTAAAAGTCGCCCACTTTGGTTCAACATACATCATAACTACTGAGTGTTACAACGTTTTACAAGTCACTGTGGTTATAAACAGACAACAAAGCATGACAAATAATGTTAACTTACTTTCCAAGAACAATCCCCGGACAGCAAACGACAGACAAGTGGGCTAAAAGAGGGAAAACCGCATTAAATAGAATGTAGGTATTGCTAACTTCAAGAGATATAGCGGTTTTCTACGGAGTGTTGAAACACCAAAACCAAAGTAATTACGGGGCCAATCAAGTTCTGAAGCAAATACACCCTTCTGCCAATCACAAACTGAAGTAACTCACAACTTGGTTTTACTAGCCAATCAAATGCAAGGCAAGTAAAGGCAGCCAACACCAAGCGCGGGAAAATGACAAAGCCGCAATAGTCCAGTTTCGAATTCACCAAAACCGCTGGATAAAAGTACACAAGATGCATCTGCACAGGGTTAACCATCACCTAAAGCATAACAGTAAGACTTCTGACACTTGTGTGAGTTGTTTTCGTTTATTATTCAACACTTTTTTGCTGGTATTTGTGAATATTTTTCTTCAGGTTGAGGCTAACCCTTTACTAAGGTGCCAATGATTTCTTAATCCAATTTGCAGGGACCAAAACGGCAAAACCAGAGGTTTTTCTTCTCTCATCCCTTTGTGGTTCGTTGTCACTGCTTTTTGGCTAAAATTCGTCTGAAGAGAAGGAAGAAAAACCTCTGTTTCGAGGGTATTGAAATCTGCTCCACGTTACTAAAAATCAGATGCATGAGCCTTACGTTGGACACTACGAAGTATTCTCATGCATCCTTAAAATACAAGGGAATATCAAATTGCCAAATATCCAAGTCAAACATGCAGGTCATTGAACAATATCTACAGTCAATCTTGGACATACATGCAAATCCCAGACCTGAAGCAAAGCGTAAGGGCACGATTTTTCAGCATCTGACTATGTTCTAAACTAAATAGAATGACTGGCTTTTTTTCATGGAAGCCGCAGCGACGATATCAAACCATGACAAGTGCTTTGCTCAGAATGATGTCAAATGCTGTTTTGGAAGGACTCAAGCGTCTTTTCATGTCTTTCCTTTTTACTCACTTCTTCAAATGACGCGTTTTGGAGGGAACAGACGAAAAACGTTGCCATGAACTCTGAGTTGTTAACGAATAGGATGCCATGTTGTAAAAGGGAGTGAACACATTTGATTTATACTCTTTTGCAGCAATTTACATGAAAGGATACGTATAGTCGTCATTCTGGGATCGATAAACATTTGAGTATATACCAAATTCATAAATGGCGGCCAATAAATTCTTTTCTCTTCATGCTAATCATCTCACTAGCCTCATTTAAAGCAAAATTGTTTTCAATTTTTTACATTTCAACGAGGCTAATTAGCATACAGATAAAAGAATAATTTATTAGACACCATTTATGAACTGGGAATTGCAAAGAAGCTCAGCTATTAGGGCAACCAACATGCACATGGAGATGACTTACCAAGGCAAGGCTCACATCAACTGTAAGGCTGGACAAGTCATGTTTGGTCATGGGCAGCTCATTCAAAAATGCAACTACAGACAGTCTTGAGTGCTTCAGGAGACTAACTCGCCGCTCTGTAGGAAGTGAATAATGTTGTGCGTTATATTTGCCTGATAATTGTTCTGCATGAAGGCATGAGACCAAAAGCAAACAAAGACTCTCACTGGTATTTGACCACAGGTGAAGGATAAAATTAGTAAAGGCCAACAAAATAATTGGTGGTGACTGGAAAACAAAAATTCTGCAATACAAAGGGAATTCAGTTTAAAAAGATCTTCAACTGCACAAACAAAGGTGCATCCTTATTCACTGTTTCGTGCATTTGCTCACAGGCATGTGCTGTGCCCCGGAGAGAGAGGGGTGCTGGAAAGAAGGCAAATTGGAGAATAACGCCCATGTTATCCGTGCTCTTCTGTCTGTCTGTGTGTCTGTCTGTGTGTCTGTCTGTCTGTCTGTCTCCCTCCCTCAAAAAAAAAATAATAATAACGAAAAAAGTCAAGCTAACCTTGTTAAGATATGATAATTTATGCTGTACAGTGGACTGTTAATATTCGTTTAGTTTACATGACGTAATGACTGTTGTTATCTTCGCATCGCCATGTGCGTTAGGTCGTTCTGTTCTGAGCATCGCTACTTTACTGTTGTGTATTAAATGTGTCCTAAAATTATCGGCCTTGTGGTGATATGAACAGAACCTTTTATCAGGTTATGGGCCCAGGACGTGGAGTTGTTGTTATTTAACGCTGTTTTGCCGTGGAACATGACATCGTTGTCGGAAACTATAAAGATTGAGAAGCTGAACGGGAAGAATTACTAGTCACGGAAGTACAACATAAAGCTCGTTTTAATGGAGCGTGGTCTATGGGGATTTACACAAGAAGGACAAGAAACTCCCCCAGCAGAAACTGCAACAGCGGCTGTGAAGAATGCCTTTTGGTTACGATCCGACAAAGCCTATTCCCTGATTGCATTAAACGTGGAAAAAGGTCTGCAAGTTCACATTTCTTCGGTGACTAACCCGCTTGAAGCATGGAAAATATTGCAGAAGCAGTTCGAGTTTGTATCGGTCACACAGATTGTCCGTATAAATCGTAAATTTTATGCAGCTAGCATGAAAGAAGATGCAGATTTGATGCAACATTTAACCCACATGACGTCCCTTGCTGAGCAGTTGCGAAATGAACGAGGAAATCTCTTCGAAGAAATTCGCCACCGTGGTGTCAGGAAGTTTACCCGAGTCATACGATAATTTCCTGACGAGTTTAAACGCAAGAAACGCCGATGATCTAGACTGGGAGAATGTCAAAGGATTATTGATCGAAGAATATATGAAGCGGGCGGAAAAGAATGAGAAAGAAAAATCGGCCGACAATGCGCTTTTTGTTAGTAGAGGAAGAAATTTCAACCGAGGAAGACATCAAGCACGTGGTGGAAGCCGTGGTGCCAGTGGCGGTCGTGGTGCACGTTTTCCGAATTTCAATCCCACTAAAGGTTCTCAGCCTCACTGCGATGGACGAGAAAAACACAAAAGAGTCACATGCTTTAAATGTAACCAGGATGGGCATATTGTGAAGAACTGTCCGTACGATAACAAACAATATCACAGCAGAAGAGAAAGTTCAAATATGGCCGAACTCGGAGGAGTTGCACTGATTTCAAGTACAATGAATCGATCAGGTGAATGGTTCATTGACTCGGCAGCGACAAAGCACATGACAAATGACAGAAGCATTTTGCAGAATTATATCCAGTACGATCAACCAAAGGACATTTACCTTGGAGACATCACAGTGATTCACGTTCTTGGCGAAGGTAAGGTAATGTTAGGATGTAAACATAGAGCCCGTGATTCGTGGCGTGACATAGAGTCGAAGAGTCCGTGATGCGTGACGTGATGACGTAAGCATTAACATCCGGGACACTTTACACGAGGGAGAACGTTCAAAAAAACGTGGTAGAGAAATCGATGTGTGTGTGAAGGAAAATTACACGTCTGAAGTGCTTCTTATTTGTGTGTTTATTGCGTTATTATGGGGCGCGGGTAACAATTTGGCGACCCCGCCAGGACAGAATTGTGGATTACAAGTTGTGGAACAATTCTTTTTTTTGTGTGGGAAGCAGATTACGTGGATTTTAAGCGAAGAAATGAAAGTGAGTGGACACGACCGCGTGCAATGGTGAATCAGGTGAACGTTTTCTTGCACATTAGAAAGGGATTTAGCAGTCAGTCAGATGCCAATGGTAAGAGTAAAGAAGCTTAGTCACTGAAGTAGACAAGATTATTGAGTCGTGGAGTCAATTAAACGGGAATATTGACTTGTTTGTTTGTGTACACTTTGAATTAACTGTTCGCGTTTTGGAAATCGCTGCACCGTACGGCGTGTTTGTTTATCATGGAGAAATTACAATTGCAAGTGGAAGCTGGGCTGTTTGATCAAGACGACGACGGACTAGTCGAAATGATAGAAAACCTGGGAATCGAGGACGATGTTTCAACTAAAACTAAGATGCAGAAGATTAAAATTATCAGGACAAAAATAGAAAGCAAAATGGAAGGCGATGAAACGGCCGCGCGCACATGCCTCGAACAACTACTCGCATACGTGAAAGGATCGGTCCCCCCTCTCGAAGAAACTAAGAACACCGGGCTTAAACCAGCAGCTCCTGAAGTGAAAAGTGAACAAGCGGATGCCGGAGAAACCGTAGTAAAAACAGAAAAAGTGGAACATGAGGCAGAGGATGTTCTGGCCCAGTTAGCGAAAACAAAGACTTCTCTGCTTCGCAGGGAATACAAACTTTCAGGACAGATCGGCGAACCAGGACAGACAGAAAAATTAACTTTTGTGTCATTAATGCATCAAATAGACTCTGGTCTAAAACGTGGTTATAAAGAAAGTGAGATCGTGGATGCTGTAATTCGTGCCATATCACCCCACAGCAGTCTTAGAAGTTATGTGGAAACCTTGAGTGACCTCTCTCTTGCAAAATTACGGCGAATCCTTCGCGTACATTACCGAGAAAAGGCTGCATCTGAGGTGTACCAGAAGCTTGCAACTGTATGCCAGCAAAGCAGTGAATCACCGCAGCAATTCTTACTCCGTGCTTTGGATCTGCGTAACAAGGTAAATTTTGCCAGTCAGGAATCAGACAGTGAGTTCAATTATGGCCCGCCCCTGATTCAGAAAACATTTGTGAAATCCTTTGAGACTGGTCTTCGTGATGATATTTTAGCATCCAATCTGAGAGCAACTCTTCGCACCCCAGGGCTGACCGATGAGGAACTGATGAAACAAGTTAATGAACTAGCGTCACAGCAAGATGAGCGAAACACAAAATTGGCAACAGAGAACCAAAAGAAGACCAAGGTGGATGCTTGTGAAGTCCGCAAGGAGGGAGGAGAACAGACAACCAGGAAGCCAAGTGAAGATGGGAGCCAGCAGATTCTTTCTGAAATTCGCCAGATGAAATCGGAGATTAACGACCTCAAAGGCAAAGTTAATGCTCAGACGAGTCGGGCGGCGAAACCAGACTGGGGCCGACCCCCCTACCGAGGCCGTGGAGGAACTAACCTGCCAAAGTACCCAAGTTGGGGCTGTCAGAGCTGTAAAGAACGAGGAAGAGGAGAGGAATGTGAACACTGTTTTGCTTGTGGGAGTCTTGGGCACGTGGCCCGTGATTGCAGTGCAAGACGGAGGCAGAGCAGTCGCCAGGGAAACGGCCAACGACTATTCCGGAGGGACACAGAATAGTCGACAGTAACACGAGCCAGTCCCATCGATGTAATGGCTGTGGCAAAGTTCAGTCGGAGTGCTCAAAGTTCTTACAATGTTCGAAGTGTAAAGCTGTAAAGTACTGTTGTCAAGGTTGTCAAAGGAAACACTGGCCCGACCACAAAGTCTTATGCAGTGCAATTTCACACCTGTCGAGCAAAGCAGAACCAAAAACACTGGATCCTAGCGATGGTACCTTTGTTAGTCATTTGACACCGCAACAACGGGAAACAATGGTAGGACTGGTGGGGAAAAGATGCACTGTCAAGGGAGAAATCAATGGTCACGCAGTAGAGGTACTCTGGGACACAGGGGCCCAGGTCTCGATAGTTTCTCGTGATTTCTTAAGAAGGAATTTTCCTGGTGTTATTGTTAAAGAGATTTCAGAATTACTTAACACTGAACTGAACTTAACTGCTGCTAACGGTAGCGAGATGCCATACATAGGATGGGCTGAGCTAAATTTCAGACTGTCGTCGAGTGAAATTGATTTGAAAGTTCCATTTCTTGTTACTGAACAATGTTTAGACTCACCGTTAATTGGTTTTAATGTTATTGAAGAGATTGTTAAAGATAGTAAGGGAGATGTTACACTCTGCCAAGCTATCACTTCCAGCTTCACTGATCTGGACAGCCGAACAGCGCCAGTATTGGTGAATTTTATTGAGAACCTTAATCAAGAGGAACTCTGCTTTCTTAAAACTACCAAGCGTGACATTACTCTCCCACCCAAGGAACGCCAGAGGGTCACCTGCAGGGCGAATACAGGACCAGTAGAAAGAAATACACCAGTACTGTTCGAACCAGATGAGGCCAGCCCATGGCCAAATGGTTTGGACATCTCTGAGACATTACTGACTGTAAAGAAAGGAAAATCCAGTCAAGTGGACATTGAAATCACCAATAACACCAACCATGCAATAGTACTTCCGGGGCGGACCTTACTTGGGCGACTACAGCTTGTACAGTCTGTGACACCAGTTGAAGTAAAGGTGAAAGAGCCTGCCAGTAATGCCCAACCTAAGGGAGGACAAGTGTCAGGGACTAATGAGCCAGACGAGACACTGATTGAGGAGCCGGTAGGGATACCAACGGAGATTCCCTCGCAGATCAAGGACATAGACCTGGAAGGTCTGACCCCTGCTCAGAAAGAAACGGTTTTAAAGTTACTTACTGAAGAAGCTGATTCCTTTGCCAAGGATGATAATGACATTGGCTGTATCCCTGATCTTCAACTTGACCTGGATTTGGAGGACCAGACACCTGTACAGAAGAACTATGTAGCAGTTCCTAAACCGCTCTATGGAGAGGTTAAGGCTTACATTGAAGATTTGTTGAACAGGAATTTTATCAAGAAATCATCATCCTCATATAGCTCCCCAGTTGTTTGTGTAAGGAAAAGGGATCAAAGCTTACGGCTGTGTGTGGATTTCAGAGCACTTAACAAGAAGACCCGACCCGACCGTCATCCGATACCCCGAATACAAGAAACGCTTGACAACCTTGGTGGCAACTCATGGTTTTCGGTCCTCGATCAGGGAAAAGCTTACCACCAAGGGTTCATGAGTCCAAACAGCCAGCCTTTGACAGCGTTCATTACTCCATGGGGTCTTTACGAGTGGGTTCGAATCCCATTTGGTTTATCTCAAGCACCCGGAGCCTTCCAGCGTTTCATGGAAAACTGTCTGGGGGAACTGAGAGACACTGTTTGTATACCGTACCTAGACGACATTATCATCTTCAGTACTACGTTTGAAGAACACATTAAAAACATGCGTAAGGTCCTTCGACGGTTGAGAGAACACGGCGTCAAATTAAAACCTAGGAAGTGTAAACTGTTTGAAAGAAAGGTGACATTTCTTGGACGTGTTGTGTCGGAGGAAGGTTACAGACTTGACCCATCTAGTATCAAGCCGGTCCTCGCCCTGAGAGACTCCCCTCCAAAGACCGTAAATGAAGTGCGCAAACTGATGGGGTTTCTCAACTACTATCGCAGATATGTTAAGGACTTTTCCCGAATTGCTAAGCCTATTTATGATCTGGTGAAGACACCTAGTCAACCTCTGAAGGACGTTCAGCGAGACAAATCCAGGAAGAGCCACAACAGTCAATTACCTGCAAAACATCCTGTAGAGTGGACTGATAGTCATCAATCTGCCTTGAATATTCTAATTGACTCTATCACAAGTGCCCCGGTAATGGCCTACCCAGACTTTGAGAAACCATTCGTTCTTCATACAGATGCATCCAAGGATGGGTTAGGCGCTGTGTTGTATCAAAATCAGAATGACATTCTCCGCGTTGTTGCATATGGGTCTCGCAGTTTGTCACCAGCGGAAAAGAATTATCACCTGCATTCTGGGAAGTTGGAGTTTTTGGCTCTTAAGTGGGCGATCTGCGATCAATTTCGAGACTATCTCTATTATGCACCAAGTTTTAAAGTGTACACTGATAACAACCCACTCACGTACGTGTTATCCTCTGCAAAACTGAATGCCACCGGTCTGCGTTGGATTGGGGAGTTAGCTGATTTCAATTTTACTATCCACTACCGCCCAGGAAAAGCGAACATTGATGCTGATACTTTATCCCGAATACCATTCAATGACACCACTTACACGGAAATAATACCACAGGATGTTCTTCAAACTGTTGCTTGTTCAGCAAAATTTCAAGACCAAGGTCAAGTGAACTGGGTGTCAGCCCTCACAGGAGATCACACTGTCCTTCCGGCGGATCCTGTCGGCACTGTGGAACCTACAGTATCAAATGTAGACCTGAAACATGCACAAACCTCTGACCAGATTGTTCGCCGAGTGAGTGATTTACTTCAGCGTGGCCTGCGACCATCAGCAAGAGAGCGAAAACGAGAGTTACATGAGACACAACTTCTTCTTCATGAATGGGATAACCTTTCTGTTGACAAGGATGGCATACTTAGACGTCGTAAAGGAACTAGGTCCCAAATTATTGTACCCAAACAGCTTCGTCCAATCATCCTCAAAGAACTTCACGAGAACATGGGCCACCTTGGGGTAGACCGCACACTAGGTCTAGCTAGAGAGCGCTTCTACTGGCCTCACATGCAGAGAGACATCGAGCATCACATTGGACATGTCTGTCAGTGCGTTAAACAAAAGACGCCCACGCTAAAGACCAGAGCTCCATTGAAACCTATTGTGACCACCTCGCCTTTTGAACTTATCAGCATTGATTTTCTTCATTTGGAAAAGAGCAGTGGAGGGTACGAGTATATCTTGGTTGTGATGGACCACTTTACACGCTATGCCCAGGCCTACGCCACAAGAAACAAGTCAGCTAAGACAGTTGCCCAAAAGCTGTACCGTGATTTTATCCTCAGGTTTGGTTTTCCGCTGAGAATCCATCATGATCAAGGGGGAGAATTTGAAAATCGCCTCCATCGAGAGCTTGAAAAACTGTGTGGTGTGGAACATTCTCGCACTACCCCTTATCATCCCCAAGGAAACGGTCAAGTAGAGCGATTTAACCGAACACTCTTGGGCATGCTTCGAACCTTACCAGAGACCCAAAAATCATGTTGGGCAAAACACTTGAACCATGTAGTACATGCATATAACTGCACAAGACATGAATCAACAGGCTTCTCGCCATTCTTTCTTCTCTTTGGGCGTCACCCCCGTTTGCCGATAGACTTAATGTTTGGAATTGAAGGTCAAACCAACCATGACGACCATTCACAATATGTCGAAAAGTGGAGAAAAGCCATGACTGAAGCATACGAGCTGGCGGGCAAGAAATCCAGTGAAGCAGGAATGCGAGCCAAACAACGTCATGACCACTTTGTGCGCAGTACGGTATTGCTACCAGGTGACAGGGTTCTTGTACGCAATCTTAGTCAACGAGGAGGGCCTGGCAAGCTGCGTTCACATTGGGAAGATCAAGTTCACATTGTTGTCAGCCGCAAAGGGGACGATAGTCCTGTGTATGAAGTGAAGCCTGAGACTGGCCCCGGTGCAAACAGAACCCTACATAGGAACTTGCTATTGCCATGCAATTATCTACCTATTGACATCCCAAGCAAACCTAACCGTAAGAGAACAAGAAGAGTCCGCAAGCACCAGGGGAGCACTGCTGAACAGACACCTTTACCACAGGCTGAAGAAAAATATCAGATGGCACCAGTAGCGAGGACGAGTGTACATTCACCTTTGTGACCCCCCCAAATGGGCAGACT
>BLFK01001047.1:993247-998247 GCA_014634185.1 Astreopora myriophthalma | reverse complement strand
TAAAGTTCAAAATTAATTCTTAGTCCTAAGTATTCAGTTTTCTCTCAATAGAACCACAAGGTAGATTCCACACTCAAATGGAGAGAGCGTGATTCTGGAAGGATTATTCTTGGAGGTGCATGTAATTATCTTATGCATTCCTGGAGCTGTTCCACGGAACATCAAATGATCCATTGATCAAGCAGCAGACATTTTCAGGCAGCCGGAGGTTAAGACCCAAGGCCCTGAGCCCCAACCCTCCCCTTCACTGTAGCCTTTGGGTCTGCTTAGTTTTACAGTAGCAATGCAGCCTCTCCACTGTGCTACTCATCTACCCGTCTACCCACTTTGTTGACTGGAGCAACACAAAGTTATGATAGTTAAATTCATTGTTTCACTGTCACGTGACCCAAAGTAAACTGATGCCTACACCAGGGCTTGTTATTCAAACTCGTCGCATGATTACAGACTGAACGTGCTGAAGTGATAAGGAAACTTGTTCTGGCATTGAAACATTTAATAAAATTTTGTGTCTGTTATCTGTTATCTGTTATCTTTCAACAAAGTGTCAAAGTTTAAGGAGATTCTCTGCTATTGCATTGCACAGCTATTACTCTGCAGAATTTCTTGCATTATTAGCGTGCACTCATGGACAATGTGGTGGATTTTCAATGCACTGTCAAGGAAGTTGTATTTTCTACTGGCTGACGAACGAAAGAAGTGGAAAATGTTTTCTCACACACCTCTGGGGTCTGGGCCCAAGGAGCCTTACGTCCTTGACATGTTGCGTGCTTTTGTCAGTTGCTTTTTTGCTATCTGTTATTGTTGATTAAATTCCAGAGGTTGTGTACTTTCAAATTTTTAATCACTTGTACTTGTTTTGTGATCCTTGCACATGAACATGAATACAGATAGAACTACAATAAGCACCAAAAGGGTTGAGACACTTTCCCCTTTCAAGGAATCTTGGACAACTCCCTCCCCCAAAAGCTTTTCATCTAACCCCACCCAAAACAATGTTTTGTTATCGCAAACACTTCCATTTTCTGTTACCAACATTGTAGGGGGAGGTGGGGGCAGTTCAAGTTGAAAATGTAAGGTTAACGTGATTTTTTCCTAATTGTGGTCTTCCCAGTTCAGTGTCTCATCTACTTTTATCCCTTATTGTAGGTCCAAGTCTCAATCTAGTGCACTTAAACAGCTCCAAGCTCATAATAAGAGCCCGGATAAAGAGTATTGTTCCCGTAGTCACAGTACTCGCAGTCAGAGTCCCATAGTGAAGCATGTGCATGATCTTTCATCACGAGGGCAGTCTTTGGCTCACTGGGAGCGACAGGGACTGTCGTAGTCATCCAGCGATCCCCCAGTTTGAACTAAAGAGTTACTTTTGCAGCAAAGAGAGTATGAAGGGAGCTTAAACAATTGAAAGCAGAATTTGCTTCAATGCCTGCTACGGCAGGAAAACATGACAAGAATGAACCCGACTTCAAATTCAAAGGTAATACGAGGCAATACCAACTTAATAGGAAGGCACTTGAGACGATCAAAGCGGCGAAGGAGGAGGGCATTGATGAGCTAAGAAATGAGAAAAAGTTCAAGAAAGTGGTCAAAGACTCCAAGTTGTTATGCGAAGAAAAGACGCAAAGCAAAGTTGTTTAGGGCCAAGAGGTCGATGCATGTGGTTATGGAAAAACCTCCGCTGAGTTCAGTGGCAGGAAAAGTGCAGACGATTACTGTTACACCTGATTGTCCTCCTTGTTTACACTGTTTTCGCCCCTGGCACACCGCCCGCAACTGTCAGGCAGCTACCACCAGCAGCAGATCGGGACAATCCCAATGCTCTAGGCTTGCATCTACTTAATTTTCAATCAGTGTCTGAGCAGTGTTGGGACTAATATTATTTGAGGACTTTAATGACATGTGTCCATTGTTAGAGTTACAGGATATGGAGGCGGTGTCTCCAGTGGGGGTTAAAGGCAGACTTGAAGAGAACATTGAGTTTTGGAAAGACATTGGAGCATCAAGATGGGTGCTAACTGTTATAGAGAATGGTTACTATCTACCCTTTATATCTCTTCCAGCCCAGAAAAGTTTCATACTGTCGAGCCAAACCAAGATTTTGTGTGCCAGGAATGTAAACAACTTGTAGCCACAGGTACAGTGGTAAAGGTGAGGCAGGATGATTGAGTTTTTATTAATCCACTGGGTGTTGCGAAGTGGAAAGTTGAGGCTCATTTTGGACTTGTGTTATGTTAACGGTTATTTGAGACCTGAGCTGTTCCAGAGGGAGGACTGGGTGTTTAAATTTGACTATAAAAATGGTCAGCACCATGAGGACATTTTTGCGGGTCATACCATGTTTCTTGGATGCTCATTTCAGCTGGAAGGAAAACTTCAATTTTTTAAATTTACAGTTCTCCTATTTGGCTTGGCAACTGCGCGTTATGTTTTTACTAAAATCCAGAAAGAATTAGTTAAGCATTGGCGGGGCAAAGGATTTGGCACGTTTATGTACCTAGATGATGGTGCTGGTGAAGAACAAGGATTTGCCAAGGCTTGCAGTATCTCAGAGTCTGTAAGGGAAGATGTTAGATCAAGTGACTTTGTTGCCAACGAGGAAAAGAGTTTGTGGATGCCGTCACAGTCCGTGGAGCTGTTGGGTTTTATTATGGACCTTAAAGCAGGTACTTTCCATGTTCCTCCTGAGAGTGGATGCTTTAAAGCAATTGCTTGACATTATTATTTCAAAGGATTTTTGTATTTCTGCAAGGACTCTAGCCGTGTGTGACAGGGTCTCTGGTTTCTATGACTCTGGCTATGGGTCCAGTTGCACGCCTTTGGACAACAGCAATGTACAGAGACATTTGTGTAGCCCCTCGTTGGGATACGCCAATATGTTTGTCTTTTGACAGTCAGGCAGAGGTCCCTTTTTGGAAACAGAACTTTAGCAGCATTGGGTATCCAATATGGACTCCCAGCACGAGGATTGAGATCATATCTTATTCAGATGCTAGTAACCAATGTCAATGGTGAACCAGTGGTGGGTAGCTGGTCAGAGAAAGAAAGTGGCAGGAGCTCTACATTCCATGAATTAAGAGCTATACGGCATGTGTTGGAGTCGTACAGGAATGAGCTTCAAGGGAAGGAGGTGTGTCATAACTGACAATAAGAATGCAGAGATAATGTCAGTTGGAAGTAGAGTACTGGATCTTCATTTCGAGGTGGTTTTACAAACTTTGTCATGAGCCGAACATTCGGCCGTCTGTGGAGTGGGTCAGTGGAAACGAGGATGATACTGTGGACGAGCTATCACAAGTGGAGGATGCTTCTGACTACATGCTGGATCCCAAACGCTTTCATTGTATTGATAGTTTATGGGGTCCTCATACCATAGACAAATTTGCCAGTGTTAAAACCAAACATCCGAACAGGTATTGCAGTCAATATCATAATCCAGGTTGTGAGGCTAGTAATGCATTTACAGTTTCCTGATCACAGGACAACAATTGGATTTTTCCACCTCCCTTATTCCTAGAGTCCTGAGGCACATGTCCACAGGCAAAGAGGTTGGTACAGTGATTGTTCCAGACTGGCCTTCTGTGCTGTGGTGGCCTTTCCTTGTTGACAGGTCTGGAAGCTGGAAAAGCTTCATAAAAGAGTCCTTGCAGATAAAACCTTACAAAGGGATCTTCCCTCCAGGATCTGCAGCCTGCAGTATTTTCACTTCCAACATTCCATCCCTTGCTGTTTTAGCATTAAGATTATGTCATGGTGTCTATGGCTAGGAGCACAACCCTTATGCTTGCCAGGCATGGGAAATGCATTTCATAGTAACACAGGCTGTTAGGGCACATCACTGATGCTGTTAGGGCAGTTAAACGGTTAGAAGCTGTTAAGAATAGGAACCTGCAGTTGAGTTCCTCCATGAAACTTCTGGGTATAACGATTGACAATGCACTAAATTTTCATGAGCATGTATCCGGACTAGTTCGCAAAGTCAGTAATCAACTCCAAGTGCTTAAACGACATAAACGTCTAATACCTACTGGTGCTAAGAAACGTCTATATGAATCATTTATATTATCACATCTTAATTACTGTTCTGTTATCTGGCTTCATTGCGGCAAAAAGAATGTTGATAAACCGGAGAAAATTAATGAGAGATGCCTCCGCTTTGTCTTCAATGACCTTCATAGCACTTATAACGAATTATTAGACTACATTAACCAGCCTTGTTTACAAGACCGCAGGATACATGATATGTTGACTCTCACTTATCGAGCACTTAATGGTAACACCCCTGTATATATTAAGAATCTACTCAACGTCAAAGATACTACCTACAACCTACGAGGCCAACATCTTCTCAATGTCCCCAGGGTTAATACCACAACCTATGGCCTACATTATTTCCGTTATTTTGCTTCTAAACTCTGGAACTCGTTACCTAACTCACTTAGGACTGCTCCTACGACCAATGCATTTAAACTAGCTGTTAATCAAATTAAATTTGATCGTGATTGTTGTCCTTTCTGTAATTTAGCTTAACTTTATATCTTATTTATTGTACATTATTACATACATGTGAATATCTATTTATTTATTTATTATGTACAAAAATAATTCTTAGTCTATTTAGTTTATTTTATATATTATTTTATTTCTTCGAAGATATTAGCAACATTGCTATCTGTAATTCGAAGTCAAATAAAGGTTCTTACTTTTAAGCTATGTTTATCAGCCTTCTTAGTGGCAGATGCTGTTAGGGCACGTCTTGAAGGTTATCATGGCAATGCCTTTGGTGTTAGAGCATGTCACTGCTGTTATGTCTGTCATTGACATAGGTGTCATTTGTGATGTGCACTATCTGTATCTGTTGTTTCAACAGGTTGTAGTTTAGCGTGTTGCTATCACATTATGGTGTTCATACCGATTATGTTTGCCATTCATGAATGCAACACAAAAGGTTATTTCAAATTTCAACACACAAATCAGGCACTAGTAGAGAAATTGCTTCGGGA